>JAIUJO010000061.1:2295000-2817500 GCA_023846275.1 Vanilla planifolia | reverse complement strand
CTTCTTCTGCATCTTCTTCTCCATCTTCTTCTCCTTCTTCTCCTTCTTCTTCTTGTCCTTCTTCTTCTTCTTCTCCTTCTTCTCCTTCTTCTTCTTCTCCTTCTTCTTCTTCTTCTCCTTTTTCTTCTTCTCCTTCTTCTTCTTCTCCTTCATCTTCTTCTTCTTCTCCTTCTTCTTCTTCTCCTTCTCCATCTTCTCCTTCTCCTTCTTCTTCTCCTTCTCCTTCGTCATCATCATCATCTTCTTCTTCTTCTTCTTCTTCTTCTTCTTCCTCTTCTTCCTCTTCCTCTTCTTCTTCTTCTTCTTCCTCTTCTTCTTCTTCTTCTTCTTCTTCTTCTTCTTCTTCTTCTTCTTGTCCTTCTTCTTCTCCTTCTTCTTCTCTTTCTTCTTCTTCTTCTTCTCTTTCTTCTTCTTCTTCTTCTCCTTCTTCTTCTTCTTCTTCTTCTCCTTCTTCTCGTTCTTCTTCTTCTTCTTCTCCTTCTTCTCCTTCTTCTTCTTCTTCTTCTTCTCCTTCTTCTCCTTCTTCTTCTTCTTCTGCTTCTTCTTCTCTTTCTTTTTCTTCTTCTTCTTCTCCTTCTTCTTATTCTTCTTCTTCTTCTTCTTTATTGTATATTTACTTATTATTCAAATAATAATCTATTTTTTATGCATATTTATTTTGGTAGTTAAGAGTAATTTCAAATGAGGTTTGATTGAGATCAAGAAATGTACTAAGACATGTATTAATTAGCACTACCCATTTAAATTTTAGTTACAATATTTTTTTTTATTATTTTTTCTAGCTTTACGAGTATTTTTAAATCATATCTTTTTATAAATGAGAAACTTACTCTCGATCTTCCAAGTTTCATGAAATGAAACTTTCTTATACACCTTTCTTCATTTCTTCAAAGGTTTCACTTTAATTTGGTTATATTCTTATGTAGCTAAAAACATCTTTTCTTGCAACGTTTATGTTATGTTGTTTAGGTTATTTTACTTTTTTTCAAACAAATGTCACAGTCATCTCGACAAAATCTATCCAATTAATTTTTTTAATATTTTAAACTTTTTATTTTCTAAGGTTTTATCATGGTTTGTTATGTATTTTAATTTTGCCAATTTTTATAATCTATGAGGACACACTTAATCCTCTTAATATCTTCTAATGCTACTTTACCATAAAATTTATTTCGTTTCCATAAATTTTATAAATTGATTTTCTTATATTACAATGATATTATACCTCCCCTCTTAAGAGATGTTTACATCATTTTAATTTGATATATCACATTGTTATATCATTGTTATTTTATTTTATTTTGTAGTACAATTTGCTATAATTCAAAATGATGTCTAATTAAGATAAAAAAAATTTCATTGAACTCCTCTAGACTAGCTCTATTTAATTAAATTTTCTATTTAATATTTTTATTACTATTTTAAATTTTTATGACATTTGCATGATTTTCATGATATTACAATTTATAACTAACCATACTATCAATAGTGCTACACCAAATCTCTTTAGTATCTCAGAAAAAACCTTAATAATAAATTTTAACATATTTAAGTAAAAGTATGGCTTTGATCTGGTTTTATCACTTTGTAACTCCAAAACTTTTGACTTTTCTCCTTTATAATGCTTTGAGTTTCTAATATTACATTACTTAAATTAATCCATTTCAACTTCAACATATTTATACTTAATATTAACAAAATAGTTTATTGTTATTTATTCTTATTTACTTTAGTAATTTGTAGCAAATCTAAAAGACATCCGATTGAGATAAAAAAGTCATTGTAGGACTTGCGTTGCTAAGCTCTTTTCTATTAAGTTTTCATTTTTATGTTTTTAAAAAATTTTATTTTCTATTATTTGAATATTTTATGTGAGATATTTTTATTCATACAAGATTTCATATTCAATGATTTTACACCTAGTCTCTTTACTATCTTAGAACACAAGTTTTGTGCAATTGATTTTTTCAAATGTTTTGCTTTAATTTTGTTATTTTATGAGCACACTTTAATGCCCATCTTATGTGAGCATTATATTATTTTTATTTAGTTATATAACATTGTATCAATTTATCTCATTTTTTAAAATTTTTTGAATTTATTTTGTTATTTTACAAAGATACATTATTTCTCCTATTAAGTAGCCTTTATAATGAAGTCATTTTGTTATATAACATCGTATTAATTTATCTCATTTTTTTCAAATCTTTTTCATTGATTTTATTATTTTATGAGGTTGCTTTAATTTTCCACTTGAGTGACTTTTATATTCTATTAATTTTGTTATATAACATGTCATTAATTTATTCATTTCATATTTATTATATATTTACAAAATATTAAACTATTAAATAGTTAATTTTTATGTGTATTTTTTGGGTAATTCGAAATAATTCCAAATGTGCTCTATTTTAAAGATTCTTGGAGTAATCTCAAAGTGGTTTATAGAATTAAATATTGATTTCTATATTGTTTTTACTATTTTATTTTTTATTGTTGTGACATGATTCATAAGAGATCTCAATTCATATCATATTTCATCATTCAGGATGACACAATTGAAGTCCTTACTATCTCAAAAAGAAACTTTTCCATACAATTTATCTTAATTATTCAATTTTCCCTCTTTAATTTCATTTAATTGTTATGAAATTCTTACTGTCCTCTTGTGTGAGCTTTTCATTAGTTTATTTTTTTGGTAACATATAATTTCAATTAATCTTATATGAGCTTTATTATATATTTTACAAAAAATTTAAATGTAATTAATTATTATTAATGCTTATTTTTTTTGTAATTCATAGTATTCCAAATGAGGTAAGATAAAGATGAAAGAAATCTCTTTGGATTAATCATATGATAAGTTTGACCTAATTAAATAATCATTTCTATAATTTCAATATTTCATTTTTCTTACGATTTTGGAACACTTAACAAGGAATTTCTTCTCATATCTAACTTTAATAATAAAAAAATATTCTATTTAATCCTTTTAGTATTATACAATCCAACAATCCTATGTTATTTTTCCAATTTTTCCAAATCTTTAACTCTCATTTGTTTATAATAGTATGAATATCTAATTCTTCTATCATAATAAATTTAGGTCACTTCAAATAGACACTATTATATAACTTACATTTATCTTGATTTAGTTTTAAAATATGTTTAAAAAATATCAAAAATATAATTTATCATTGTTAATTCTTATTGATTTTGGTAATACATAATACATATAAAAGTCATTTGTTTAAGAAGAAAGAAATGTCATTGGATCCCTCTCAAAGAGGTATATCGAACTTTATATTATTTTTTAATTTATAATTATTTAATGTTTATATTTTTGGAATATTTTATGAGTCATTTTGACTTGTTAATTAATGATCTTATGCTCCATCTACTTTGTAACATGCAATGCAACTTTATTTCATACTTTGTCATTAATTAAAATTTTTTTGCTTTAATTTGGTTGTACTATTATGAAAGTGTAGCTCTCCTCAAGTGCGCCCCTTACATTTCTTTAATTTATTTAATTTGTGCATCAATTTTGATTTTCTTAATTTTAAAGTAATACTTTATTGTTATTTATGCTTATTTACTATAATAATTCATAATTATTATAGATGTGGCTTAATCAATATGAAACAAATACCATTGGACTTCTCTCGCAAGCTTTATCTAATTAAATAATTTTTTAAATTTTTTTAGATATTTTATTTTATAATATTTTGCTAAATTTTAGATGAAATTTTGATTTGTATTTGATTTGGTAATTAAGTATGCTACACCAAGTTTTCTTATTGTCTTGAAATTAAATGTTTTTCGTAAGTTTATCTTATTTTATCAAATATTTTGCTTTGATTTGCCTATATAACTTTGGAATAGTAAATCTCCTCAAGTTTGCTCATTATGTCCCTTTTATCAAGTTACTTAAATTGCTTTAATTTATCTCATTTTGATTTTTTTATATATTTACCTAATTCAAAAATAAAAATTATTATTAATTATGATTATTTACTTTCATAATAACCAATAATTTCAAACTAAGACTAATTAGGATAAAAAGGTCATTGTTGGAGTCATCTCTATGAGGTATGTCTAATTAAATATTGTCTTTTACAATCTTAAATATTTTATTTTAATGAAGTTTGGCATACTTTATTAGGTACAAGAATTAGCATGGATTTTAATTCTCTCATTACATTTAATTTCACTAAATGTTTTGTTTTTGTTTGTTTACATTATTATTCACTCTAACTATGCCAATGTGTGTCCTTTACATTGCTTGATTAAGTTTTATTAAAATGATTCAATTTATTATATTTCAACTTTACATAATATTTTTTAAATTTTTTATTCTTTTTTATTTTGGAAATTTATTATAATTCTAGACCAGAACTAATCAATATATGTTGCCTAGATTTTCATAACCAGCTCTATCTAAATAAAGTTTATTTTTTGTATTTTCAAATTTTTTATTTTATAGGAATTTTGCATTCTTTACAAGATATTTTTGTCTATACCTAATTTGATGACCATGGATGTTACACTTTATCACTTTATTTTCTTTGAATGTAGTTTTTTGATAGAATTTAGTTTTTTTTTAAATTTTTTCTTTGACTTCATTATATTACTATATATCTCTAAATCTCCTCTTATGTGACCATTAAATCACTTTTTTTGTTATATTATATTGCTTTAATTTATCTAATTTTAACATTATCATATATTAAATAGTATTAAAATAATATTTTGTTATCAATTATTTTTGTTATTTATATTATTACATTGCTTCAATCTATATCATTTCCACATTAAAATTAATTTACTTTATTGAAAACAATGATTTATTATTATTTATGGTTTACTATTTTAGTAATTCATATTAATTCCAAAAATGTTTGATTGAGTTGAAATTAATGATGTTGGATGCAACTTGACAAACTTTATTAGGAATTATTTTATTTTCTAGTGTTTATGCATGCTTTCTAAGTTATTTTTTTGGTGACAACTTTAATGATCGAGGATGTTACACAAATTAAATCTCAGCTCGTGTGACACTTACAGAGTTGTGGTTAGGATATATTACAATACATCCATTAAGCTTATTTCATAGATATTTAATTTGTATTTAAAATTTTATTAGTTATATTAATTCTATTTATTTTAAAAATTTAGTTTTTATGCATGCTTTATAAATTATTTTTATTTGTGACAACTTTAATGATAAAGGATGTTACACAATTTAAGGCTCTGCTCATGTGACACTTATAGAGTTGTGGTTAGGATATATTACAATATATCCATTTATCTTATTTCAACTTTAATAAATATTAATTGGTATTAAAAATTTTATTAGTTATATTAATGTTTATTTACTTCAAAAATTTAGAGTAATTTTACACAAGGTCTAACTAAGATGAAACAAACATCTTTGGCCGTATTTCCATGAGCTCAATAAAATTAAATTTTTATTTTTTATTTTCAAATATTTTATTATTGATGATTTTCTAATGATTTTGAAGATATTTGATTTATAAAAGATTTAAGGATTAAGAATTTTACAGTTAATCTCTTAAGTACAATGTAATGCAACCATCCAATACATATTAGCTCCTTTTATCAAATTGTTTCTTCGGCTTCGTTATGCTACTATAATAATGTAATTCTCATCTCATGTGATCTTTACATAACTATTATTTAGTTAAATTACATTGCTTTAATTTAACTCTTTTTGACTTTAATATAGTTTTATTTAATACTAAAATGATAATTTTTAATTATTTTAGACTAATTTCTTTTTTAGTTTGAAGAAATTTCTTTTTTATTTTTCACAGTTTATGAAACTTTTTTATTCACACTAGATTTCATGAAATATCAAAGTACACTCAATCTCATTAGATGGTTGTAGTGCAACTTTCTTATGTAACTCATATATTTCTTCAAATTGTTTAAGATTTGGTTACATTCATATGTGACTCTAAATCACATCTTTTATGGCCATTGCATTGCTCTGATGTAGTTATAATACATTGCATTACTTTTTCTCTTTTTTTCTTTAATCTATAATTTCTTAACATTAAAATAAACTTTTTTATTATTTTTTTATTTACATTTTTAATTCACTATCAAGCTTTAAGATTTCCATTTGAGAGGAAACAAACATCATTTAACCCTTCTTGAAAAGCTCTACGTAATTAAATAATCATTTAAAAAAATTTAAATATGTTATACCTGGTCATTTGAGAGCATAGGAGAGGTCTTTTGATTCATAATTTATTTTATGATCGAGAATGTTACGCTTTACCTCCTAAGTATGTTAGAATAATATTTTCCTATGCAACTTATGAAATTTTTTTAAAAATATTTATTTTCATTTTGCTATATTACTCTGTACTCTTATTTTTCTCTCTTATGACATTTATTTTAGTATTGATTTAATTTTATTATATTACTTCAATTTTTCTCTTTCAACATTGTCATATTTTTAATTAAAATTAAAAAATTATTTTTTATTATTTATGTTGATTTTATTTAAAAATTTCTAATTATTGGAAATAAAGTCCAATAAAGATAAACCAAATGTCTTTAGACAAACCTTAACGAATTCTATCTAACTAAATATTAATCTTTTGCATTTTATGAATGTTTTTGTATAGTTTTAGTATGCTTTATAAGACATTTAGATTCATACCTTATTTGCTCATCAAGAATGTCATACTCACTTTTCTAAATATTTTTTTAATGTAGCTTTCACTTATTATTTATAATATTTATACAAATGTTTTTCTTTGATTTATTTATATTACTATGTAACTCCATTTTTTTATCTCATGTGACATACATTGCTTTTATTTGGTTATATTATGTAATTTAAATTTATGTCATTTCATCTTTATCATATATTTACATAATATGAAAATATCAATTTATTATTATTTATGTTTAATTAATTTTGTAATTAATAATATCCCCTAATGAAATTAATTGAAGATGAAACAAACATCGTTTCGATCACCTTAAGAAGCTCTATCTCGTTCAATAATTTATTTTTAGCTTATATTTTATTTTCTAGAGTTGTTATACAATTTGTGGAGCATTTTTATTCTCATGCATTTAATGATCAAGATTGTCACTATTCCATAATACCTAAGCTTTGTAATAAAAATTACTTCATTTCTTTAGAGGTTTTTTAGTTTTTCTAATATTAATCAATAATTCCTTTATCACATGGCCTTGACATCCTTTTTTTATTATATTATAACGCTTTTATTCACTTGAATTAAATTTTATTACATATTTAATAAATTTGAAAATGATAATGTTTTATTTTTTTATCCATACTTTTTTTTGATAATTTGTAAAAATTAAAAATCAACTTCAATAATGTTAAAATAATAGCCAAAGGACTCATCTTTAGGAGCCCTATAACATTAAATTTTCATTATTAAAATTTTAAAAAATTATTTCTCAATGATTTTAGTATTCTTCATGAGATATTTCATTTTGTAATTAATTTCATAATTATGGATGTCACACTTGACCTCCTTAATATCTTGAAGTGCAACTTTCTAACACAATTTATCTCATTAGTTAGTTTGTTTTCAATTATTTGGTTATATTACTGAGTAACACCAATTCTCTTCCTCTATGACCTTTACATGTCTTTGGTTTTGATTATTACATTTTCTCACATTATCATATTTTAGATTTATTATACATTTACTTAATATTAACATAATAATTATTTTTATTTTTGCATATTTAATTATGTATAATGACTGAGATGAGATAGCAAATGTCATCGGACTCATCGTGACCCATTTTATTAAATTAATAAGGTATTTTAAAATCCATACATAATTTAATAATTAAAGTTCTATTTGATATCTCTAGCATCATGGAAAATAACGTTCTTGACTAATTTATCTTATTTTTTAAAATTATTTATTGTATTTGGTTACATTACTATGTAGCACTAAACAATTTATAATATGGGCATTACATTTGCTTTGATTTAGATATATTATATTGCTTCAATTTATCTCTTTTTTAACTTTAATCTACATTCTCAAAATATTACTATAATAATTTATTATTACTTTTGTTTATTTACTTCGATAAATTTTTATAAGTCAAAAGAAAGTTCTATGGGGACAAAACAAACATCCTTGGACTCGTTTTGATTTTTCTATACATTTTGAACACTTTATACATCATTTTGATTGTTATCCAATTTGATGATAGAAAATTTTAAAATTGATTTACTTAGTACCTTGGATTGCAACTTTTGTTGACAAATTATATTATTTCAAGAAATGTTTTGTATTGATTTGGATGCATTACTAAGAAAATCTAATTCTCCTCTAGTGTGAGTTTTACATCATTTAGATTACTTTATATTATATCTAATTAATTAAAGTATTTTTAATTTTAAAATAGATTTACTTAATATAATTTTAATTACTATTTAATTTTACTCACTTTCGTAATTCATTGAAATTCCAAAAAAGGTTCAATCGAGACAAAGCAAGCAGCATTAAACTTAATTGGTGATGCATTATTTAATTAAATATTCAATTTTATATTTTTAATTACTTTATTTTGTAGGAGTTTTGAACAATTCACAAGTCATTTTTATTTATACATCTTTTAATGATCAAGGATGTTCTTAATATAAAAAAAATTTAACTTTGTTACCTAATTTATCTTATTTTTTCAATTTTTTTGCTTCGAATTGGCTGCTTTACTAACTCTAAATATTTTGTTGTTTGACATTCACAGAATTTTGACTTTGTTATATTACATTGCTATAGTTTATGTATTTTTAGCATTTAAATATATATTTAATTAGCATTAAAATAATACATTGACTTTTTATTCTTATTTATTTTTGTAATTTTTAGTAATTTCAGACAATGTCCACTCGTAACGAAATAAACTTCGATGGACTTATGTTAACAAACTCTATTCCATTAGATAACGAGTTTTGTAATTTTAAATATTTTTATTGTAGTTGATTTTATGATTGAAGATGTCATGGATGTTTTTCTTAGTATCTTGGAATGATGTTTTCTTATTTCATTTGTCACATTTCTTCAAATTTTTAACTTTAATTTTGCTATATTACCACAAAACATTAATCTACTTGTGTGTGAGATTTACATCACAATTATTTGGTTTTATTACATTTATTAAATTTATTTGATTCTAGCTTTACAATATATTTCCTTGATATTAAATTATACTGTTGGACTCACCTCGATAAGATCTAACAAATTAAATATGTTTTTAAATTTCTAAATATGTTATTTTCTTGGATTTTTCATGCTTTAGGAGATATTTTAATTTGTTCCTAATTTGACGATTAAGATAGTTGAACTTAACCTCATTAATATCTTGGAGTACCACTTTTCTCCATAATTTATTTCATTTCATAGAGATTTTCAGTTTGGTATGGTTATTTTACTAAGTAACTAAAAATCTACTACCATGTGATCATTTTATACTAAATATTTTGATTTATCTCAACTTGTTATATCCAATTAAATTTTTATTTTAAAATTTATAGATATTTTTTTAGGATTTTTGCATGTTTTACAAGATTTTTTGATTCATACAAGATTTCATTGTCCCAGATGTTAAATTTCAATTTGTTGATGCCTTGGAATGAAACTTTCTTGAACAATTAATCCAATTACTATAAATGTTTTATTTGCTCTTAGATTTACTAATATAGAACTCTAAACCATCTTGTGTATGACATTTACATCATTTTGATTTGGTTGCATTTCATTCTTCAATTTATCTCATTGAAGCCTTCATATGTATATATATATATATATATATATATATATCTATTATTAAAACAATACTATATTATTATTTATGTCTTTTAGTTTTGTAATTTGTAGTATTTCCAAACGAAGTCCAATGAAGCAATAAAAATGTGTCAAACTCATCTTGATTTCTTATGTCCAATAAAATATTTGTTTTTTAAAATATTTTTTAAATTTTTTATGATTTAAGAATTCTTTACATGGAATTCCTATTTATAATTAATTTGACAATCGAGGATGGTAAACTTAATCTCCATAGTATCAAGGAATGCAGCTCTCTTGAATACTTTTCTATATTTCTTTATTGCTTTTGCTTAGATTTTGTTATCTTACTTTGAAACTCTAAATATCCTATAGTGCATCCTTTACATTATTTTGATTATACTACACCACATTGTATCAATTTAAGTTATATAACATTTAATAAATTTTTAGTTGTTATCAAAATTTTAATTTATTATTATTATTTTTTCTTTTCATTGGTAAATAATGCCATTTACAAAAAAAAATAAATGTAAATAAAATTAATGTCGTTCGAATAATCATGATGAGTTATATCTAATTGAAAATACTATTTATATTTTTAAGTATCCTACTTTTTATATTTAAAATAATAATTTATTATTATTTATGATTATTTAATTTTTTAATTCTTAGTACTTCGAAACGTTGTCTAAATGAGTGAAAATAAATGTTGTTTGACTCAAATTGATGAACTCTCTAATTAAATATCATTTTTTTTTTTTGAGCATTATATTTTCTAGGATTTTAGCATATTTTTTGAGACAACACTATTAGCACCTAATTTGATGAATGAGTATGTTACACTCGATTTCTTTACAATCTTTAGTATCTGAAAATATAATTCTCCTATAAAAATATCTCATCTTCTAAAAGTTTTCACATCTATTTCATTGTCACAATGTAACTTAATTATTCTCTCATAGACTTTCATATCACTTTGATTGTGTTACATTACATTGCTCAATTTACTTAATTTAAAGTTGAATATATATTCAATTAAAAATAAAAGAATAATTTATTGTCATCTTTGTTTATTCATATTAAGAATTTGTGGACATTCTAAAAAAGTTTTTGTTGGCCCAAAAGAATCATGATTACACTAGCCTTCATGAACACTATCTAATTAAATATTTGTTTCTATATCTTTAAATATTTACCTTTTTATTATTTTTACATGCTTTGCAAGAATTTTTTATTCATACCTAATTTAGTGATGGAGGTTTCTATGCTTGATCTCCTTAATAACTTGGCTTTCAATGCTCATATGCTATTTATCTTATTTGTTCAAAGTTTTCATTTTGAGTTCTAATATTACTATACAACTATTAATCACCTGTTTTGTGACCATTATGATAGTTTGATTTTGTTGTATTACATTTGTATAATTTATCTCATCTCAACTTAAATATAAATTGACTTAATATTATGAAAATAACCTTTTTTGTAGTTATTTAAATTATTAATTCATAATAATTCTAATGCACGTCTAATTGGGATGAAATAAATGTCAAGAGACACATCTTGAAGAGCTTTATCTTATTAAAGTTTTACTTTTATATTTTTAAATATTTTATATTTAGTAGGTTTCATAGCTTTTATAAGACACTATAGTTAGTACATCTTCTAAAATAGAAGATGCAACACTCGATAACCCTAATGTCTTAAAGTGTAGCATTTCTAAAATTGATTTCATTTGTGAAAACATTTTTGTTTAATTTGGTTAGTTTGTTATGTAATAAATCTTATCAAATAGGGCTTTTACATTGCTTTATTTTTATTCTATTATATATTGTAAATTTTCTTTGTTTTACTTTATCATATATATATATATATATATATATATATATATATATATATATGTATATATATGTTTCTTAAAAAAATATATCTTTTTAATATTTTTGCCTATTAAAGAAATGTTTGTGGACATGTACAAATGAACTCTATCTATTTAAAGTTTTATTACTATATTTTGAAATATTTTTATTTTTTAATTTTTTACTTGCTTTATGGTTATATTATATTGTTTGACTTTTTATCATGTTAGCTTTAAAAAATATTTAGTTTAAGTCTAATAAGTTATTTATTATTATTTTTAGTTATTTAATTTGGTAATTTGTATTAGTTTTAATTATGGTTATATTGAGATGAAATTAATGTTGAACTTGTCTCAAAGGGATTTATCTTTTTAAAAACAGATTTTTTTAAAAATTTATTTTCTAGTATTTTGACATTCTTAGTGTTGTATTTAAATTTGTATTTTTTTTTACGATCTAGTAAGTTACACTTCATCAACTTAATATCCTAAAATGCGACTTTAACATAAAATTTGTCTCATTTCTTTAAATTTAATAAATTTATTTTCTTATATAACTATGACACTATAATTTTCCACTTATGTGATGTTTACATTTCTTTAATTTGAATATATTACAACACTTTAAGTTTTCTAAATTTTTCTTTAGTATACATTAACTTTAAAAAGTAATTGTCATTTGTTTTTATTTAGTTTGGTAATTTTCTAAATACCAAATAATGTCTAAAAGAGATAACATAAATTTTGTTTGATTCCTTTCAAAAAGCTCTGCTTATATATATATATATATATATATATATATATTTCTTTTAATTATTTTTTACAATATTTTATTTTTATGTTTTGGCATGCTTTGCATGATATTTTAATTCATAACTAATTTTTCTATAAAGATTGTTACACTCAATATCAATTTGAAAAACAAGGGTTTGCCAATTGATTCCTTTGCAATTCTTTGATTTCATAATAGTACATTGCTTCAATTAATCTCATTTCATCTTCAATAAATTTATAGTTGATATTAAAAATTATTATTATTGTTTTATTTATTTTTATTTATTTTTGTAATTTCTAAAAAGTTTTAATGAAATGCGATCGAGATGAAATAATTATCGTAGGACTTGTGCAGAATAGTTTATACTTTAAATAGTTATTTTTAAATTTTTTAATACATTATTTTCTATTATTTCGATATGATTTATTTAATAATGTAATTCATACACAATTTAATGTTAGAGGATTTTACACTCAATCCCTTTATTATCTTAAAATATAGCATTTGTGTAAAATTTATTTCAATTTTTCAAATGATTTCCTTTGATTTTGTTATTTTATGAGGATACTTTAATTCTCCTCTAATGTGACCATTATATTATATTTATTTTGTTACATAATATTGTATCAACGTATCTTATTTTTTCAAATATAATTTATTATTATTTATGCTTATTGTTTTTGAAAATCAAAGTAACTCCTAGTTAGATTTGTTTTGAGAAGAAACAAATGTAGTTGGATCCATCTCTAAGAGTTATATACAACTTTTATTACTTTGTGAATTTATAATTATTTAATATCTATATTTTTGAATATTTAATGAGGCATTTCAATTTGTCAATCAATGATGTTCACTATATCCCTATAGTATATAAGAACAGAGCTTTCTTGAATAACTTATTTCAATCATTCAAATTTTTTGCTTTACTTTTGTTATACTAATATGTAGCTATAGATCTTGTCAAGTTTGACCCTTATATGGGCTTGATTTCACTGTATTGTGTTTCTTTTGTTTTTGTCTTTTAAGCATTAATTTATTTTTTCCTAACCTTAATACAATAATTTCCTACTATTTGGGCTTTTGTCTGCTAATACAATTCATAGTTATTGCAGACTTGGTTCAATTGAGATGAAATAAATATTCTTGGTTTTCAATCAATAAGTTTTACCTAATTAAATATTTATTTTTATATATTAAAAATATTTATTTTAGTATTTTAACAAATTTTAAATGGTTTTTTTATTTGCACATGATTTCACAATTGAGGATGTTGCCTTCGATCGTCTGATTATCCCAAAATTGACGTTTTTATATTATTTATGACATTTCTTAAAATATTTTTCTTTTATTTCCTTATAGTACTATGAAACTATAGATCTCTTCTAAGTTTCCTATTAGAAGACTTTGATTTTTTTACATTGCTTCAATTTATTGCATTTTAATTTTGATATATATATTTACCTTATGCAAGAAAAATAATTTAATATTATTTATGCCTAGTTGTTTTGGTAATTAGTAGTAATTCAAAATTTGGACCAATGACGAAAAACATTATTGTTGGAGTCGTGTCTGTTGGCCCCATCCAATTAAAATTTGGTTTTTTTACATTCTTAAATGTTTTACTTTCATGGAGTTTTGTGTACTTTTATGAGGAACCTTAAATTGTACTTGATTTGAGTGTCTATTATGTTATACGCAATCTCCTTACTCACACAGAATGCAACTTTCACATGTAATACATCAAATTTCACTCATTGATTTTTTTTGATTTGCTCACATAAGTATTCACTCAATGTCTCCCAAAGTGTGACCTATACATTGCATTGATTTAGTTATGTTAAACTACTTTAATTTTTCTTATTTTAGTTATATTATGTATTTCCTTAATATCAGAATGATATTTTTTTATTATTTGTACTTATTTATTTTTGAAATTTTTTATAACTCTAAACAAGAACTAACCAAGATGAAAATATGTTACTTGAATTGCATAACAAGCTCTATCTAAAAAAATATTCATTTTTATATGAGCAAATATTTTATTTTATAAAACTTTTGCATGCCTTTATGGGACATTTTTATTCACACCTAATTAGGTGATCATGGATGTTATACTAGATCTCCTTATTATCTTGAATGCAATATCTTGATAGAATTTAATTAATTTCTTCTTAATTTTTCTCTTTAATTTTGTGATATTACTATATATCTCTTTATCTCCTCTTATGTCATCTTTTCATCACATTTTAATTTTGCTATACTACATTTCTTTAATTGATCTTATTTTATCTTTATATATATTTAGTTTGTACTTTAAAAATATTTTATTATCTATTATTTTTTTGTTTTCATAATTTTGGGTTGCAAAAAGCTTGATCCAATTTAGATGAAGTAAACATCATTAGACTCATCTCAACGAGCTATGTTAATTAAATAATTGTTATTATATTTTTAAATATTTAATTTTCAATGCTTTTGGCTTGATTTATGGGATACTTTGATAAGTACTTCATTTGACAAATGATAATGTTACATTAATCACCTTGGTATCCTTAGAGATAACTTTCTTATTTAATTAATCTCATTTCTTCAAAGTCTTCACTTCGATTTTATTATATTACAATTAACTTTAAATCTTCTCTTAAGTGATGTCTATAACTATTCCATTTGGTATTGTTAGATTTCTTCGATTTGCCTCATTTTACTATTAATATATATTTACTTCGTATTGAAATAATAATACTTTAGTATTTATGTCATTTTATTTTTGTAATTCATAGTAATTAAAAAAAAATGTCTAATAAAGATGAAGTAAATGATGTTAGATGCAACTCGACCTACTTTATCAAACTAAATAGTCACTTTAATATTGAGATTTATTTTATTTTTTGATGTTTTTTTCTTTTTAAGACATTTTTATTTGCAACAAATTTAGTGATGGAGGATATCACAGTTTGTCTCATTTTTTAAATTCTTTAGCTTTTATTTTGTCATAGTACTAAATAACTCTGAAGAGATCAAGTGTAGCATCCTCAATAATCAAATAAGATATGAATACAAATGCCTCAAAACTCATGCAAAGGACCAAAATAAGACCATGCTTCTTTCATTTCAATCAAACTATGTTTGTTTTATCAAATAAGGTCAGTGTTCAATGATGTTTGCTTTTTTTGCAAGCAAACCATATTTGGAATTACTATTAGATACCAAAGCATAAAACAATAAATAGTGAAGCACTATTATTAAAATGCTAAGTGAATATATGTTAAAGTTAAAAATGAAATATATTGAACAACTCTAATATAAATTAGTCAAAATGATGTGAAGGGCACACATGAGGAAATTTACATTTAAATAGTAATATAGTCAAACCAAAGCATAAAAATTTAAAAAATGAGAAAAATTATAAGGGAAAGTTGCTTTCCTTGATTGTAAGGAGGTCAAGGATAACATCCGTGATCATTAAAACTTGTACAAATTAAAATGTCATAAAACTCCTATGAGAAGTTTATAAGATAAATAATTTTAAAACATAAAAATGAATACTCAAATGTTAATAGCTCATCAAGATGTGTCTAAAAATTTTAAATCAAACACTGTTTACAAATGAGATAAATTATGTGGGAGTTTCACATTGCAAGGATATAAGGTGATCAAGTGTATCATCAAAGATCATCAAATCAAGTAGAAATGATAGTGTCCCATAAAACATACAAAAACCATAAAAAATAAAATATTTTAAAATATTAAAATAAATTCTATAGTTGATTGAGCTCAACATGACTCGTCGAACAATATTTATTTCATCTTACATGGACTTAATTTGGAATTATTATAAATTAAGAAAACAAATAAGAATAAATATTAATAATTATCCTTTTTATATTACATAAATCTATATTAAAGTTAAAATGAGATTAATTGAAGCAATAGAATATAAGCAAACCATGATGAAGCAAATGTCACTAGTAATGAGATGTAGAGTTACATAGTTAAATGAAAAATTCAAAGAGAAACATTTGGGAGAACGAGTTTAAAAGTGTGGGAAAATTACATTATATGATAAAAATTAAAATGTCTAATAAAGCATGATAATATCTATACAAATTATTAGAAAATGAAAAATTAATGTTTGATCAGATAGGGCATGTTGAAACATGTCCAACAACATCTAATTCATCTTAATTAGACCTCATCAAGATTTATCATGAATTAGAAAAAAAAGAGATTGTTTTTTTAATATTAAGCAAGTATTTATTGGGCTAAAATAGCAAAACATGAAATAAAATAACAAAACTAAATCAATGAGAAAAATATTTAAAATAATAAAATTGAACATATAACATGATAAATCATGTAAAGATTAGTCCAATGACACTTGCTTCCACTTAATTCGACATGATTTGGAATCACTATGACTTACAGAAGTAAATAAGTAGAAATCATACAAGATTATTTATATAAATTATACATTAAATCTAAAAATAGATAAATTGAAGCAATGTGATAAAACAAAATCAAAGCCATCAAAAGATCACAAAAGAGGTGATTGAGAATTATATAGTAATATAATTTATTCAAAGAAAAAATGTTGAGAAAATGAAAAATATTGCATGGGAAAGTAAAATTCATGCCACTTTAGAGATTGAGTGTAACATCTTCAATCATCAAATAAGAAATTGACTAAAACTTCTTATAAAGTGTCAAAAAACTTTAAAAAGAGTAATATTTAAAAATGTAGAAATTAATATTTGGATAGGGAGACCTCATCAGTTAAGTTTAATGACAATTTTTCATGTCAACTGAAACCTTTTTAGAATTACCATCAATAACAAAAGTAAAAATGCATAAAATATAATAATTTTTTACCTTTAAATAAATAAATATTAAAACAAATAGTGATAATTTAAACTTATAAGGTATAACTTTATGAAAGTTATATAAAGGTCATATAGAAGGGGAATTAGGGTTTCTATCACATGATAAAATGATAGGAAAACATTCAAAGAAATGAGATAAATTGTATATCAAATATGCATTACAAGATACAAAGGAGATCAAGTGTAACATTTTTTATTGTTTAATCATGAACAAGTAAAACTAATTCATAAAGCATGTCAAAGTAAAAAAAAATTTAAAACGTAAATTTTTTTAGATGGAGCTCATTAAGACCAATAAAATGATGTTTGCTTCATCTTGATTAGAGCTTGTTTGGAAATACTATGATTTACCAAATTAATAAAAAAACATAGCAACTAATAATTATTATTTCAATATTTAGTAAAAATATAATAAAGTTGAAATTAGATAAATTAAAGTAATAAGAAATAATTTGAAGCTATGTAAAGGTCACATGAGAGGAGATTTAAAGTTACTTAGGATATAATAAAATTAAAGAAAAAAAGTTGAACAAATGTGATATATTTTAAGGGATTGTTGCATTCCAATAAAATTTTATCATCGAATTAGGTATTAATAAAAATATCTTATAAAACATGTAAAAACATTACATATAAAATATTCAAAAATATGAAAAATACTTTTAAATGGATAAAGCTCAACTATATGAGCACCAAAATTTTTTTTTTGCCTCGATCATGTTTTCTTGTTAGCCAAAAGCTATGGTGCCTTGCGTGAAGATGACAAACCCTAGGTACTTTTAGTGATTTTGTATAAACAAATTATTTAATTTGAGATAGTCGAAGCTCATGTTCATAGGAGAACTTAAGAAAAAAGTTATGAAAATATTGATGCTTATTAAGTTTATATTGGATTGAGTAGAAAACCGCAAAAAGATACATTATGAATTTAATTTTATGTATTTTAATTTTTTTTGTTGATTAGAAAGTTCTGCTTGATATCAATATTTATTATTAGTTGCAAAAATTGATTTTTTTTAAATTAATCAGCTTAGAGAAATATCAAGTTACCAAAACATAATCCATTATCCTTGACCATCTTGAGAATAATTTTATTTTTTATCACATCTTATATTTGCTTAATAACTTTTGCAAATCGACCATTTTAATTATGATAATTAGTTAGTAAAAATAATACTAATTAAAATAATGATTAAATAAGAACTAACTTAATACGAATTAAAGCAGAAGGTATTGGGAGCACCTAAAACCTTCTGGTATTATCAATGTGCAAGGAATGTTGGTCACTAAACTCATTTGCTAATTTTGTTAACCCCAAACAAGGTTTAATTAGTTCGTATATCTAGTTTTTACTCCATCATCATATAAGGTATTTAAAATTTAACAATGTTAGGTGTGACAACTTGATCATCAAATCAGATAAGAATAAAAATCTTTCCTAAATTTTGTAAAATATTTAGAAAATGAAGTATTAAAAAATGTTGAAGTAATTGTTTAATGAGACAGAGGTTGGCAATATGAGCCTAAAAAATTATTTCTTTATTTGACCTTTTTTGGAATTACTATAGATGATTATATTAAATAAGCACTAATAATAGCAAAGTACTACTTCAATATTAATTAAAATACTATTGCAACTTAAATGAGATAAATTTAATCATTTTAATATAACCATATTAAAGGATTGGAACAGTCGCATGAGAATAGATTTATAGTAAAATATTAAATAATGTAAATAATCATAAATAATTATAAATAATTATTTTAATATTAAATAAACCTATAACATTATTGAAATAAGTTAAATTGATTCAATGTAATATAACCAAATCAATATAATATGCAAATCACATTAGAAGATATTATAGTTATATAGTAATAAAAATATCAATATAAATAATTTGAAGAGATGAGATTAACTTTACACAAAATTTCCTTTCTGTGATACTAAATTGATTGAGTGTGACTTTCTAAATTGTGAAACTGTGCTATTCCTTATGCATCCAATGATGTTCATTTAATCTATATTTGACCTAGTTTTGAATAACATTGAATTGCCCTAATGGAAAATGATAATTAATAAAAATAGTTATTTTAATGAAAATAACTATTTATTAAAGTTAAAATGAGATGAATTGAAATAATTTAATATAATAATGTCAAGTTGATATAAATGTAACATGTAATAAGATACAATGATTTAAAGTAAAATAATCAATCCAATACAAAACTTTTGAAAAATTCTCATAAACTGTTGGAAAAGTTCATTTTCAAGATTCACAGGAGACCGAGATTAATAATTATTACCATTAAATAAAGGAAAAATTGAAGTATCAAGTAAATGATCAAACACTTAAAAAATATTAAATAGAATAAAAATAAATATTTATTTGTATTTAGCACACTGAGACAAGTCCAATCAATTTTATTTCGTCTTAATTGGACTTCATTTAAAAGTATTATAAATGACCATATTAAATAAGCATGAATAAAATAAAGTACTACTTTAATTTTAAGTAGATATACATTAAATGTTAAAGAAGATGAAATGAGTTGATGTAATATAGCATTACTATAGTGATGTATAGATCACACAATTAGAGATTTAGAGTTGCATTGCAATATAGGAAAATGAAAGCAAAAAATTAGAGCAAATAAGAAAAATTATATAGGAAAGTTATATTCCAATATAATATAGAGATAAAGTGTAACACGATCGACCGTCAAATTAGGTATAAATAAAATTGTGTCATAAAATGATAATAAATCATAGAGAATAAAATACTAAAAAATACAAAAAAAATTAAATTGGATGTATGTTGCTGAGATAATTCCAGTGACCATTTATTTTGTCTCACAGGGACCTCATTTGAAATTTCTATGAATTATAAAATTAAATAAGAATAAATAACAAAAAATTATTATTTTAAAATTAAATGTGAATATATTAAAGCAAAAAGTAGACAAACTTTAACATTGTTAAATAACCAAATCATGCCAACATAAACATCACCATAGAAGAGATTTATAGTTATGAAGTAATATAACCAAATCAAAGTAAAAAACTACAAAAAAGAAACAAATTTTACAATAAAGTTTTATTTGAAGACACCAGGTATGCTGAGTTTGACATTCTCCATCATTAAATTGTGTACAAATTAGAATGTTTTGTTAAGTGTGCTAAATCCTTTAATAATAAAATAGTTATAAAAATAGAAATTAATATTTAAGGTGATAGAGTGCACCAAAAGAAGTCCAATGACATTTGTTTGATCTCGATCAAACCATATTTTGAATTATTATGAATTAAAAATTTAAATGGCTTAAAAAATAATAAATTATTAGTTTAATATAAATTTAGTATATATAAATACTAAAATGAGATTAATTACACAATTTTTATATAACCCATTCAAATGGATATAAATGTAGAGACTCAGAGTTTCATAATAATATATCCACATCAAATCAAAAATTTTTAAGAAATGACAAAAGTTGCATTGCAAAGTTTCACTGAGTGATAAAAAGTAGCTCGTGTGGAACATCATCGATCAAAAAATCTTGTGCAAATCAATGTGTCTTGTAAAGCATGTCAGAACCTTAATAAAAATATTTAGAAATGTAGAATGATATAGTAATTTTGCCAAATCAAAGCAAAAACTTTAATGAAATAAGAAATATGTTAATTAAATTCCAAGTTGCGATTGTGATCCATTGTAACATCCCTAATCATTAAATCAACCAGGAATCAAAATCTCTTGTAAAGGACACCAAAATCATAAAAAATAAAATACTTAAATATTGAGAAATTATTATTTAAATAGATAGAGCTGATCGAGTTGATTCCAAAGTCATCATTTTGCCTTGTTTAAACCTTCTTTTGAATTACTTTAAATTTTTAAAATAAATAAATAGCAATAATAATATATTTTTATTTTAATATTTTGTAAGAAAATATATTAAAGGTTAAATAAGATAAATTAAAAAACTATAATATAATAAAATCAATGCGATGTGAAGTCACATGGGACGTATTTAGTGTTAAATATTATAATAACCCAAATAAAGAGAAAACTTGAAAAAATTAAATTGACAATGTAAGGAAGTTGTTTTCCATGATACTAAATAGATGAAGTGAAACATCCATAACCACAAAATAAGATATGAGACACTATAGCTTGTAAAACTTGTGAAAACCTTAAGAAAACAGTTTTCAAAAATTAAAAAAATTAAACATGTAATTTAATAAAGCTTATAATGAGAAGTCTAATGACATTCTCTTCATCTTGATTAAGCAATGATAAGAACTATTACAAATTATTAGAGTAATATAAAAAATAATAATATTAAATTTTATTTTAATTTGAAGCATATATATATATATTTAATGAGATAAATAACCTAAAAAATTTTCAAAAAATAAGATTATTTATACAAGAAAAGCAATTTCTAACACACTAAAAAGATGGAAGGTAGCATTCTCAAAGTCAAATATGGTATGCATCAAAATACCTCAAAAAGCATACCAAATAAATAATTTTTTAAAAAATATATAATATTTAATAGTTAAATAGATATAACTCATTGAGATGAGATTGATTGTGGTTGTTTCATCATGATCAAACCTCATTTAGAATTACTAAAAAAATATCAAGGTTAAAAAGAAAATCCAATCATAAAGTACTATTTTAATATTAAGTAAATGTATATTAGAATAAAAATTAGGCAATTGTAACAAAGTAAGATATGCAAATCAAAGGATTGAAAAGGTGACATGAGAGAAGACTTAGAGTTTAATAATAATATAAACAAGTCAAGATAAAATATTTGAAGAAATGAGATGAATTATACAAAAAAGTCATATTTGAAGGAGCAAAAGAGGATGATGAAAAATCCTAGATCATTATATAATGTACAAATGTAAATGTCTCAAAAAAGATGTTGAAATACTAGAGAATTAAATTCTTAATAATTTAAAAATGAATGGTTAATTAGGTAGTGCTAATTGAGATAACTCAAAGGATATTTCTTCCATAAAAATGAGACATCATTTGGAATTATTGTGAATTACAAAGTTAAATAAAAATAAATAAACAAATATTATTATTTTAATATTAAATAATTAGATTTTAAGGCTTAAATGAGATAAATAAAAGAAAAATGTGATAAGACCAATTCAAAATTGTATAATTATTACACGAGAAAATATTTTGAGTTACATAAAAATATAGTAAAATCAATGCAAGAATTTCCATGTTACGAATTAGATCAAGTGTAACATTATCGATAATCTAAAAAGGTTCAATCAAAATGACTCTTAAAGCAACTTGAAACCCTAAAAAATAGAACATTCAAACTTGAAAAAATGGAATATTTAATTAGATATAGCTTGTTGGGCTTAGTCCAATGACATGTTTCATCTATCTAACCACATTGGTATTACAATAATTTTTTAATTAAATGATTATAAATAATAAAAAATTAATAATTTTAATTTTTAGGGAATATGCATTATTACCTGGATACAATCAATTGAACAAATTTAATATAACTAAATAATAGTAATGTAAAAGTCACACAAGTATAGATTTTGAGTTAAATAGTAAAATAATCAAATAAAAGTGAAAATTTTGAAAAGGTTAAATTGTATAGAAATATTTTATTCCAAGATACTATGGAGATCATGTATAATATCAATAGTGATCAATTGTGAAACAAATACAAATGTTTATGAAAACTTAAAAAAACCATCAAAACAAAAATATTTTAAAAAATAGAAATTAATATTTTTTTTGGATAGTGCTTTATAGTATGAGTCCAATGATATTTGTTTTTCCTTGAATTAATGTAATATAACCAAAAAAAAGTTATGTAAAGGTCACAATAGTTAAGATTTATAGTTACATAGTGATAAAACAAAATGATAAAAAAATTTGAAGAAAATAAAATAAATTACAAAAGAAATTTGAATACATAGATGTGAAGGACATCAGACATAAAATCCTTAATCACCAAATTAGGACTGAATCAAATGTCTAATAAAGCATACAAAAACCATAAAAAGAATTTTTGTTTAAAAAAAAAACCAAACCAAATATTTAATTCGATAGCTCAAGTTAAAATTTGTCTAACAACTTTTGTTTCATCCTAACAAAAAGTTTTTTTTGATTTACTAAGATTAACTAAAATAAAAAGGCACAAAAACAATAAATTATAGAATTAATACTAACTTAATGAATATTAAAGCTAAAATGAGATGAATCAATGAAATATAATCTAAGCAAATGAAAACTATGGAAATGTCAAATGAAAAAAGATTTAGAATTATACAGTAACATAACAAAATCAAAAAGAAAAATTTGTAAAAATGAGAAATTATACTTGACTAAAAAATTCCTAGGAGATTGAGTGGAGCATCCAAGATCATTAAATTAGGTATGAATAGAAATATCACATAAAACATACCAATCCTTTGAAAGAAAATTATTAAAAATATAGAAATGAATATTTATTAGATAGATCTCATCAAGATGAGTCCAATATATTTTTCTTCCTCTTAATCAAACCTTATTTTTAATTATTATGAATTACCAAAATAAATAAGTTCAAATAATGATAAATTTTTATTTTTATATTAAAATAATTATTAACAAAAGTTCAATGAGATAAATTAAAGCAATGTAAGATAACCACATAAATGAAAAAAATTATTAAATTAGATAAATTTTATGAGAAGTTGCATTCAAAGATACAAAAGAGCTTGAGTTATTCTCAATCATTAAACTAGTTAGAAATTGAAATACCATATAAAATAAGGCAAAACTATGAAGAATAAATTATTCCAAAATATATAAATATAAAATTAAATACATACATCTATTCAAGCATAATCCAATGAATTTTTTTTATCTCAATTAGGCCTCATTTAGAATTTTAGTTTTTACAAAAGTAAATAAGCATAAATAATAATAAACTATTATTTTATTATTAAGTAATTGTTTTTTGAAATAAAGACTAGAAAATTTGAACAACTTTAATATAACCAAATCAATGAGATGTAATGGTCACATGAGAGGAGAATTAGGGATAAATCATAATTTAATCAAATCATAGTGAAAAAGTCTAAAAAATGGGATAAATTATATGGGTGTTATGTCACAAGGTATTATGGAGATGAAGTCTAACATCCTAGATCATGAAATTTGGTAAGGATAAAAATGCTTACTAAAGAAATCAAAAACCCTAAAAAATAAATTATTTTAAAATATAGTAATAAAAGTTTATTCTAATAAATCTTAATGATACTACTAGAGCAACATTTGTCCTATCTCAATCAGTTAGAATTACTGCAAAGTATAAAAAAAATAAACATAAATAGCAACAAATTATTATTTTAATATTAAGAAAATTATTAGAGTTAAATTGAAATTAATTTAAGTAACATAATATAAGTAAATCATGGTGATGTAAATGTCATAAAAGATGAAATTAAGAGATGCATAGCAAAATTATGAACTCATATTAAAAGCTTTGAAAATATCAGACAAATTATTTGAAAAATTGGCTTTCCAAGTTACTAAGGTGATCCAATGAAAATTTCTTAGTCATCAAATAATTTTTAGTAAAATGATGATAGTTACATCTCAATTAGACCATCTATGGATTTTTTTAATTATAAGAATTAATAAGCATAAATAATAAAAAGATTATTATATTAATAATAAGTATTTGTTAAAGTTGAAACAAAATAACATAAAAAATAAAGAGAAGTATTTAAAAAGTTGTATCTATTTTGTGAGAAACTTACATTTTGAGATTCTAAGGAGGTCATATTTAAAACATACGATAGTCAACTCACGTGTGAAAAAAATACCTTATAAAAATGCAAAATTCATTGTAAATAAAATATACAAAAAATTAAAAAATAATTAATTAATTACATTAAAGTGGTTGAGATGAGTCCAATGATTACTGTTTCCTCTTAGCCGAACCTCACTCACATTTGCAATGATTTACAAAAATAAATAATAATAATTCTTTATACTAAGTAAATATATATTAATGTTAAAAATGTTTAAAATGAACCAATGTAATATAACCAAATCAAAGCAATGTAAAAGGCAACATGAGAAGTGATTTTGAGTTAGATAGTGATATAAATAAATAAAAGGAAAAAGTTTTAAGGAATGAGATAAACTATATAAGAAAGAAAATCTTCAAAACACTATAGAGTTTGAGTAAAATAACTTTCATTTTTAGCTAAGGTACGAATTGAAATCACTTATAAAACATGCAAAAAAAATTAGAAAATAAGAAAATAAAAAAATATAAATATAATAATTTTATTAGAGATAGCTTGGCGAGATAAGTTGAAAGAAATTTATTTCTTATCAATCAGGCCTTACTAGCAATTATTATGCATTACTAAAAAAAATAGGTAAAAATAATAATGAACTTTTATTTTACTTTTAAATAAATAAGTATTAAATTTGAAATAAACTAAATTTATGTAATAAAATATACCAAATGAAAGTGATACAAAGCTAACTTGGGAGGCAAATTAGTGTTCCATTATAATATAATAAAACTAAAGAAAAAATTTCGAAAAAATGAGATAAATTAATAGAAAAGTTGTAGTATTGGATACTATGGAGGTGAAGTGTAATGTCTTTTATGGACAAATATTTTACTAATAACAATATGTTGTAAAACATGCAAAAATTACAAAATAAAATTTTTAGAAATACAAAAATGAATTGTACAAGGATGGAGCTAATTGACATGAGTCCAATGACACATTTTCTTCATCCTGATCATACCTCAATTAGAATTGCAATAATTTATCAAAATAAATAGTCACAATGAATAATAAATGATTTTTTAAACATTAAATAAAAATTTATTAAATGAAAACTAACATAAAATGAAGCAATGTAGTAAATCAAATTAAAAGTGTTTTGAAGGTCACATGAGGGTTGATTTAGAGTTACTTTGTAATATAATGAAATCGAAGAAAAATGTTTGAAAAACTAAGATAAATTTTAAATGATTGTGTTATTCAAAGGTACTGAGGAGATCGACTGTGACATCCTTAATTATAAAATAAAGCAAGGTAAAAGTTCACATAAAATGTGTAAAAAATTTAGAGAATAAAATATTTAAACACATAAAAATATGATTTAATTAGGTGTAGCTAGTTAGACAAGGCCAACGAAGTTTGTTTGATCTCAATCATGTTGTGTTGTTAACCTCTAACAATGTTGCATTATTTGATGGTAGCACACCTGAAGTATTTCTAATGCATTTTCTTAAGAAAATTTTTATTTTTATGATAGTAAATTCTTGTGTTCATGGGAGAACATAGAGAAGAAGTGAGTAAATATTAAATCTCATGAAGGTCATCTTTGTTGGAATAATAAAGCATAATGAGATAGATCTTTAATTTATTATTAAGTATTCCAATTTTTCTTTGATTAGAATGCTAAGGTTCATATAATATTTAATACAAGAGATATAAATTAATTTTCATTTAAACTGATTGTCTTAAAAAAGTAATTGGTTATAGAAAACTTAATTGTCCTTCTTGAGTATCCTAAGAATCATATCATATTTTTAATCAAATCTTAGTGTTATCTTAATAACATCTTGGAAATGTATGTTATAATTATAAAACTTTATTTGTATCATTAGTAAAATTTAAAATAGTATTAAAACATTAATTAATTTTGAGTATGAACCAAAATTATCATGAGCACATGAAACATGCTAGTTTTCATTAACATTGTAGGTCACTTGTTCGTTTGATGTGTAAAATGTTAAATGTTTAACATTTTATTTTAATAGGATTGTTTGAAGTGAATTACATTATTTGTAAAGACAAGCCATGCACTACGAAAGAGGAAGAATTAGTGGTCACCAAAGAACTTTTGTGTCCACCAAAGAACTTTTGTGTCTTTAGGAAAATTGAAGGATTGAAGACATGCATATTAGCTATGATAAGATTTTCTATTTTACTATAAAAAAGAATATTAACTTGTTGATTATAAGGTGCTCTTCATTTATATCAATTTGAAATCCCATTTAAATTTTCAAACATCTACTTAATTTAGTAATTGAATGGGATTCTAATTTTTAATTTATTAATCTTTTCTTAGTTAAATCCTACTTACATATCTTTCCAAAATTCTATTATAAATTTTATTTAAATTAAAAAAATTTGGTGAAAAGTATCATATTTAAAAAGAAAAATTATATATCTCTAGCCATATCCCAAGCATGCTCAAGTGCAATGTTGTCCAATCGAGTAAGCCCAAATGGGCATTCGAAAATCAATGATAAAAGATAGCTAGAATGACCTTCTAATTTCTTTACCTAATGTTTTCAATAAATACTAAAGCATTATGAATTGAATAACAATGAACATGATCAAGTGATTAGCACCCCAAAGAAGCGCTACATCAAATTCTACAGCTTCTGACTACTCAAAATTAAAAATTGTTCTAACTATGCATAATTCCTCTATGCTTTCATTTTCTCAATTCTCTTCATAATTTTGAACTCCTTCCTTTCTATATTCATCAATAAGCATAAGAAAATTTGTATATTGTTTGTAAGAAATTAATTTCTTGTTGTATTTTTCTTTTTTCTTAAAGTTAAGCAGTTTTGCATTCATGAAAGCATGAGTTTTGTTTGATCTCATAAAAAATAAAGTTGGTGTTAAGGTGATAATAGCTTTAGTTATGAACCAATGAAAACTAAGGTTGGAGGCAAACTACAAGAAAAAATCTCAAGTAAGTTTTAGGTGAGCCATATGAAAAGATTAAAAGATTTAAATCTTTTAATAATGGAATTCTTTTGAACCATAATTGGGGGGGGGATGTAGGTTCTAATTTAAACACAAACACCAAAAACATTTTGTGGTATCATTTCAACTTTTATTTCATTTTATTAATAATCAATATTACAAATTAATATATTAATAAATCAAAGTTACCAAGAACATTAAATTACTTTTATAAAGAATTTTGAAAAAGGAATATTTTACTAAAATAGCCAAGTGCATTTTAGAACTCACAGTTAATCCCCCTCTTTTAGGATTTTCAAATTCATTTTAACTTTAATTGTTATCAATGTGGTTTGTTGCATAGATTGAGTAAAATCAATAGGGTGGTTGTATATTTGAGTGTGCACATTAAATGTGCTATTAATTATTATCATTTATTATTTTTTCTTCATTAATATTAGTTACAAACTTTTAATTTCACTATGTTATGAAATCACTTAATTTTTGTTTTTGTATTTATTTAATTTTACCATTTAAAGATTACTTGGACAATGATTAATATTTGTAAAACTTCATGTGAAGGATTTTTAACATGGCCTCACCAATTATTTAAGGGTTAAAACTTCATTATTTGCAAAAATACTATTTAAAATTTTATTCCAAAGATTGATAAACATTTGAGGGAGCTATTTATTCATTTCTATACTCCTAAAAGAAGAAACAATAAATAAGGAATGATAATTCAATTATAAAGCAAAAAAATTAATTACTTATTTTGTGCATTGTCTCAAGAAATTTGTGTCAGTTTCTATTTTGCTACAACTTGTTTTGTGATGTTATAGATATTAGATATGTTGCATAGTGTGAATGAAACTCAACATATTGATGATGACAAATAGGGGATGAACCATAGAAAGAAAGAAGAGACGTAGTAGAGGAAGTTTAAGAAGCTAAATTTATAGATGAATCATGGAGGAAAACGTGTGTCAAGTACTTCTAATTCAAGACATGAGTCTACTTTTGAATCTTGTGAAGGAAAATGAAATTCTTTTAGCAAATTAGTTGTTGACAACAAAAAGCTTATGAACATTTTTGTTAATGATAAGATATTTGTGCAAAACATTAATCTAAAAAAGTCTAATTGTATGGACAATGTGATGCACTTAAAGAGGAAAATATTTCTTTAACTAATCAAGTTCATGCATATATTTCTAATGTTTCAGGGCTAAAATCTTGAAATAAAGAATTTGAAAATGAATTATCCAAATATATTTCATGCAATTATGTCTTAAAGATAGAGAATGATAATTTGAGCTAGAAAAGGTCTTATCTTAAAGAAAAACAAGAATGATTCACTTGAAAAAACAATATGTGATTTAAAGTTAATGTATACTGGTTTTTTTTGCATGTATATACCTATAATTGTTCACATATACCTTCACATGTTACTTCATTTACTCATGTTAAAAAGAGAAATGGTTACTTTAATGCTTCAGAGTTATTGAAACATGCTTCATCTTACATTCATGTCGAAACAAACAATGTATGTTTGCATGATAATTGTAGAATATATACAATACATATATTGATGAATTGAAGACATTACATACTCCATCTGAACATCAATCTCATGTTTTATGCCATTTTTGTTCTAAATTTGGATAAATTACACATCATTGCCTAATTAAAAAAATACATAACTCCAATGCATAAAAGATATGAGTGGATTCCAAAATGTACCAACTTCGAAAATTTATTTTTAAAATTAATAACAACGACACCCTAGCACTATAATACCCAAGATACTTTGGGTTTTGAAATTTAAAGCATATGTAGTTTTATAAGTGTGTCTCCATATATTGGTACCTATAAAGACAAACTTTGCTTAGTAGGTTTGTGTGTTCAAATTAAAAACTTTTTTGGTCCTTAGCTTATTGAACTTAGGTTAGAAAATCAAATCATTCTAGACATAGTATTGATCAATATTAATAATTTAGAATTTTTTGGTCAATGTATAAAATTATTTTATGTTGATTTCAAATATTATGAACTAGCCAATTCCATGGTACTTTCATGAGAAGTTTTCAAGAAATCTTATTAGATGTCCTTGATATTTATAATTGGGAATTAAAATATTGCATAGTTTGTGAAATTATAGTGAAATCAAATTTGACTTAGAATTCTACAAGAAAACTAAGTCATGTAAGTCATTACCAACAAATGTTAGAAGAAATTATACATATTTAGAGATAACTTATCTCAATTATTTTACATGAACATCTTAAATCTATGTGTAAAGAAACACGAATTTATGACTCAAATTATCTTTTTCGTAATTTATTTAAGTTTTATAAAAAATTACATATACATTTTTTTCTAAAATTGATTAGAGATATAAAATAATTTTAGTTTAATGGTAATTAACTTTAAAGAATATTTATATGATTATCTCATGAAATTTGAAAAAAATATAAATTTACATTTCATACTTAGGAAAGCATTTAGAAGAGTGAAAGGGAAAATATCAGACATTCATGTAAGATATTTAGAAAAAATGACATGATAATCCACTAATATTTTAATTTTAGAATCTAATATAATGTTGAGATTTTTCTGGTTTTTTTGAGATTTATTCTAGTTATTTTCTATTAAATACGAAATTAACAATTAAAGATTTACGTAATTAAATTATAGAATTAGAAAGAAAAAAATATACAATTGAGTTTGATTAGTAAATTACAAAAATAATTATTGAAAACTTTAATGATTAGATGGAGCCATTGATAAACCTAGTACTGAGAAAAGAAGAAAGCAAATTATACATGAAAGAATATTAAAAGAAACTAGCAAGTAACTACCATGAGTTTTGTAGTACGAAAATCCATAGGAATCAAATAATTTACACACTAATGAAAAATTTAGAACTATAGTTTTAATTAGAGAAATTGATGAGGTATATTTGTATCTTTCATAGAACCAATATTTGTTGAGAGTGTAAGTTCATGCCATGAATTGATAGTTTTTTTATGTAGGAATTAGTTCTTATGCTTAGTGATTAATAATTGATTGGAGCTAAATGGGAATTCAATAATAAAAAAAATAAAATGAAGAAACTATTATAAATAGTATTAGGCTGGTTGTTATACATATATAATCAACCTCATCAATATAGAAAAAAATCATAAAGGTATAAGACATCACTTTTTTAAACAATGGTCACATGAGGAAGATTTGGAGTTAAGTAGTAAACAACAAAATCAAAGTGAAACTACCAAAATTAGATAAGTTGTTATAGGAAGTTGCATTTAGTGATTATAAGGTTATTTATTATAATATCCTTGATTGTTAAATTAGGTATAAATAAAAATATATTGAAAAAATTCAAAAAAGTTTAAAATATAGAAATTAATATTTATTTATATAATAACCATGGAGGTGAATCGAATGATGCTTTTTTGTAATGGTTGAAACTCACTTAGAATTACTAAACTAAATATACATAAATAACAAAAAAAAAATTATATTAACATTAAGCAAAAAAATATTAATTTTGAAATGAGATCTATTGAAACAATGTGATGTAACAAAATCTAACTGATGTAAAGTTTTAATAGTAGAAGATTTACATTACAAATTAATATAATTAAATCGAAGTAGAAACATTGAAAAATGTGTTAAATTGTTGAGAATTTTTTTTCATGCTAATTAGAAGATTTCCTCTGACATCTTTGATCGTAAAATTTGGTATGAATGAAAATGTCTAATAAAACAAGAAAAAAAACATTATGAGAAAAATACATAAAAATATATAAAAGAATATTTAATTTGATAGAGCCTTTTAAGATGAGTCCAATAATGATTGTTCCGTTTTGATTAAGTATTATTTTGAATTATTTTGGGACATCAATGTAAATGATGCAAAGAATAAAAACTTATTTTTTAAAAGTAATTAAATATATACTAAAGATAAAATAATATAAATTAAAGTAATATAATGTAACCAAATCGAAACAATGTAAATGTCACATCAGAGAAGATTTATGGTTACAAAATAATATAATTAAAGAGATGCAAGATTTTGAAGAAAATAAAAAAAATTTGATTTGTAAACTTGCATTCGAAGATAGTGAAGCCATCATGTGTAAATGTTTTGATGTTCAAATAATGTATAAGCAAAAATCTACTCCTATGTTACTTTTATAATATTTTGATTTTTATATATTACATTACTTGAATTTTTATTGTTTAAACTTTAATATGTATTAACTTAATAATTAAATAATAATTCGTTATTATTTTTAAATTTTTATTAATTTACTAATTAAAAGTAATTCCAAATATGGTCCATTGGATTCAAAAGGAAAATAGTTGGACTCCTCTTGACAAGTTTAATCTAATTAAATATTCATTTTATATTTTTATTTTTTTATTTTCTTAAGTTTTTGTATGCCTTACATGACATTTTGATTCATATCTTTTCTCACCATCGAGGATTTCACAATTGATGATCCTAGTATCTTGGAATGGGAAATTCTTGTATAATTTAAAAATACCTACAAACACTTTGTTTTAATTTAGTTATATCACTCTCTAACTCAAAATCTCATTTAATGTGACCTTTACATCACATTAGTTTCGTTATATTAAATTTCTTTAGTGTATCTCCTTTTAATTATAACATATATTTTCTTAGTATTCTAATAATAATATTTTATTATTCAAGGCTATTTATTTTTCTTATTCACTATAATTGAAAAATGTGCTCAATCAATACAAAACAAACATCATTGGGGTTGTCTAAATTAGCTTTATAAATTTATGTTTTTATTTTTTTGAATATTATATTTTGTAGATATTTAGCCTAATTTATTAGTGCTTTTCAATCATACAAGATTTGACTATTTCAAATCTACACTAAATTTTTTGAGTCCATGGAATTTAACTTTCCTGTATAATTTATCATATTTCTTAAAATACATTACTTTGGTTTTGGTATAATATTATGAAACTTTGATTCTCCTCTTTTATGACCTTATAATATTATCATTTTTGTATATTAGATTTTTCCAATTTATCTTGTTTTAGCTTTTTAAATTATTTACTTAATACAAAATAATTGCTTATTATTATTTATTCTTATTTTAATTAGTAATTATTTAATTCAAAATGTGGCCAATTTGATGTTAAACAAAGATTGTTGAGCTCATCTGCACATGCTCTGATCAATTAAATTATTACTTCTATATTTTTAAATATTTTATTTTTAGAGTTTTTCTTTCTTTTCATGCCTTCTTTATTTGTACTTACACTGACTATCAAGGATTTGACAATCAATTTTTTTTGTATCTTTGAATGTAGCTTATCTACACAATTTATATCATTTCTTCAAATCCTTCACTTTGATTTCATTAGATTTCTATGTAACTCGTATTTTGCACTCCGATGATAATTATAACACCTTTGTTTGTATATATTCGTTTGCTTCAATTTGTCGTATTTTAGTTTTAATATATTATTTGTTATATTAAAATTATAATTTTTATTTATGTTTTTTAGTTCTTAATAAATGAAAACGAGGTTCAATGGACAAGCTTGATGAGCATTATCAAGTTAAATCATTTTTTATATTTTTAAAATAACTTTTGAGGATTTTGACAAGCTTTATTAGGCATATCGATTTGCATCTAATTTTGCAATTGAGTATATTGCACTTTATCTCTTTAAAATCTGGGAATACAACTTTCACTTACAATTTATGCAATATTTAAAATTTAATTCTTTTAATTGTTTTATAATACTGTGTATCTCAAAATCTGCCATTTTTTTATCATTATGTCGCAATGATTTTCCTATGTCTCATTACTTCAATTTATCGAAACTAAACTTAAATATATATCTTCTTAACATTAAAATTATAGTTTATTATCATTTATGCAATTTATTTATGTAATTTATTGTAATGCAATAATTGTACTAATCGAGAGAGAACAAATGTAGCTCAAATCATTTGAAAAGTTACATGAAATCAAACATCCATTTTGTATTTTTAAATATTTAATTTTCTATGGTTTTGGTGCATTATAAAAAAATTTTGATTCATACTAGAATTGGCAATTAAGGATGTTATACCCATTCTCCTTAGTATATTGAAATGTAATTTGGTTATACAATTTAACTTGTTATTTAAAATGTTTTACTTTCATTTTCTCATTTTACTTCATAACTCTAATTTTTCTCTCATATGGCCTTTAACATCACTTCAGTTTGGCTACAACACATTACATCAATTTATCTAATTTATGGGCTATTAAGTATTTGCTTATTACTAAAAAAATTATTCTATTTTATGCTTATTGAATATGGTAAATTTTACTAATGCTTAACGAGGTCTGATGGAAACGAAAAAAAGTCATTGAACACATCTAAACGAGTTCTATCTAATTAAATATTAAATAATATAATTTTAAATAGTTTTTTGCTTAGATTTTGGAATATTTCATAATACATTTTAATTTGTACTTGTTTAGAGATCGAGGAGATTACATTTGATTGTTTTAGTTTTTTTGAATGAAATTTTCCAGCATAATTTTTCTAAATTCTTCTCTAATGTCTTCACATTTTTTATTTTATTATATTGTATTAGGTTTGTTTTTCTCATTTTTATTTTAACATGTATCTACATATATTTAAAGTAATGATTTATTATGATGATTGCAAAATTACCTTATTGATTTGTAGTAATTACAAATGAGTTCCACTTGGGAGGAAAATAAAATAATTGAGTAAGGATGATGAGCTTTATCTAACTAGATAACAATTTAATATTTTTTAAATTTTAGTTTATGAGGCTTTAGCATGATTTATGAGGACTTTTTTTATAGAAGACCTCTTTAGTATCTTCAAATGCTATTTCAAGAATAATTTATCTCATTTTTTAAATTTATTTTCGTTGATTTGGTTTTATTTCCATGAAACTTCAACTCTATTCTTGTGTGAGTTTAACATCTTTTGATTTTGTTATATTATATTTCTACTATTTATCTCATTTCAACTTTGATATATATATATATATATATATATATATATATATATATATATATATATATATATATATATAAATTTACTTACTTTTGACATAATAATTTCTCATTATTTATGTTTAATTATTTTGGTAATTCATAATAATTCCAATTTAGGTGTGATGTAGATGGATCAAATGTTGTTGGAGATATTTTGATTAACCATTTCTAAATTTAAAAATGTTATTTTATATTTTTAAATAATTTATTTTCGATAGCTTATGCACGTTTTATGAGACATTTTACTTCATATCTTATTGGAGGGTTAAGGATATTGCACCTTATCTCTCTTTAGTATGATGGAATGAAAAATTCCCATATATTTGACCTCATTTCTTCCAATAAGTATGTTTGGCTATCTTTCTATTTTACTTAAATTCCCTTCTCATGTGGCATTCATATTGATTTGATTTTATTTTGTTACATTGCCTCAACATATGTGATTTTAGCTTTATTATACATTTATTTAATATTAAAAAAGTATTTTATTCATATTTTTGTTTGTTTAGTTTCGTAATTTTTAGTGAAAAAAATAAATGTCATTTGCTTGCATCCTAATGAGTTTTATTTATTTAAATATTCATTTTTATATTTTATATATATTTTCTATTTCCCATAGTTTGGTTTGCTTAAAGAGACATTTCAGTTATGAACTATTGTTTTATGTTCTAATGCAACTTTTTCATATATTTTATAAAATTTCTTTAAATTTTTTAATTATAACCCTTTTCTTTTTAATATCACGGAATGTAACCTTCATAAAATGTATCTTGTATCCCAAAATGATTTTGCTTTGATTTTGTTATATTAATGTGAAACTATATTTCTTCTCTCCTATGATCTTTACAATACTATGATTTAGTTATCTTATATTTCTTCCATTTATCTCATTTTTAGCATTGTTCTATATTTATTAAATATAGGAAATATAATTTATTACTATTTGTTCTTATTTTCTTAGGTTATTCTTAGCAATTCATCAAGGCACCTTATGAATACAAAAAAAAGCATTGGACTCATTTTCGTGTCCTTTAATCAATTAGATATTCATTTTTATATTTTTAGATATTTATTTTTAAGGTTTTTTACTTGCTTTATAAAGCTTTTGATTCATGCCTACATCGATGATTGATGAGCTTATACTTGTTCTCTTTATTATGCTTGAAAGATGATTTCCATAACATTTATTTGATTTGTTGAAATCTTTTGCTTTATTTTAATTATATTTTTTATGAAAGTTGATTCTCTTCTCATGTGACAATTACATCACTTTGTTTAGTTATATTGATTTACTATAATTTATTTTATTTTGTCTTTAATGGATTTATAATTAATATTAAAATAATAATTTATTATTATTTCTAATTTTTTAAATTCATAGTATTTCAAAATGGTGTTTGATGGAGGAAAAAATGATATTCAAATCACATTGATGTATCCTTCTAATTAAATATTAATTTTTTAATATTTTTGGTTTTTTGAATACTTTTTGAGATATTTTTATTTGTACATAAGTTAATGATTGAGCATGTTGCACTCAATACTTTTAATATCTTGGAATGCAACTTATAATTATAATTTTTGTAATGGTTTTAATTTTTTTCTTGATTTACTTTTATTACTATGCATTTCAAAATCTGTCATCTATGACCATTAGATTGTGGTTATTTGGTTAATTACTTTGCCTCAATTTATCAAATTTCATTTTTAATTTATATTTAAATGAGACAAAATAAAAGTCATTAAACTTCCCTTAGTGGGTGCTATATATTAAATGCATATTCTATATTTTTAAATAATAACATTTTTATGGTTTTGGTGCTATAAGAGATTTTGATTCATAATTGATTTGATGATTAAAGATGTTACCCTCAATCTCGTTAATATCTTGGAGCACTACTTTTGTTATATAATTTACGTTATTTTTTCAAATTTTTTTCATTGATTTGTTGTATTTCTATGTAATTCTAGTTGTTCTATCATATGACTTTCACATCACTTCTATTTGATTATATTACATTGCTTTAATTTATCTTATTTGTAGTTTTTTTTAATATTTTCCAAATTTTAAAATAAAAGTTTATTATTATTTATAATTATTTAATTTTTGAAATATTTTTAATTAGAAAAAGGATTTGTCAATACAAAACAAAAGAGATTGTGATCATCTTAAAGAGTTTCATATAACTAAATTTTAATTTTTATATGTTTTGTAAAATATTTTGTTTTCTTTGATTTCGACTTTCTTTAGGAAGCATTTTCATTCAATTTAATCAAGTAATATAGATTTTTACTCCCAATCATTTTACTATCTTAGAATGAAACTTTCCTAAATTAATTTTATCTTTTTCTCATATTTTTCACTTCAATTTGGTTTATATAAACCTAGATCACTTATTGTGTGACGTTTACATTGTTACTATTTTGTTATATTACATTGCTATCACATTTCAACTTGAATATTTATCTACTTTGTATTAAAATATTTATTTGTTTCCATTTATGTTTAATTATGTACATTAATTAGTCATAATAGATTGAGATGAGATCTATTAAGGACAAAACAAATACCATATGACTAGACTTGACGAGCTATATCCAATTTAATAATCATTTTGATATTTTTTTAAAATTTTACTTTTTTAGAGTTTTGACATGCTATGAGATATTTTTATTAGTATTCAATTTGATTATGGAGGATACTATACACAATCTCTTTAGTATTTTGAATGCATCTTTATTATATAATTTATTTCATTTCTTAAAAGTTTTACTTTTGATTACATTTCTATGAAACACTTACCTTACTCTCATCAACTTTAAGATATATTAATTTTCTTATATTATATTGATTTAATTTATCTCATTTTAGCTTTAATATCTATTTACTTAATTTTGAAATAATAATTTATTATTATTTATGTTTAAAAAACTTGAGAATTCATAGTAATTCTAAATGAGGTCTAATAGAAATGAAATAAATATAATCAGACTTATCTTAATAAGCTCTATGAAGGTAAAAATTAGATTTCATATTGTTAAATATGTCGATTTCTATGGTTTTTACTCATTTTTTTGAAACATTTTAGTTTAAACCATATTTCATGATCATAGATGTTGCATTCGATCTCCATAGTATGATTGAATGCAACATTCTAATTTTTTTGCTTGATTTCTTCGAAGTTTTTTATTAGATTGCATTTTTTTGGTTTTGTTGCTCATATTCTTTTATTGCAAGCCATATATTTTTCTTTTATCCGAATATATTATATTTCTTCAATTCATCTTATTTTAGGTTTATTATATATTTATTTAAATTTTAAATAGTAATTCAATCTTATTTACAATTATTTAATTTTTTTAATTGGTAGTAATTACAAATTATTTTTGATTCAAATGAAACAAATATCATTAGACTCATTATAAAGAGCTCTATAAAATTAAATATTTATTTTATTTTTTCTAAATTACTTTTTATAAATTCTTTACATGATTTACGAGGTGTTTTGATTTGTACATAATTTTATGATTGAGGATGTTACCTGTACTTTTTTTAGTATCTTGGAATGCAACATTCTCATTTAATTTATCTCATGCGTTGAAAGTTTTCACTTTGATTTGCTTATAATACTATGTAACCCTAAAACTCTCCTCTTCTGTCATTTACAAAGAAATGATTTGGTGATTTTATAGAACTACGATTTATCTCATCTATTATATATACAGTTAATATTGAAATTATAATATATTTTTATTTACTTTTATTTTTTTAGTAATTTTGAACTAGGCCTACTAGAGATAAATGAAATGTCATTGGCTTCGTCTTGAAGGGCTATAACAAACTAAATCTTTATTTTTATATTTTATATGTTTTGTTTTCTATTATTTTTTCTTGTTGTATAAGACATCGAATTTGTAGCTGATTTGGTTATCGATGATATTTCACATGATCTCCATAGTATTTTGGCATTCAACTTTCTAGCACAATTTTTTTCACTTAAGATTCTGAATTTTAGTTGGTTATCTCCTTATGTAACTCTAAATTTATTATCATGTGTCCTTTATGTCGCATTGATTTGGTTTTATTACTTCAATTAATATCATTTCAACTTTAAAATACATTAGCTTAATATTAAAGAAGTTATTTGTTATTAATTATAAAATCTTTAATTTTGTAATTTATAATAATTCTAAACTATTATTCAGAAGAGTTAAATGTGGGTGGACTAATATCATTGGGCTCTACCATATTAAACAATAATTTTTAGGAATTTAATGCTTGGGTTCTAACCTTTTTAATAAGGCATTTTAATTCATACCTCATTTCACGATCGAGAATTTTGAGCTTGATCTCATTTTAATTTGATTTGATTATATTACTATGTAACTCTAAATCTGCCCTTGTTTGACAACTATATTATGTTGATTTTGTTATATTATATTACTTCAATTTATATAATTTTAGCTTCATTGTATTTTTCTTATTATTAAAATAATTTTTTTATTTATACATATTTACTATGGTAAGTCTTTGAAATTTGAAATGAGATCTATTAAAAAATACAATAGTCATCGTACTCATCTCGATGAGTTCAGTCTAATTAAATATTAATTTAAATATTTTTAAGTATTTTATTTCTAGGATTGTTTAATTCTATATGTGACATTTTTATTTATACAAAATTTTGTGATGGAGGATTTTACCTTAGATCCTCTTGTAATTTTGAAATGTAATTTTGCCATAAAATTCAACTCATTTAATCGAAATTTTCACTTTATTTTGGTTTAGGTCACTCTAAAACTCCTCATGTCTAACTTTTACATTGCTTAAATTTATCTCATTTCAACTTTATTATATATCTACTTAATATTAAAATACTAATTTTTTTGTTGTTTATGTTAATTAATTTTATAATTCATAGTAATTCGAAATGAGGTTCATTTTAGACTAAATTAATGTCATTAGAGTTATCCTAAAAATTTCTATCTGATTAAATATTATTTTTTTCATGTTTTAGTAAATTTTTTAAGTGTTTATCATGTTTTTAAGGCATTTGGGTTCATACACTATGTGACAATCAAGGAAGTTACAATCAATCTCTTTAGTATCTTGGAATGTGGGTTCCTTGTATAATTTTTACAAATTTTTAGTTTGATTTTATTATATTTATATGAATGTAAAATTGTACTCACAAGTGAATTTAAAACCTTTAATTCGGTTATATTATATTGTTTAAAATTTTTTTATTTTAACTAAAATATATTTTTACGTTCTATTGAAATAATACACTGTTTTTTTTGTTTAGTAATTTTGTAATTCATACTAAGCATCACAAGACTCATGTTGGTGAGCTTTCTCAAATTCAAAATTTAATTTTAAATTTTAAATATTTTATTTCATATGATTTTCACTTGATTTGGGAGACATGTCTCTTCAAAATTGATTTGAAGATTGAGTAACTCACAATAGTATATTTGAATGCAAGTTTCCTACATATTTTACCTCATTTCCTCAAAGTGTTGTCTTGAATTTTGTTATATTACAATGTTACACTATTTCCCATCTCATGTGAACTTTATATAACTTTGATTATTGTTATATTAAATTAATTAAAATTATCTAATTTTAAAGTTATTTTAAAATTTCTTAACAATAAAATAATATTTTATTCTTGTTTATGATTATTTATTTTGATTATTAGTAGTAATTCCAAAAAAGGTGTTATCCAAGAAAAAAAATAATGCTTGACTCATTTTGTCGAATGCCATTGAATTAAATATTCATTTAATATTTTAAAGTATTATATTTTCAAAGGTTTTTACATAATTTTTATGTCACATTTATTCATAAAAAATTTCATGATTGTTGATGTTACTCACGATTTTCTAAACATATTGGAATGAAACATTCCCATGCAATTTATCTTATTTCATAAACTTTTAATGTTTATTTTTTGTATTACTATGAAATTCGAAATCTCTTCTCTTGTGACCTTTATATCTGTTTGAGTTTTTTATGCTACATTGCTTTAGTATATATTATTTTAGCTTTAATGTATATCTACTTTATATTAAAATAAATATTTATTTTTATTAATCATTTATTTGCTTTTGTAATTTCTAATAACCTTTAAATGAGGTTTGATATGGAGAAGAAACATATATCATCAGACTCATCTTGATTAGCTTTAAACATTTAAATGTTTTTGTATTCTCAATCACTTCGTTTTTTTGTCTAAACACTTTACTCGACATTTTACTTTTAAAAAATTTGATGATTATGCTTGACCTCATTAATAATCATAGAATATAACTTTCTCCTATAATTTATGTCTTTTGTTAAATCTTTCTACTTTTTTTATGACCTTTACATCTCATTGTTTTAGTCTTATTACTTTGCTTCAACTTATTGTATTTCAACTTTAATATGTATTTTTTAATATTGAGTTAATTGTTTATCATTATTAGTGCTTAGTCTCTTTAATATTTGTAGTAATTCATAATGAGGCGTAATCAAGTTAAAATAAATGTCATTAGACTCATCTTGATAAATTTTATCTTTTCAAAATAGTCTTTTTTGTATTTTTTGAGTTTATTATCCATTTTGTTCTTTTCATCTACATGAGGCATTTTTATTATGAATAATAAAATAATTTGTCCCAATAAGGTTTATCTAATGAAATTTTTTTTTATCGAAGTAATTTAATTTTATTATTTTTTAGGGATTTTTGTCATTTTATTAGACATTCAGATTTATAACCAATATTATGATTGAAGAAGTTATATTTGATCTCCTTAATATCTTGGACTAGAACATTCTCATACAATTTATCTCTTTCTTCAAATTAATATTTTTTTATTCGATTATGTTGATATATTATTAAAAATCTCCTCATATATGACATCTACATAGCTTTGATTTAGTTGTATTATATTTTTCATTTTATCTAATTTAAGATTAGATATATTACATTGATATTTAAATAATGTTATTTATTATTTATATTTATTTTATTTTATAATTTAAAGTAATTCTAAATTAGGTACGATTAAGGTAAAATATAGATGACCTTAATGAGCTCTATTGTAATAAACATTTTTATTCGTATTTTAAAAAAACTTTATTTTCAATGGTTTGTACATGATTTATAAGATATTTCTATTTGTACATCATTTAATTGTTGAGGACATCACACTGGTTCTTCTAAGTGTTTTGGAATATAACATTCTTTTAAAATTTATCTCCTTAGTGTTTTTCTTTGATTTGTTCATATTACTATGGAACTATAATTCTATGCTCATGTGACCCTTACAACACTTTGATTTTATTAAACTACATAACTTCAATTTATCGAATTTTACTATTATTTTGTATTTACTTATAGTAAAATCTTTATTATTATTTATGTATATTTAATTTTTAATTATTAGTAATATCAAATAAGGTTTAATTTAAACAAAAAGGTTGTTCGGCTCATCTTGCTATGCTCTATCCAACAAAATGTTATTTTTTGTTTTTTAAGTATTTTATTTTATAATGTTCTTACATACTTTATGTGACATTTTGATTCACAAATAATTTTTTAATAAATAATGTTGCACTTGATATTTTTTTTGTCTTAGAATGTTACTTTCTCATACAATTTATCTTATTTTATAATTTTTTTTGTTTTTATTAAGTTTATCTAACTCTAAATCTCTTAACATTTCGCTTTTACATTGATGTTGTTTTGTTTTATTTATGTTACTTCAATTTATCTCTTTTGAGCTTAAAGATATATATATATCTACTTAGTATTAAAATAACAATTTATTTTTTTTTATAGTTATGTACTTTTGTAATTTTTTAAAAATCAAAACTAGATTTTATTTAGTTCTATCCAATTAAATAATTATTTAAATTTTTTCTAAGTAATTTTTATTATATCATTTTCATATACTTTACCAGTCTTTTCAATTCATACCCGTTTTAATGATCAAAGAAGTTACACTTGCTCTTGTTGTTATCTTGTTATTCAACTTTTCCACACCATTTATCTCACTTCTACATGCACTTCTCTTTATTTTTGTAATATTACTTTAAAAATATAATTTCCCACACATGTGGCACATATATCACTATGATTTTGTTATATTAAATTTCATTAAATTTTGTCCTTTTATTTTTTTATATATTTACTTAATAATAAAAGGATAATTTAAAATTATTTATGTTTATTTGTCTTAATAGTTCACTAAAATTCCTAGTGAAGTCTAATGAAGATAAAAGAAATGCAGTTAGAATCCTCTCAATGAGCCCTATAAAGTTATTTAATTATTGAAATATTACCAAATATTTATTATTAATGATATTTAGAACATCTTATAAGAAATTTTAAATTGAACATAATTTGAGGGAATTGCACTTGATCACCTTTGTATCACACATTGTAACTTTCCTGTAAATTTTTTGACATTTACTCAAATGTTTTCTTTAATTGGTTACCTTACTATGTGACTCTAAGTCTATTCTCATGTGACATTTACATTGCTTTGATAGGTTATATTATGTCTCTATGATTTACTTAATTTCTCATGGTGTATATATCTATCTAAAATTAAAAAAATATTATATTATTATTTATGACTATTTACTTTGGTAAATCACAATATCTCCAAACTAAGTTTGATCATGATGAAACAAACATCATTGGACTCATAAAAACTAGATTTATGTAATAAAATATCTATTTATGCTTGTATATTTTAAATATATTTGTTTATAGGGTTTAAGAATGCTTTAAGAGACATTTTGATTTGTACATCATATTTTAATCAAGGATTTTATGACCGATGTCCTTCACATATTGGAGTGAAACTTTCTTAGACAATTTTTGTAATTTCATCTAAGTTTTTCGTTTCAATTCGTTTCATCTAATATCATCTCATTTTGGCTTTAATATATATTTTCTAAACATTAAAGAAACAATTTATTTTTTTACACTCGTTTACTTTAGTGGCTCTCAAAAATTTGAAACAAGGTTTGATCAAAAAGAAATAATTGTCATTGGAGTTTTCTTGTCAAGAATTATATAATTAAATCTTCATTTTTATATTTTGAAAAATTTTATTTTAAAAAGTTTTCATATTTTATGAGTCATTTTGATTCATATTTGATTTGACTATCGAGTTTATTACACTTGAACTTCTTTGTATCATGGAATGCAACTTTCACTTATAAATCATGTCATTTCTTCGAATTATTTGCTTTGATTTGATTATATTAATCTAAAACTCAATTTCTTCTAACATGTGACATGTACAAGTCTGTTATTTTGTGATATTAAATTGCTTCATTTATGTTATTTTAGCTTTATTACATGTTTTGTAAATATATAAATAGTCATTAATTATTTTATGTTCTCTTTTTTATGGGTAATTTATAGTCATTCAAGATGTAGCAAAATCAATATGAATTAAATAGTGTTTGACTTGTCACAATATGCTTTAATCATTTAAATATTTTTTATATTTTATAATTATTTTGTGTTTTGGTACTCTTTGATAGACATTTTGGTATGCCTAATTTGGTAATCAAAGATGTTACACTTAAAGTCCTTTTCAACATTAATTTATGTCTATTTAACAAAAAAAAATAATTTATATTTTTTAATTTTTTATGACTTTGTAGTAACTCCAAATGATCTCAAATCGATACGTAGTAAACATATCTAGACTCACCTTAGTCAATTTTATCCAATCATATTATTATATTTTTCTAAGATTTTATTTTCTACGGTTTGTTCTACAAACAAAAAGAAATTTAATTCTTACCCGATTTGACAATTAAGATTGCTACATTCATTGTCCTTAGTTTCTTTGCTCTTACAAAAGTTTTTTACACATTTTTTAAAAGTTTTCACTTTTATTTCATTATATTTAAAAGTAACTCTAAATCTCCTCTTATCAAATATTACAACACTTTCACTAGGATATGATAAATTCATGAAATTTAATTTATTTCATATTTAATATATATGTACTTATTATTAAAATAATTAAATTTTATTATTTATGTTTATCTACTTTTCTAATTCGTAATATTTCTAGGTGAGGTATGATCATGATGATAAAAAATCTATTAGACTCTTCTCGACCAGCTCTATCCTAAAAATAATTTTTTATTATTTTAAAGTACCTATTTCCAATAGTTTTTAAATTTTTGACTAGGTATTTTCTTTCCTACCTTATTTTATGATCAAGGATATTATAGTTGATCCCCTCAGCTCCTTTAAATTTAGCTTTCTTATCTAATTTATCTCATTTCTTCACATTTTGCTCTTTGATTTGGTTAGCTTACAATGTAACTCCAAATCTCATATCTTACTACCCTTACATCATATTGATTTGGTTGTCTTTTATTACTTCAATGTAACTTTTTTCATATTTAATATATATGTACTTCATACTACAATTACAATGTGTTATTACTTGTGTTTATTTATTTTCAAATTGTAGGTAAACCCAAAAGTGGCATGATTTAGATGAAACTATTGTCATCCAATACTTCCCTATGTATAATACAAAATAATTTTTTAATTTTTTATTTTTAAATATTTATTTTCTTATTATTTTTACAAGATTTATGAGACATTTTTTATTGTACCTGATTTGATGATTGATCTTATTACACATGATCTCCTTACCACCTTTGAATGTAACTTTCCCTTATAATTTACCAAAATTTGTAAAATATTTCTCTTTGATTTGGTTATTTTACTATGAAATGAAAATTCTCCTGTTATGTGATTTATACAAGTTTTTGATTTGGTTATATTATACCACTTTAATTTATATCATTACTTCTTTAATACACATTCATTTAATATTATAATAATTAGTTTTTGTTCTTTATATATATATTTATTTTCATAATTCATAGTAAGTATAAGTGTGGTTTGAATTAAATGAAATAATTATTGTTGGACTATCCTTAAAGAGCTCTATCAAATTAAATATTGATTTTTTAGTTTTTTTAAATATTTCATTTCCTAGGATTTTCTAATATTTTATGTTATTTTTTGGTTAAAAGAAAATTTTGTGATGGAGGATGTTGTAGATGATCCTTTTAGTATATTGCAATGCAAATTTTATGTATGATTTATTTGATATCTTCAAAGATTTTATTTTTATTTTTTCAAATTAGTTTGAAACTCTATTTCTCCTTTAAGGTGACCTTTGCATCTATTTGATTTAGTTATATTATATTGAGTCAATTTATCTCATTTCATCTTTAATATAAATTTACTGGATATAAAAATAAAAATTTACTCTTATTTTTTAATCTGCTCCTTAGAAAAGGGCCACGTTGTTTATCTAATTACATATTCAGTTTAAGATTTTTAAATATCATAACATTTATTTTGATATGTTTTATGAGATATTTCAAAATGTAGATAATTTGAAGAATAATTATGTTCTAGTCGATCTTCTTAGTTCCTTAGGAAATAACTTTCCCATTTAGTTTATCTAATGTTTTGAAAATGTTTACTTTAATTTTTTTATATTATTACTTAAATCTAAATATCCTCCCATGTGAGCTTTACATCCAATTTATTTAATTCTATTACATTCCCTTAATTTTATGCCAATCTATTTTGTTGGTATATAGTAATTCTAAATGAACTATGATTGAGAAGAAACACACGTCTTTTGACTCTTCTTAATGAGATATATGTAATTTAATATCCAAACTTTTAATTTTAGATATTGTATTTTTTTAGTATTTAGTATGTTTTACGAGTACTTCCAAAACATACCTAAATTGTTGATTAAGGGTACTACACTCAATCTCGATATTATCTTAGAATGCTATTTTTTATAGCAATTTATCATGTTTCTTAAAATGTTCTATTCTATTTTTATTATGCTTGCATTTAACTCAATACTTCCTCTAATGTGACATTTATATTATTTTGATATAGTTATTTAGTATTACATTAATTTATCTTATTTAGTTTTAATATTCATTCTCTTATAATTAAAAATAATTATTTTTAATTGTTTATGATTATTTATATAAGTAATTTAAAGTAATTCAAAAGGAGGATCAATCATCATATTATCATGAAACTTTAATTTTCATCTGATATGACTATTATATCTCTTTGATTTGTTCATATTCTTTGATTTAGTTTATCTAATTTCAACATTAATATATGTTGTTTGATATTGAAATAATAATTTATTAGTATTTATAAATATTTTTATTACTAATTAGTAGTAATTCTAATCAAGGTCACATAAAGTGAAATAAATACCATTGGACCCATCTTGATATGCTCGACCTAATGAAATATTCATTCTTTTATTTTTAGATATTTTATTTTCTAAGGTTTTTATATGTGCTAGAAGACATTCTTATTCATTGTTGAGATGATGATTGAGGATGTCAACTATGATAACCTTAGTATCATAGAATGCAAATTTCATATACAATTCATCACAAAATTTTAATTTTTTTCTTTAATTTTATTATGTTACTATAAAATTCCAACTCTCCACTTATGTGACTTTTTCAACATTTTTATTTTTTTAGTTAAATTTAATTAATTTATTTCGTTTCAACTTTAAAATATAATTTCTTAGCATTTAAAAAGATTTTTTACTTTTTTATTCTTATTTTCATTAATAATTCATGGTAACTCAAAAGTAGTCCAATCAAAATGAAAGATATCCCTGTTGATTTGGACAAGCCATATTAAATTAAACAAATTTTTTAATATTTAATTTTTTAACATTTAAGTTTTTTATATGAGACATTTTTCGTTATATTTGTTTTAACTATCGATGACAATACAGTGGCTTGTTCAGTCCGAGTAAACAAAACCTACTCATTTTATCTTGACTATTCAAATTATTTTCTCTTATTTTATTATATTTTCATTTAATAGAAAATATCTTCTTCGATGACTTTTACATCACTTTGATTTATTTTTTTGCATTGCTTAAATTTATCTCATTTTAGCTTTAAAATGTTTATACCTAATTGTAATATAATAATTAATTCTTATTTATTCTTATTTAATTTTTTAATTCATAATAATTTAAATAAATAATGTCACCCTAGTCTTTCATGTGAGCATAATATCATTTTTGTTTTATTGTGTATATTAATTCAAGTTATGTCTTTTAAGTTTAAATATATATATTTGTTAAATAATAAAATAATTATTAATAATTATTTATACATATTGTTTTTGTAATTTGTAAAACTTTAAAATTATCTTTGACAAAGACAAAACAAAGTTTGTTTTATCCTCTTGTTAAGCTCTATCTACCAAAATGATCATTAGCATAATTTTTTGTATTTCCTTTTCTATGATTTTAATATGATTTACAAGAACTTTTGATTAATGACTTATTTAATGATAAAGGATTTTACCCCTATCCTCCATAATGTCTTGGAGCTTAACTTTTTTATACAATTTATCTCACTTCTTTAGATGTTTTGTTTTGATTTAGTTATATTTCTATATTTCTTAAAATCTCCTCTCATGTGACCTTAACATCATCTTGATCTTATATTTTTATATTTCTTCAATTTATCTCACTTCTTATTTATTATATATACAATTCTTACCTTATTAGGTATTATATTTCATGCCTACTTTGATAATAAATGTTGTGACACTCCATCTCTTTAGTATCTTATAATTCAACATTCCTTCATAATATACCTAGTTTCCTCAAATATTTTGTTTGATTAAGTTACAATACTATGATACTTTAATTATCATCTTAAGTGACCTCTACACCACTTTGATTTGTTCATATTATGGTGCCTCAATTTATATCATTACAAGTTTAATAAAGAAGTATTTAAAATTCAAATAATTATTTATTCTTATTTGGACGTATTTACTTTGATAATTTGTAGCAATTATAAATGAGGTTTGAATTAGACAAAATAGATGTCCTTAGACTCAATTTGATGAGTAGTATCTAATTAAATATGAATTTTTATAGCTTTTGAATATTTTATTTTCTAGGATTTTTGCAAGAATTATCAGAAATCTAGATTAGTATTTGATTTGATGATCAATGATGTTATACTTGATCTCTTTAATAACTTTGAATGTAATTCTAATGTAATCTTTATCTTATTTCATTGAAGATTTTGCTTAGAATTATTCAAATTAATATGTTTCTCTAATTCTCTTCTTATGTTACATCTGCTTCTATTTGACTTAGTTATATTATATTCTTTCAATTTATTCGATTTAAGTTATGATATATATATATATATATATATATTTAAGTAATGTTGAATTGTTAATTTATTCTTATTTTATTTTATTTTATTTATTTTTATAATTTTTAGTGATTTTAAATGAGATATATTGGAGATAAAAACAAATGCCATTGGACTCGTCTTTATGAGCTTTATCCAATTATAAATCATTTTAAAATTTTTAAATATTTAATTTTTTTATTTTTAAAATTTTTTTAGTTCTTTCTATTCATACCTAATTTGATGATAAATGACATTCTAGTCATTCTGCATAGTCTCAATGAAATTAACTTATACAATTGATCATCTTTTTCAAAATTTTTCACTTTGATTTGGATAAATTGCAAGTCAATCTAAATCTTCCCTTGTTGTATTTTTACGTCACAGTTATTTGATTATATTATATTCCCTCAATAAACTTTAACATATATTTCTTCAACATTATAATAATAATTTTATCATTATTTATGATAAATTTTTGTGGCACACATAATTCCCATGTGTTTTGAATTAGATGAAATAAACATTGTTCAATACATATCAACAAGATCTTCCAATTGAGTATTAAAAATTTTTAATTTCACATATTGTAGTTTTTATGATTTTAGAATGTTTAATGAGTCATTTTATGTTGTACTTCGTTTGAGGATGTATGATATTATAGTAAATCTCTTTAATATCTTTGAATAAAATGTTTGCTTATTATTTTTCTTATTTCCTTAAATTGCTTTTTTTATTTGGTTAATTTACCATGTAACTCAAAACATTCTCTCATGTTACATTTACATCATTTTGATTTAGTTATATTACATTAATCTAATTTATTATATTTCAAATTTAATATTCATTTTCTTATTATTAAAATAACAATTTGTTATTATTCATGATTATTTGATATGTTAATTTCTAGTAATTCTAAAGGAGGATTTATTAAGATCAAATGAAAATCATCTTAATTGTCTCTATAAGCTCTATTCAACTAAACATTTTTTTTTAAAAATATTAATTTCTATGGCTTTTGCACATTTTATAAAGCATTTTGGCACAGAAATTTCACAATTAAGCATGTTACACTTAGCCAAAGAAAAATATTTTTTAACTTAATATTAAAATAAAAATTTATAATTATTTGTACTTATTTGCTTTTGTAGTCTATAGAAAGTTCAAATCAAGTTCAAGATATAGAAAACAAATGTCTTTGGAGAAATCTTCAAGAGTAATATCCAATAATATATTCATTTCTAAATTTTCAAATATTACATTTTGTAAGATTCAACACACTTTATGAGGTATTCAATTCATATATTATTTGATGGTTTAGGATATTTTGCTAGATCTCCTTAGTATCGTGAAATTTAAATTACTCATTTAATTTATTGAATTTCATTAAATTTTTTAGCTTAAATTTGATATATTTCTATATAGTTTTAAATTTGCACTCGTATCATTTATTTCAAATAAATTTGGTAAAACTCACATCCCTAAATTTATATAATTTAAAGTTGGTAATTCATAGTAATATCAAATGAGGTTCCATTGTGGTGAAACAAATATTGTTTGACGGTTGCCAAAGCGCTCTATACAAATTAAATTTTGTATTTATAATTTTAGATATCATATTTTCCATGGCATTGGCATATTTTGCTAATCCATTTTATTTGTACATAATTTAGTATTGCTTTTTTTATCAGTTATATTACTTTGTAACTTAAAATCTTCTCTTGTGTGACATAAAATATTATTTTTATTTGGTTATATCACATTATATCAATTTAGTACATTTTTCATTTTAATATTTATTTGCCAACTATTAAATAATAATTTATTATTATGTTTTATTACATTTGTAATTCACAGTAACTTCTAATGTGGATCTATCAAGATGAAACAAATGGTTCTAGACTCATCTCAAAAAGCTCCATTAATAAAAATACTCTTTTAGGAGATATTATGATTCATATCTAATCTGATAATCAAAGATGATATAGTCAATCATGTTAGTATCTTGGAATAAAACCATCTTATATAATGTATATCATTTTTTCAATTGTTTTGATTTTATTAGTTTATATTACATTGAAACTTTAATTTTCGTCTCATGTAACCCTTACATCTCTTTAATTTGTTCATATTACTTTGCTTCCACTTTTTTTTTAAATTCTATAATATATAATATGATTTTAAAACAATAATTTATTATTATTTATTCATATTTAATTTTAGAAATTTTACTACTTCTAATAGAGATTTGACTGAGTAAAACAAACAACGTTGGACTCATCTCAATGAGTTCAATCCATTTAAATATTCTTGTTTATATTTTGAGTTATTTTTTCATTGGTTTTAACACATTTTATGTGGCACTCACATGCATAACGAATTTGAAGATGATAGATGTTACCCTCGAACCACTTTGTATAAAGGAATGCAACTTTCTCACATAATTTATCTCATTTCTTAAACTTTTTCACTTTTATTTTGTTGTATTATAATGAAAGTGTAATTCTTCTTTTGTGTGACCTTTACATCACTTTATTTTGTGGTATTGCATCACTTGAATTTATCATATTTGAAATTAAATGTATATTTTCTTAGCATTAAGAGAATAATTTGCAATTTATAGTGCTTATTTAATGAGGAACAATCAAGGAGAAATATGCATTATTGGACTTGTCTTGAAATGCTTAAGTTAAAGAAATATTTATTTTAACATTTTTTAATATTTTATTTACTAGTGTTTTTTTACATGTTTTATAAGATAATTTGATTAATATGAAACTTGACTATTTAGGATGTTATAATTGATGTCTTGGGTGAGATGTCACACAATAACCCATATAATTTGTCATATTTCTTAAAATATTTTGCTCTAATTTGGTTATGCCATTATTTTACCATAATTCTCCTACCTTTACATCTCTTTCATTTAGTGACTTTCCATTGGTAAAGGTTATCTCATTTTTATTTTAATAAACTTTTTTAATATTAATATAATAATTTATTATTACTTATGCTTATTTATTTAGGTAAATCATAGTAATTCAAAGCATCATTCAATCGAGAAAAAAGAAATTTCATTGGAACTATCCCATCGAGCTCTTTCTATATAAATAATTATTTATATATTTTTAGATATTTTATTTTATTTTTTTTTGCATACTTTATGAGTTATTTTGATTCACAAGTGATTTGAACATGAAGGTTTTATGCTCAATCACCTCGTTTTCTTAGAATGTGATATTTGTATAAACGTTTTCCTATTTCTTCATATTGTTAGCTTCGATTTAGATGCATTATGTTTTAACTTAAAATCTCCTTTTGTGTGACATTTATATTGCCTTGACTTACTTTTATTACATTTCTTAAATTTATCTCATTTAATACTTAAATATATTTATTAAATTTAGAATTATTAGTTTATTATTTTTTTTGACTTATTTAAATTTATTTTTTTAGTATTTAAAATGAGGCTTGATCGTGACAATTATCATCGTTGAATTTATGTCATTGAGCTTATTTTTGAAGGATTTTTAATAATAACCCATGTGCATATGTAACTTATATTTTGGTCGAGCATTACACTGAATCTCAGTACGTTTGAATGGAGCATTTTTGTAAAATTTATCTCAATTTTTTAAAAGATTCGCTATCATTTAGTTATATTACTATGATGCCTTATTTTTCTAGTGTTATGACATTTACATTACTTTGAGTTACCAAGATTAAACTCCTTCAATTTCTTTTTTTTAATTTTAAAATTGATTTTTTTATTTGTTAAGTGATAATCCTTTATTATTTTTCTCTAATTAATTTTATTAAGTTTTCGTAATTTGAAATAAGGTTCAATCGAGACAAAATAAGCTTCATTAGACTCCTTTTAATGAGCTCTATTTGATTAAATATTTATTTTTATTTTTTCAAATATTTTATTTTCTAGGGTTTTAGCATGCATTAGGAGATATTTCAATTCTTACCATATAAACCATGGAGGTTGCCAAACTCAACCTAATAAGTATCTTGGTATGCTATTTTTCTTTATACTTTATGTCATTTGTTTTGAAAGTTTTCACTTTGATTTTGTAACATTACTTTGTAACTCTAAATCATTTTTGTGGTATCGAAACATTGCATTTATTTGGTAAAGTTACATTAGATCAATTTGTTTTATTCTAGCCTTAATATTAAATAACTAAATATTAAAATGGCCAATCACCATTATTTATGCTTATTTGCAATAGTGGTTTATGATAAGTTGAAATGAGATCAGATCTAAACAAAGTAGGTCTTGTTGGTGTTCTCTTGACAAGATCTATCTAATTACTCATTCAGTTTTTTCATTTTTTTAAAATATTTTATTATCACTGGTTTTGGCATACTTTATATGACATTTTAATTCAAGAATATTTAAAAGATTGAATATGTTACATTATATGCTTTGTATAACGAAAAACAACTAACTAGTAATGTTTACTTAATTTATTCAAAATTTTCACTTTGATTTGGGATTTTTACAAATTATGTTTAAATCTATTCTAATGTGACCTTGACTTTGCTAAAATTTAGTTATATTACTTTACCTCAATTTATTAAATTGTACCAATAATATGTATTTATTATTATTTAAGTTTACTTTTTTTGATATTAGTTGAAATTGCAAATGAGGTCTATTCTAGAAGAAAAAATCATAGTTGTGCTCTTATGTATTAGACCAATCTAATTAAATAGTATTTTAAATATTTTGAAAGATTTAATTTTTTAGGATTTTTGTATTTTTAACAAGAAATTTTGTTTCATACCTAATTTAATGAATTGGAATTTTACACTCGATTTTTATAATATAATAAAATTTAGATTTCCTGTACAATTTATTTTATTTCTTTGAAGTTTCATTTTGATGGAGCTATATCTATGAAGTTCTAAATCAACTCTCGAGTGACATTTACAATATTTTTATTTTGTTATATTGAAATTTTTTAATGTATAACATTTTTTATTTTTAATATAAATTTACTTAACATTTAATTAATAATTCTTTATTATTTATACTTTTCTAATTATGAAATTTATAGTAATCCCAAAAGAGCACCACTTTAAGCAAAACAAGCATCATTAGACTGGTGTCTACAAGCCATATTAAATCACTTTTACATCTATATATTTTGAAGTTTTTTATTTTCATGGGGTTTGCATGTTTTTAGAGACATTTTCATTTAACTAATTTGACTATTAAGAATGTTATGCTCGATCGTCTTAGTATTTTATTTTGAAATATTTTACTTTCAAGAGTCTTTGTATGTTTTATGATACATTTTATTTGTATTTGATTTTATGATTGAAGATTTTACATTAGATCCTATTAGTTTTTTAGAATGCAGCATCTCTATAAAATTTATCTCATTTGTTCAAATATTTTTCTTTTATTTGGACATGTTAGTATGAAGCTCGAATTCTCATGTCACATGATCATTACATGTTACTATTTAATCTTGTTAAAGTTTTATTTTATTTTTATTGTATATTAAAATAAAATTTTATTATTTTTTATTCTTAATTGGGTAATTAATAGGAATTTTAGGTGTCTTTTAATCAAAAAAATAAAAGTAATCTAACTTGCCTCGACAAGCTCTACACGATATTATATTGGCTTTTTTTATTTATTAGTTAATTTATTTTCATGAATTTTGGCATACTTTGTAGGATGTTTTACTTCATACTTTATTTATAAATCTAGGATGTTATACTAAATTATTGCAATATCTTGGAAAGCAACTTTTTTTGTACAAATTATCACATTTTTGTAAATGTTTTATTTTTTATTTTGTGATATTACTATGAAACTCTATTTCTCATCTTATGTGAACTTTATCTTAGTTTAATTTTTTTATATGACATTACTTTAATATATATTTGATTAATAATAAAATAATAATTTTTTATTAGTTATTCTTTTTTAAACTTTTAATTCACAATAATTCCAAAGGAGGTCTCTTCAAGGAGTAGTAATGAAATATTTGATAGAAACTTACCCTCTTAGCTCCATCTAATTAAATTTTTTTTAATTTTTAAATATTTTAATTTCTTTTTTTTTTCGATGCTTTGTTAGGAATTTCAATTCACACGTAATTTAATAATCAACTATGATAAGCTAATCTTTCTAGTATCTTGCAATGAAACTTTCATTTATAATTTATCTCATCTTTCTAGGTTTTTAATTAGATTTGCTTATTCTGCTATGATACTTTGACTATGTTCTTTTTTAAAATTTTCATCTCTTTGATTTTTTTATATTACATTGCTTTAGTTTTTCTTATCTAATTGGTAATATATTTTGCTTGACAACAAAATAATGATTTAATATTTCTATTTTCTACAATTTAAATTATTTTATTCTTTAGTATTTTTGTTTCAATTCATAAGATATCTCATTTTTTTGCTAATTTGGTGTTCATGGACATTATACCCAACCTCCTTGGTAGATTAAAATGCAACATTCTTATAATATTAATCTAATTTATTCAAAATGTTATCTTTGATTTTGCTATATTACTATGTAAGTCGTAATATCTACTTGTATGAACTTAACAAAGTCGTGCTTTTGTTGTAATACATTACTTGAATGATTCTTATTTAAATTTTAATATATATAATATATATATATATATATATATATATGTATATATATATATATGTTAACATTATAATAATAATTTCTTTTTTTATGTCCTTGTTCAGTTTTACAGTCCATAGTAATTCCAAATGAGTTGTAATTGAGGTGAAACACAAGTTGTTTAACTCACTTTGATGAGCTCTATATAACTAAAAATTCACTTATATATTTTAAGATATTTTATTTTAATGGCTTTCAACAAGCTTTATGAATCATTTTAATTTATACCTGACTTGATGATAAAGAATATTATACTCAATCTCCTTAGCATGTTCGAATGTAACTTTTTCTAACAATTTATCCCATTTGTTCAAATTTTTTCTTTTACTATGTTGTCCAACATTGAAAATCTAATTCTTAGATTATGGGTCAATATATTTTAACTTGGTTATATTATATTGTAGCACTTAATTTCATTTTTGCTTTAATACTTATTTATTTAATTTTAAAATAGTGTTCAGTATTATTTATGCTTATTTAATTAGGTAGTTTACAAAAATTACAAATTTTGTCCATATAAGCCTAAATAATGGTCCTCAAAATCACATCAATAAGTTTTATACATTTAAAGATCAATTTTCATATTTTTAAATAATTTATTTTTTATAGTTTTGGAATTTGTTATAACATAATTAAAGTCATAGATAGCTTGATAATTGGAAATGTTACACTTGATCTTCATAATATCTTGGAGGTCAACTTTGTTATGCAAATTATGTCATATCTTTAATGTTTTTTTTTATTTTGACATATAATTGCCTACTAGTAAAATAAAAAATTTTTACTATTTATTCTTATTTTCTCAGATTACTCACAATAATTCTAAATGAGGTTTCATGAAAAAAATATTAATCATTTGACTCATCTTGTTCTATTATATTTAATCAAATATTATTTTTAAATTTTTAACTATTTTTTAATTTTTAGAATTTTTCTTGGATTACAATTAAATGTAATTTTCACCTAATTTAATGATCTAAGATGTAACACTCAATCTCTTTAGTGTGATAGTATGTAATTTTCCATATGGTTTATTTCCTTAGTATCTCATCTCCTCTACAGTGACATTTTTATCTCTTAGATTAGTTTATATTGCATTGTTTCACTTTGTCCCATTTTAGTTGTAATGTATATTACTTCATATAAAAATATAAATTTTATATTTTTATGATTATTTACCATGGTAATTCATAATAATTTCAATCAATGCCACAACGAGACAAAGGAAAGGTTATTCACCATATTTCAAAAATTTCGATTGTTTTAAATGTTTTTATTTTTATTTTTTTATATTATATTTTGTAAAATTTTTCGCATTTTGTAAATATTTTTATTCTGTATCTGATTTGATGATCAAGGATGTTACACTAGATTTTATTAATATCTTAGGGTACAATCCCTTAAAATTTATCTTGTTTCGTAAAATTTTTAATTTTTGTTAGGTTATATAGTAATATAAATCTAAATTTTATTTTTTATTACATTTACATTTGTTTGATTTAGTTATATTGTATTTTATAAACTTGTCTTATTTCATTATTAATATTTATTTACTTGTTATTAAAATAATAATTTATTATTATCTATTCTTACCTATTTTGATAATTTTATCGTATTTCCAAAAGTAAACCAAATAGATGAAACAAATATCATTAAACTCATCTTAATGAGTTTAAAAAAATTAATTATTTTATAAAATTTTGTAAATATTTTAATTTTTATTAGTTTTGTCATTTCATGAGATCTTTATCTCACTACTGATTTGATAATTAAGGATGTTACGCTTAATCTTCTTGGGGAAAAGTAACAATCATATAAAGTTTATCTTATATTTTGAATTTTTTTGTTTAATTTGGTTATTATTTTTTTGAACTATAATTTTGTTGTCATGTGACCTCTACATCATTTTGATTTGTTTATATTATATAATCTTACTTTCTCTGATTTCAATGTTAATATATTTATATATATATCTTTATAATTAAGTAATAATTTGCTATTATTTATGCTTATTTAGTTTAGTAATTCGTAGTAATTCCAATCAAGGTTTGATCAAGTGAAAGAAACATTGTCGAACTTAATTCAAGTACCTCCATCTAATTAAATATTGATATTTATAATTTTAGGTGTTTTTTTATGGTTTTTAAATAACTGTGCTGGATTTTGATTTGAAGTTCATTTTAGAATTGAGGATTTTACCATTCACCCCCAAAGTATGTTTGTCTTGCAATTTATACAATTTATCTCTTTTTTATAAGAGTATTGTTTTGAAGTTCTTTTATTAATATAAAAATATAATTCTTATCTTATTTGACCTTTACTTTGCTTTGATTTTATTATGTTACACTGCTTCAATTTTTCATAATTCAACTTTAATATTTTGTTACCTCATATAAAAATTTAGCTTGTTATTATTTCTTACTTGCATTATAAAATTAAAAATTAATTTTTTTTGGATATTTTATTTTTTAGAGTTTAGGTATTGCTTAAATAGACATCTCAATTGGTACTTAATTGGACTATCAGGGATTTTACACTCGACCTCCTTAGTATCTTAGAATAATACTTTCTAATAAAATTTATCTTATTTCTAGAAATATTTTGGTTTCATTTGGTTATATTACTACTTAACTCTTACACTCCTGTAGTGTGAAATTTGCATTATTTTTTTTGTTTTTTACACTACTTAAATTTATCAAATTTTAGTTTTATATATTTTTACAAAATATTGATATAATAACTTATTATTATTTATGTTTATCTAATTAGGTAACTTGCTGTAGCTCTAATTTTAGTTCAATTGAGATGAAATAAATAACTTTAGCACATCTAACTAAGCTATTTCCAAATAAATATTCATTTTATATTTTTAGAAATTTTATTTCCTAATATTTTAGTGCTCTTTACTAATTATTTTCATTCATAACTAATTTGTTGTTTGAAGATGTTACACAAGAATCTCTTAGTTTCTTGTAATGCAACAATACCATTTAGTTTATCTCATCTCTTATTACAATTAACTTTATTATTGTAATATTAGTTTATAACTCTAATCTCCTCTCATGCGACTTTTACATCGTTTTGACTTACTTATGTTATATTGCCTTGTTTTTCCTTACCTAAGCTTTAAAATATATTTTATTTAATTTTGAAATAGTGAATTATTTTTATTTATGCGTTTCTAAATATTTAATTCACAAAATTTCAAATTAAATATTAGTTTTTCTATTTTCTATATTTTAATTTTTACTAATTTAATATCTTCTCTAATGCATATCAATTCACATTTAATATGCTGAATAATGATTTTACAGTTAATTAACTTAGTATCTTTGAAGGAAACTTTGTCACATAGTTTCTCATTTCTTCAAAGTTTTAACCTTTTTTCTGATATTACTATGAAGCTAAATTTTTTCTCATATATGACCTTTACATTTCTAGAATTGTGTTAGACAACATTGCCTTAAATAATATCATATTTCTTCAATTAATTTTGATTTTAATTCCATTATATGCTATTAAATATTAAAATAATAATTTAATTTTATTTATGTTCACTTAATAAGGTAATTCATAATAATTGCAAATCTGATCCAATTGAGAATAAGGATATGTTATTAGAGTGACAAGGATAAGCACTATTTTACTAAATATTTATTTTTTTCATTAAAAAAAACTATTATTTTCTCTACTTTGAGCATGCTTTATAAGAAATTGTAACATTAACACGATTTTTTTGGAATGGAACTCTACTGTATGAATTATATAATTTTTTCAATTTTTTCTTTGATTTATCTATATCATTATTGAACACTTAATATCCTCCCATGTGTACTTTACATTGCCTTAATGTTGTTATAATATATTGACTCGATTAATCCTATTTTAGCAGTAATATATTTAATCAAAATTGCCTCTTGTATGGTATTTATATCACTTTGAATTTGTTGTCCTACATTGCTTCAGTTTTACTTATTTATTTTAAAAATTTATTTACTTATTATTAAATAAGTAATTTTTACTTTTATTTACTTTGGTAATTCATAGTAACTCCAAATGAAGATAGATAAAAGAGAAACAAATGCCATTGAACTGGTCAAAACGAGGTGAAAAAAATTAAACATTCTCTTGTATATTTTTTTAAGGGTTTTAGCTTATTTTACGACTAAGTTTTTATTTAACAATTCAAGATGTTACACTCGATCTTGTTTAAATCTTCATTTAGCATTCTCATACAATTAACCTCAATTTTAATATTTTTTATTTTATTTTGTTATATTACTATGAAACTCTAATTTTCATCTCATGTGGTCTTTCGACCACTTTGATTTTTTTCTTTTACAATGCCAATGATTATTAGATTTTGTATTTAATATATATTGATTGATGTTAAACAAATGATTTGTTATTATTCATGATTATATACTTTGGTAATTCACTTTTTTTTCCTTTTTAGGTTTGATGGAGCAAAAGAAAGATTGTTGAACCAATCTTAAGGCTATGTCTATCAAAATATTAATACTTATATTTTTTTAACTATTTTATGTTCTAGGTTTTTTGCATACCTTACAAGAAATTTTGATTCAAACCTCATTTTGGAATTGAGGATGTTACTCTCGATCTCCTTAGCATTTTAGAATGTAAGTTTCTTATGCAAATTATATCATTTACCAAAAGTTTTTGGCTTAATCTATTTACTTTACTATGAAAATTAAATTCTTCCCTCATGTGACCTTTGCATCTCTTTTATTTAGTTACATTATATTATATTAGTCAATATCAAGTATTAAAAAAAATTATTTTCTATTTTTTATAAATGTTTCATTTTTCCAATTCAAAGCACTTCCAAACGATGTTCAATTGAGACAAAATAAATGTCATTAAACTCTTCTTACTAAGATCTACAAAAATTAATAAATATTTCTATATATTTAAAAATTTAATTTTTTATACTTTTATTACACTGTACAAGTCATTATGATTGGTGGTAAATTTGATTATTAGGAATGTTACGCTTGAACATCTTACTATCATTGACTCAAACAATCTCATAATCATTAACTTATTTGTTAAAATATTTTCCTTTGACTGATTTATATTACTCTTTCGCACTAAATATCCCCTTTTTTTCCTTTAGATCAATTTAAATTTGATATTTAACACTGCCAAAATTTATCTAATTTTGGTATTTGTTTATATTTACTTAATATTAAAATAATTAGTTTTTTTAATATTTGTTATTGTTTTCTTTGGAAATATGTTGTAATTCCAAAACTTTTATGATCGAGGTGAAGCAAATGTCTTTGGATTCATCTTGAAGTGCTTCGCCCAAATAAATATTAAATTGTTATTTTTTAAAATAATTTATTTCTTAAGTTTCAAGGAAAATTTAGAATACATTTTGATTAGCAACTTATTTGATTATGAAGAAAGTTATACTTTACTATATTATCTTTGAATGAACCTCTTCAAAAAAATTTATCTAATTTCTTAAAATCATTCACTTTGATATTGTAATGTTACGTTTTAACTTTAAATGACCTCTTAGGTTAGATTTACGTTGCTTTTATTTAGATGCATTACATTACTTTATTTTACCTTTATTCAACATTAAAATATATTTGTTGACTAATAAAATAATAAGTTATTATTATTTATAATTATTTCTAATTTGTAATTTATAGGAACTCTAAACGAGATGTGATCCAGATGAAACAAATATTTTTGAATTATCTTGGCAAGCTCTATGAATTGAAGTATTCACTTATAAATTTTTATATAAAACATTTTCTTTGGTTTTGGTAGACTTTACAAGACAAATTGATTCATACTTTATTTTGACAATTGATGATTTCAAACTCAGTCTCATAGTATCTTCTAAATGTGACATTCTTGCACCATTTTTCTCTTTTCTTCAAAGTTTTTTGTTTGATTTTCTTATATTACTTTGAAGTTCTATTTCTCCTCTCTTGTAACCTATAATTTTGATTGATTTTATTAGATTTCATTTCCTTAACTTATCACAATTCAACTTCATCATATACTAACACAAAATTAAAATAACACTTAATTCTTTTTTATGCTTCTTTCACTTAATAATTTGTAGTAAGGTCCAATTGAGATCAAACAAGCATCACGTGTCTCATGTTCACTTGCTCTACCTAATTAAATGTTCATTTTGATATTTTTTAAATAATTTATTTTTTAGGGTTCATACATGTTTTACTAGTCACTTTAATTCATGTAAATATTTTGATTAATGAAGCTACACTTAATCTACATATAATCGTTCTATTTTCTCATACAATTTTTTATGTTTTTAAATTATTTCACTTTGATTATTTTAAAATTATAATATAATTCTAAATCTCTTAAATTGGGTCCTTTATAATGCATTTATTTAGTTATATTACATTCCGACAATTTTTTGATTTAGATTTAATATATATTTAATTAATATAAAAATAAAAAAAAATTATTTATTCTTATTATTGTTTGTAATTCACAAAAAATTCAAACATGGTCTAATCGAGACAAAACATGCAGCATTTGACTTTTTCGCGATAAGCCCTATGGATGCAGACATTCATTATATATTTTAAAGCATTTTATATTTATGATTTTGGTAAACTTTACAAGTTATTTTCATTCATACCAAATAGGATGATTGTGGATATTACATTCAATCTCCTTAGTATTTTGGAATGTAGCTTTTCAGAATAATTTCTGTGATTTCTTTATATTTTTTTAATGATTTGGATATATTTCTTTAAAACTTTAATTCTACTCCCATTTCTCTTTTACATAATTTTGATTCGATTTTATCATATTTCTTCAATTTTCTCATTTTAGAAATAGAAAATATTTTCTAAATATCAAAAAATAATTTATTATTAATTTTTTAAGCTATTTTTGTAATTCACAAGAAATCTGAAGGAGGTCTAATGGAGAAAAAATAAACACCATTATACTCTCCTTGATTAGCTATATCTAAGTTAATATTCTTTCTTAATAGTTATAAATATTTTTTTTCCATAGTTTTGGAATATTTTATGAGTCATTTTGATTTTCAACAAATTTGATGTTCAAAAGAATTACACTTGATCTTCTTAGTGTCATGAAATTCAACTTTTCTATAAAATTTATCCAATTTTTCAAACTTACATTGATTTGATTATATTTCTATTTAACCATAAATCTACTCTCATGTGACGTGTATGTCACGTCAATTTGTTATAATACTTCATTTTAGTAATAACTTTTCAATATTAATATATATTTTCTTGGTATGATAATGAAAAATTATTAATATTTACAAATATTTATTCGAGTATATCATATAAATTTAAAAAGTAGGATTGATCGATGTGAAATAAATGACGTTGGACACATCGTAATGGGCTTTATCTAATTTATAATTCTTTTTTAATATTTTTAAATATTTTGTTATTATTATTTTTTTTTCATATTTTATTAGACAACTAAATTCATACCTTCTTTGTGATCAATGTTGTCACACTTGATTTTCTTGGTATAATGAAATGAAACATAGCCTATAATTTCTCTCAGTTTTCTAAACTTTGCATTTTGATTTGCTATTATTACCAAGAAGCACAAATTCAACTCTAATGTTATCATAATAATGTTTGATTTTGTTATAATACATTACTTCAATTATCTCATTTTAACTTTATTATATATTTGATAAAAATAAAAATGATAATTTTTTATTTTTCCTATTTATTTTCTTTAGAAATTTATGTAATGTCATTGAGGTCCTATCGATACAAGACAATAGGATCGAACTCATCTAAATGAGATCAAGTTAACTAAATAATTTTTATGTATAATTTAAATATTTTATTTTTTATGGTTTTTGGAAAATTTTATGACAAATTTAAATTTGTTCCTTATTTGATGAGCAAGGAAATTGTACTCGATGTTCTTAGTATTTTGGAATGCAAATTTCTTACCAAATATATCTTATTTCCTTAGATCTTTAACTACTACAATATTATATTACCATAAAACTATGACACTAGTCTCGTGTCACCATTACAATGCTATGTTTTTGTTATGTTATACTTATTCAACTAATGATATTTAAGTTTCATTATATTTACTAAATATTTAAATAATAATTTATTCTTATTTATGTTAAGCGTTTTTAATTATTTGAATCATTTTTTAAATGAGGTTAGATTGATATGAGAGAAAGATAATTTGCCTCATCTAAGTGAGCTCTAATCAATAAAATATTCATTTTGATATTTTTTTTAAAATTTTTTTTTTAGGGAAATAGCATGTCTTGTGCATAAATTGTAATCAATTATTGCTTCAATATTAAGGTAATAGGTATTATAGTAAAAATGAGATTATTTGAAACTAAGTAATACAAGAAAATCAATGTGATTAAAAGGTCACATAATAAGAGATTTAGAGTAACATAGTAATATAATCTTAAGTAAATATATACTAATAGTGGAATGAGTTAAATTGAAATAATATAATGCAATCAAATAAAAGTGATGTAATGCTGATAAGAGATGGTATTTTGTGTTAAATTACAATATAACATAATCAAAGAAAAAAATTTAAGAAATAAGGCACAAATTAAGGGAAAGTTACATTCCAAGATACAAAGGAGATTGAGTATGAAAACGTTGATATTCAAATAAGGAGTGAATCTAAATATACTTTAAATCTTATGAAAATTGTAGAAAATAAACTATAAAAAACATAAAATATGATTGTTTAATTAGAGAGAGGTCATCAATATGAGTCCAAAGACACTAATTTTTTTGCCTTGGTCAAACCTCGTTTTGACCTCAATTGGAATAAGAACAAATCAAACAATGTAATAGTTAGATGCTCGAAAATTACAGCTTCACTATAATATAATCAAATCAAGATGGAACATTTGATGAAATGAAATAATCTGTGCAAGAGAGTTACCTTCAAACATATAAAGGAGATCAACTGTAGCATTCTTGATCATGATATCAAATATAAATTGAAATTGCTCATAAAGTTTTACAACATTATAGATAATAAACATTTAATGTAACATAACAACAAATATTTACTTCTAATAAAGAACAGGAATGAACGTGCTAAATAACTCGAGAAAGTCTCTTTCTAAGATGCTAAACCGATCAAATGAAACCTACTTGACAACTAAATCAAGCGTGAATCAAAATATCTCCAAAAGTATGCCAAAATCTTTGGAAATAAAATATCTTAAAAATAAAAATTAATATTAAATTGGTTAAAGCTCCTTATGATTATTCTAATGAGGTTTGTTTCGTCTCAATTGTACCTCATCTGAAATTACTATGAATAAACAAAATAAATTAGCTTAAATAATAATAAATTGTTATTTTCATATTAAGTGCACGTGTATTAAAGTTGGTATAAGTTAATTTGAAACAATGGTGTATAACCAAATAAAAACAAATGGAAGTCATATATGATGAGAATTAGTGTTATAGAACAATATAATCATATTAAGGGAAAGATTCTAATAAATAAGATAAATTGCAATGGAATGTTGTTTTTCAAATTGAGTGTAACATGCTCATTCATGAAGTTATGTAAGGATCAAAATGTTTAACAAAGATTTAAGAATCCTTAAAAAAACATATGAAGAAAATATTGAATTAGATAAAGTTGGTCGAGGTTGGTCTAGTGACATTTGTTTGATCTCAATCATGCTTCATTTGAAATTTTTTCAAATTATAAGAATAAATAAGAAAAAGAAAAATAAATTATTATTTTAATATTAAGAAAAAATAATGAAAGAAAAAAATAAATTGAAAAGAATTAATATAATAAAATTAATGTAATATAAAGGTCACACGATAAAAGAGACTTAGATTTACGTAGTAATATAACTATGTGAAAATAAAAAATTTCAAGAACTAAAATTAATTATTTGGGAATATTATGGTCCAAGGTTGCATGCAGATTTAATGTAACATACTTATTAGTCAAATTAAATACAAATTAAATGTACTCAAAAGAAAGGTTAAAATACTAAAAAATAAAATATCTAAAAAAACATTGCATATTTAGATATATAGAGATTGTTGAGATCAGTTCAATGAAGTTAGTTTTGTCTTGATAAAACATTGTTTGAAATTACTATGAATGCTTATAAAAAATAAACATAAATTATAATAAAATATCATTTTATTATTATGTAAATATATATTGAAGTTGAAAAGAGATTGATTAGAGTAATATAATATAACCAAATGAAAGTGACGTAACACATACATGAGAAGAAATTTAAAGTTACATTGTAATATAAACAACTCACAAAAAAATTGAAGTATGGTAAGTTTGCCTAGAAAGTTGTACTCTAAGATACAATAGAATTTGGGTCTTACATTTGCAATCATCATATTATAGATGAAGTATAATTTCTTATAAAATGAGCAAAAATTTTAGCTATAAAAATATTTAAAAAATATAAAAACAAATATTTAAATTGACAGAGCTTGTTGAGATGACTCTAATGGGCTTTCTTTTATCTCAATCAAACCAGATTTAGAATTCTTATGAAATTATTCTATTAAATAAGAATTAGTAATAATAAATTACTATTTTAATATATGACAAAGCTAAACTAAGTTAAATTGAGGCAAAGTAATATCAGCAAATCAAAATGATGTAAAGGTCAAATGAGGGAATATTAGATTTTTATGGTAAAATTAGCAATTAAAAGAAAAAATTGTTGAAAAATAATTTGAATATGAAAGTACCATTCAAATACTAACACAATAAAATTTAAAAACCTTGATCAACAACTTAGGTACAAATTGAAATACCTTATAAAGTGTGACAAAACAATTGGAAATAAAAAATTATTAAAATATATAAATGCATTTTTTTTTGTAGTTTTTGTTGGGATGAGTCTAGTAGTGCTTATTTTTCCTCCAATGCACTTCATTTAGAGTTACTATAAATTATCAAAAAGCATAAATACAAATAGTAATATATTTTTAATTTCATGTTGAATGAATTTATGTTATTGTTGGAATGAGACATATAAAAGCAATGTAGTATAACTAAGTTAACATGTAAAAATCACACTAGGGTGGAATTAGAGTTTGATGTTGTAAAACCTAAAGAAAGAAAAAAATTGGGGAAATAAGATAAGTAAGACAAGAAAGTTACATTCTAATCATGAGTTGTAGTGTAACATCCTTGATCATTAAGGTATGTGTGAAATTCTTATGTAAGGAAATCTGGAACTCTAAAAAAATAAAATACTTCATAAAGAATGTAAAACTAAATATTTAATTGGATAGATATGATTAAGATAAGAAAGATGACTTTTGATTGGTCAGAATTGAACCTCATTTTTAATTACTATAATTTTTTAAAATTAAATTTGTTTAAATAATAAAAAATTATTATTTGATCATTAACTAAATATTAAAGCTTAATTGATATAAATCAACACAATATAATATAATAGAATAAAAAAGAGATGTAAAGGTCACACAATAAGAGAAATATAACCAAATAAAAGAAAAATATTTGAAAAAATATGATGAGTATTACCAGAACATCAAATTCAAAAATAATAAGAAGTTGGACAATAATAGCCTCAGTCATCAAATAAGGTATGAATCAAAATATTTCTTAAACAATTCTAAAAACCAAAGAAAATGAAATAATTTTAAATATAAAAAATAAATATTTAATGGGATAGTGTTCGTTAAGATTAATCGAAGAGGGTTGGCTTCATCTTTATTAGACCATGTTTTGAATTATTATTAACGACCAAATTCAATAGGTCTAAATAATAACAAATAATTCTTTTAACATTAAACAAATATAAATTAAAGATAAAACTAAAAAAATTAAGTAATTGAATTAAAAGAAAATAAACTAAAAAAATACACACATAGGAGTAGAATTAGAGTTTCATAGTAATATAATCAAATTAAAGAAAACAAATTGAAGAAATGAGTTTAATTGTATGTAAGAGTTTCATTCAATGATAGTAATGTACTCAAATGTAACATTCTCAATTATCAAATCAGTTATGAATATAAATATCACCTAAAGCATAAAAAATTAAAATAATAAAATATTTCAAGATTTAAAAATGAATATTTCGATTAGACAACATTTATTTCATCCTGATCATACCTTGAATGGAAATACTACAATTTAAAAAAATAAAAAATATAAATAATAATGAACTAGCATTTGTAAAAAACTTTAATATATATTAAAATTTAAATGAGATAAATTGAAATAATATAACATAACTAGATGGGAGGTCGAGTAATGAGTTAATTCATATACGAAAGAAGTATTCTAAGATATTAAGGAGATCACATGTAACATCCTTCATCATCAAATAAGATACACACAAACATTTCTTATAAAGCTTGGAAAAACCCTAGAAAATAAAATATATAAAAAGATAAAAAAATGAAAAGTTGAATGGGATTAGTCTTGGTAGGTAGAGACTAAAGAGGTTTTCTACATCTTTGTGAGACATCCTTTAAATTAGTTATTTTTTAGTAAAGTTAATAAGAATTAATAACCAAATTAAAGCATTGTAAAGGTCACACAATAATAGATTTTAAAATATGTATCAAAACAATGAAATTAAATAAAGACATTTGAAGAATTTTTACGAATTATATGTGAAAGTAGCATTCCTAGATATTAAAGTGATAAAGAAAAACATCCTCTACTATAAAAGTAAGTGCTAATAATGAACATTTAATATGATAGAGTTTGATGGGATGAGTCCAATCTATTTGTTTTCATCCTTATCAAACTTATTTTACTAATTTCTACAAGTTGTAAAGGTAAAAAAGCATAAATATTAATAAATTACTATTTTTTAATTAGATAAATATATATTTAAGATAAAATGTGTTAAATTGAAATAATGTAACAATACCTTATAAAAGCAATGTAATGTTAACATGAATGGAGATTTAGAGTTTCATTATAATATAACAAAATCGAAGCAAAATATTTGCAGAAATAAGATAAATTAGATGGCAATTATACATTCCTTGGTATTAAGGTTATTTGTTGCAACATCCTCTTTCAAAAAATCAAGTATGAATTGAAATGTCTCATATGGTGCATAAAGATAATATAAATTAAAGTTTTTTTAGAAACAAGAAAGTGAATAAATAGTTGGATTAATCCCATTAAGAAGAATCAAACAATATTTATTTCATCTAGTTTAGATCTACTTAGAATGACAACGAATAACCAGAGTAAATTCTAACACCACACATATCATATCATTATAATATAACTCCTAATTATCTTAATACTATAATAATAAAAGTTAAAGAAATAGAAGACATTAACAACTTAACTAGGCAAGGAATGATGATAAAAACTTCATTTTTTTTCAAATCATTTAAATATTCATGTCTAACACATGAAACTACTATACCTCATAAATAAAATAGATAGAGTTTCTCCAAAAACTACTAATGCTTCCTTTGTTCAACTTATTAATTAATAATAATAATCATAAGAGATATAATATTTACATTAAGGACAAATCTAGAAATACAATTTCAAAATAATCAAACTCTGTATACCCAAACATAACCAAATATTTCCAGTTCAAAAGATTACATAGTTAGCATTGCCTCATGACATAACAAAATCCATAACTTTATAATTCCTTCGAGAAGTGTTAATTAGAATCTACAAAAGCAATAAAGTTTATAAATGATATAAATATAAATACATATATTGGTACATCACCTCAAATACAATCATCCACATGTCCTTTATAATACATAAAAAGAAATATCACAATTTTCGAAAAAAAATAATGTAACAAATGTAATAAAAAACCTAAAGTTTTTGTTCTCTTTGTGATTTAGAATTTTTGCCTATAATGTACGTACATAATAAGCTTAAATTCCTACCAACTAAATTTCTAAATAAATAATGAAATGAGATAAAATATGATAATGAGATAAATTATAAAAAAACAAATCAATAATACCAAGCAAGTTCTTGTGATCATCTTCTAGAAATGTATGTAAACTCAATTGATAGGATCATGATATCAAGACTTAAAAACTTGTAAAATCTTATGAGAGCATGTGATCAAATGATGGAGTTGTATAAAATAATCAACAAAAAAAGTTGCATAGTTGCAGCTTGTAATATATTCATGCTTACATTTTTTATCAATTATAATTTATTTTATCCATCTATAAACAATATTTTCTTAAGTTTTTAAACTACTTTGATTCAAGTATTTTCTTAACTTTTTCATCCCATTATTATTTTGTATATATTTAATGACACTTTTGAGATCCCAACAAATTTATAGCATACGTACATCACGAACATATAGGGCACACCTCATATCACATCATCTGACATCATATAATGGATTATAGACCTAGCCAATAGGAATATCAAACCATGTATGTCTCATAATGAATCTCAACTTTAAGCTATTAGATCACATATGAATTCGATCATTATATATCATATCTATATTATAGTAGATCTTATTTAACTACTAGATCACATACCAAGCGACAAATCATATGTTGTATCTGCATTATAGGAAATTTTATCTATAGTTATTAGATCACAATGCAAGTGACCCATCGTATATCATATCTATATCATAACAAATCTCATCTTTAGCTATTAGATCACATGCCAATTAGCTCAGTATATATTATAATCAAATCATAGTATATAACATCTCTATCTATTACGTATCAAGTGAGGTCTATTATTAATGGTAATAAATCATAGTACAAATCCTCATTGGCACTTGCAGTGGCAGCAGCATATTAAAGCTAGAGTTAAAGTTACTAGAAAAATACTATAATTCTCATTTTACTCATTCTTGCCAACTATATCCATGATACATCAACACCATCACTAGAAAAATAATCACAACAAAACTTATATAGCCTCATTCATAAAGGGTACTGTGTCACAAGAAATTATTTTTTATTTTGTTTTTTTCAATTCTTATTTCAATATACTTGCTCTATTCTCTTTCATCAATGTTTTTTATATCCCACATCACTGGTATGACTAAATAAATCAATTAATTCACATCCTAATTTTTATTTTTGATCACATAAAATGTAATAATAATGGAAAATATTCTATAAAAGAAAATATAATGCACTATAATATTAATTGTTAAATAATAATAACAAAAAATTATTCTTAATTATAGTTACTTTAAATTTACTTAGATGCTTTTCTAGGAAAACTATTACATTAACTTTTCTTTCCCTTTCCTTCCTACAAATGAATGATTAAATATCTATTTTTAAAAATTATGATTATTGCATAATACTAATTCAAATAATATTTCCTAATCCATGAATTCAATGGTTCTTGCATAAGCTTCATTTTTTATTCAATTGAGCAATTTCAATGTCCACTATACATTTTTTTGAAGGCATTCAAGCTTCATCCTTTTATAGTAAATATTTTTTAATATTGACTCAGCGAGCTTTGAGTATCACATAATTATTCGTTATTTGCATCAATAGAAAGGATATAAACAATAACATATAACTTCCTCTTTATTTAAAATTAGAAGCACAATAGTGAGTCATAGTTGACAAGACTCAAATTTTCCAAAAAACAACACTTTCTGGTCCCAATTTCAATGGAAAAAATTAAAAATCAATTGCTTTAGGTTTTCTAAAAACAATTATCTCATTTTCCCTTTTTAGTGACTTAATGGTCATATTGTGCTTCCGTCAAATCAAAGAGAGATGAAATAGTAATAGCAGCTCATGAGTTACCAATCTTAAGCAAAATAACTTTGTATTAGAAAATACATGAGGATTAGCGACAAAAATTATGAGGAGGTGAGATGACAAAGTGATGGATTAGATGAAATAATGGTTCCCTTCTAACTTGAGTTACCATATACACTGGAGTTTTTAAAGTTAGTCAAAGGTCAGGTTGTGAGGAACGAAGGCCAAGAAGCAGGTCGATGAAATGCATGTGAGGAAAGAAGAATTAACTCTAGTACTTGTTGGGATAACTAAAACTGAATGTGGCTTTTTTTAGTTTTTGTATTATTTCTATTTTGATTAATGATTTAGATATTACTAATAATTAATTTTTCTTTCACAAATTTGTATTAAGTTGAAATTATCCCTAATTATGATGAAAGAAATATCGATAGATTCATCTAAACATACTCGATGAAATGGCACATTAATATTTCAAATATAAAAATTTTGAAAAATACATGATTAATGAGAGAATAGTCAAAATAAATATTTTAATCTACAATGTTAGAAAGATTATTAAAGTCTTAATTCAATTAATCAAATGTCTTGGAATTTTTTAAAGATAATACAAAGAAAATCCAATCATTATAACCTAGCAATCCGAACAAAAATTTCATCCAAAAGTTTAAAATAAGCCAAAGATGATTTTATTTATTTCTTACACAAAAAGGTTAAATTTATTTTCACAATATAATTGGAACTTCATTTAACTAGAGTCTTGATCTTCTTTAAATAATTAAAATATGAATGTAAATTAAATGAGCATTTAATTAATTTTTTGTCTCCTGATAAATAAAATCATATATTCTAATTCTCTTCTAGAAGGCCTTTAAATCATGAATGTATCGATCTTCCTAAAATCTGATATTTTTATTAGATTTGATAGTCAATATTAATTCTACAATCACTGTTTCTAGAGCTCGAATGTTTGGAATTTATTACATATCGAGACACAAATGAGAGCTTCTATAAAATTCTTCAATATCATCTCTAGTACAAATTAAAAGTTTTCTTAAAAGATGTAAGAACCATAAAAAAATAAAATATTTAAAGAGATAGTAACAAATATTTTATTAGATAGTGATCATCAACAATAGTTCAATCACATTTGTTTCATCTTAATCTTACCTTAATTTGAATTACTGATAACTTAAAAAACAAACATAAATAATAAAATATTTTTTTAATAATTACACATAGTCGAATTGAGATAAATTGAAACAATATAATACAACGAAATCATATTGTTGAAAAAGTCACATGAGAGACGATTTAGAGTAATATAACAATATAAGCAAATGGAAGTAGAAAATAATAAAATAAACTTTATGAGGAAGTTGCATTGAATGATACAAATTAGGTCAAGTGTAACATCCTTGATCATCGAGTTTGGCATGAATCAATGTGCTTCATAAAACATGTTATGATACTAGAAACTAAGATTTTTAAAAATTCAAAAATAAATATGTAATCAAATAGACCTCATCAAAGACAAGTCTAATCAAGTTAATTGACTCATTTGGAACCCTTATGGAATAACTACAAATTACTAGAACAAGTAATCATGGATAATAAAAAAAATATTATTTTTTAATTTTAAGAAAATTTATATTTCAACAAAAATATAACAAGTTGAAGCAAAGTAGTATAACCAATTCAATGTGATGTAAAGGCCACATGATAAATGGCTTTTAAGTTATGTAGTAATATAGTGAAAGCAATATGAAAATTTTTTAAAATGAGACAAATTACAGAGAAAAGTTGTGTTACACAATTTTAAGAGGAATAAGTGCATATTCTCGATCATCTAATCATGTCAAAATAGAAATATCTTGTAAAATATGGAAGATGCATTTAAAATAAAATATTTAAAAATATTAAAAAATATTACAAAAATATTAACAAAATATAAAAAATATTTTTAATTTGGTAAATTTGATCAAATTGAGTACAACTATGTTTATTTTTATTCAATTAACCTATTTTGGAAAAATTGTGAATTAAAATTCTAAATAAATAAAAATAGTAATGAATTGTTATTTTAATATTAACTAAATATATATTAAAGTTGAAATATGATAAATTAGTGCAATATAAAATAGCTAAATCAATGCAATGCAAACTATCATGCGAGAGAATATATATAGTTTCATGATAATATATCCAAATCAAAGCATAAGATTTGAAGAAATCAAAAAGATGTTCGAGAAAGCTGCATTCCAACACACTAAAGGGATCGAATGTGATATCCTCGATCATTAAATCAATCTCAAATTAAATTACCTTGCAAAGCATTAAAAAACCCTAAAAGCTAAAATATATAAAAATATAAAAAATAAAAATTTAATTGGAAAGAACTTTTTTAGATGACACCAATGATGGTTATTATCTTCCATAAGATTTCATTTCGAATTCTTATTAAATACAAAAATTAAATAAATATAAATAATAAGATAATGTTATTTCTTAATTAATTAGATATATATGAGGGATTAAATGAGATAAATTGGAGTAGTGTAATATGGCCAAATCAAAGTAATGGAAACGACACACCAAAGTATAATCAAAATTTAATAAACGTATAACTGAGTTAATGTGAAACACTTGAAGAAATTGGAGTTATTATAATAGAAATTTAGATTCTATAAGACTAAGGATATTGAGTGTAACATGTTTGATAATCAAATCTAGCACAAAACAAAATATCTCAAAAATCTTACAAAAATCCTAGAAAAAAATATTAATAATGACATTTGTTTCATCTCGACCAAAGCTCATGATGAATTTTAGCTAATTACAAAATTATCTACGGAAAACAAATGATAAGCTATTATATTAATGCCGAAAAAATTTATATTTAATGCAAAATCTAATAAAATGAAGAAAAAAATATAGTAAACTCAATGGGATGTAGACATTGCATGACAATGGATTTTGAGTTTCATAGTAACATTAGCAAACCAAATTAAAATTGGTTAAAAGATGAGCTAAAACAAAAGGAAATAGTACTCTAATATTTTGAGGAGATCAAGTACAACATTCTTAATAATCAAATTTGGTACAAATAAAAATATTTTTCAAAACATGCAAAAACTTAAGAAAATGAAATATTTAAAAATATGAAAAAAAAATATTTTATTATGTAGAGCCTATTAAGGCAAGTACAATGATGTTTGTAAGGACTACATAAGACCTAATTTGAAAATATTATGAATTACCAAAAGAAATACAATGGACACCATGTGTAGAGAATTATAGTTTCCTAATAATATAACCAAGTGAAAGAGAGAGATTTGAAGAAATTAGATAAATTATGTGGTAGAATAGCGTTAAAAATACTAAGAAGATTGAGTGTAACATCTTTGATTTCAAATCAAGCATGAAAATAAATACCTCATAAAGTAAATGAGAACTATGAAAATAAAATGTTTAAAAATATAAAAATTTTTATACTTAATTAAGTTGTGCTTAATTGGATGAGTCTAGTAATGTTTGTTTTGTATCAACCAAATAACATTTTTTAATTTTTTCATATTACCAAGATAAATAAGTATAAATAATAATAATTTGTTGTTTTTATTCCTAGTGAATATATAACAAAATTAAAATAAGATTTATTAAAGTAATACGATATTAAAAAATAAAAGTGATGTGTTGGTGATATGAGAGGAGAATTATAACTTTATAAAACTAAAATGAAATCAAAGCAAAAGATCTGAAGAAATTAGGAAAATTGTATGAGAAAGTTGCATTCAAAGGTACTATGTAGATCTCGTGTAACATTTATGATCATCAAACCATATATAAATAAAAATTACTTAGAAAGTTTGCCAAAACACTAAGAAAATATTTAAAATTATAAAATTGAATATTTAATTGATTAGAGCTTGTTTGGTGTGTCTGATAATGCTTGTTTTATATTAATAAAACAACATGTAATAAACATATAATAATATAAAAATTAGATAAAGTGAAGTAATATAATATAATAAAATTAAACTATTGAAAAATTTAAATGAGAGGAGAGTTTGACTTTCATAGTGTAATATAATTAAATCAAAATGAAGAATTTGAAGAAACGAGATGAGTTATATGGAAAAGTTTCATTACCAGACACTAAGAAAGTCAAGTTTAACGTCCCAGATATCCAAATAATGTAAAAATTGAAATTACTCATACAACATGTTAATAGTCAAAAAAAAATATTTAAAAATTAAAAATTGACAATTTAATGGGATAGAGATCATCAAGATAAGTGCAACATGGTTTGTTTCACCTCAATCAAACCTTATTTAATATTACTACAAATTAAAAAAATTTAAAACTTAAATAAAATAAAATTATTATTTTAATATTAAGAAAATATTTATTAAAGCTGAAATGAGATAAATTTAAGTGATGTACAATAAAAAATTGAAAGTGTTGTTAAGTTCACAAGATTGGAGATTTAGAGATTATTTGAATAATTAAAAAATTAAAGTGAAAGATTTGAAGGAACGAGATTAATATAGTGAAAAACTTTATTAAAAAATGCTAAGAAGATTAAGAGTTATAGCAAAAGTCATAAAAAATATTTAAAAATATAGATATGAAAATTTAATTGATTAGTTCCTATGAATTGAAATGGCTTTCATTTTGTGCCAAAACTCACATTAAGCAAACTTTTCAAAAATATAAAATGAATATTTAATTAGTGAGTGCTCCTTGAGATGAGTCCAATCACCTTTTTTTGTCTTAGTCAAACTCTTTTTGGAATTACTACGAAATAAAATATAATAAAACAAAGGTGATGTAAAACTCACGCAAGAGGAAACTTAGAATTAATAATAATATAAGCAAATGAAAGTCTAAAATGACTTCAATCATGCAAAGACCTAGAAAATAAAATATTTTAAAAATATCAAAATGAACCTTTAACTGGATGGAGCATATCGAGTCATGTTCAAAGATGTTTGTTTCATCCAAATTGGACCTCATTTCAAATTATTACAAACTACCAAGTTAAATAATCATAAATAATAATAATTTTTTTATATTAACTAAATTAATATAAAACTAAAACGATATAAATTGAAGCTTCATAATTCAATGAAATAAATGACATGAAAAGATTACTAGGGAGGGAAGTTAAAGTTCTATGGTAATATAGCCAAAAATACTAAAACATTTGAAGAAATAATATTAATTGTTAGAGAAACTCACATTCAAAGATTTAAAGCATATTGAGTGTAACATTCTCAACTACCAAATTAAGTACAAATTAAAATTTCTCTTAAAAAATCCTAAAACACAGAATATAAATATTTAAAAATATAAAATAATTATTTAAGTAGTTAGAACTTATTTAGATAAGACAATAACATTTGCTTTATGTCAATCATAGTTCATTTGGAGTTATTATGGATTACCATAGTAAATAATTATAAATAATAAAAATTCTCATTTCAACATTAAGTAAAAATATAATAAACTTGAATTAAGTTAAATTAAAATATTATAATATAACAAAATCAATGCAATGTATTACATGTAAGGAGCGTGTAACATCTTTGATCAACAAAATAGTGCAAAACATAATCTCTTAAAAATATGCCAAATAAAAAAAATAAAAATATATTTAATAAAATAGAGCTCTTTGAGATGAGTCCATATTCAAATAAATATCATAAAAAATAATAAGTTATTATTTTAATATTATTTAGATATATATATAAATTTATTTTAGATAAATTAAAGGAATGTAATATAACTAAATCTATGAGATGTAAATGTCACATGAGAGGAAATTTGAAGTAACATTGTAATAAAGCAAATGCAAAGTTAAAAGTTTGAAAAAAGGAAGATAAATTGGAGAAGAAAGCTTCACTCTAAGATACTAAGGAGATCTAGTGTAAAATCCTAGATCACCAAATTAAGTACAGATTAAAATGACATGTAAAGCGGAGGGAAAACTACAAAATAAAATATTTGAAAATATTAAAATTAATATTTATTTTGAAAGTGCTCATCAACCTATCTAACATAATTTATTTCAACTTGATTAGAACTCATTTGGACTTACTTTAAATTACCGTTATAAATAAGCTTTACTAATAAAAAATAAATTTTTTAATATTAAGTAAATATATAATTTTAAAATAAAATATTATAAATAAAAGCATTATAATATAACCAAATCAACTTAAAATAAATGCAACATAAGAGAAGAGTTAGAGTTTCATAGTAATACATCCAAAAAAAAGTGAAAATTATGGAAAGATGAGGAAAGTGCAATAGGAAATTTACATTAAAAAAATTCTTAGTAGATAAGTGAAAGACTCTCAATCACCAAATCAGCTAAGAATCAAAATGACTCTTAAAGTATAAAAAAATAAAAAATAGATAATTAAAAATGTTAAAAATAAAATTTAAAAAATATATTAAAGAATAAATTAGATAATTAAAGTAATGCCTTTTTCCTCCTCTTGTTCTTCTTCTCCTCCTTCTTCATAGTAATATCACTAAATCAGAGGAAATCATTTTAACAAAAGGAATAATTTGATTAGAAAAGTTGCATTCTAATACATTTACAAGATCAAGTTTAATATCCTTAATCAACAAATCATGGATGAATTAAAATGTCCAGTGAAGTCTGTGAAAACCTTAGTCGAAAAGAATTTTCCAAAATATATAAATGAATATATAATTGGAAAGCATTAATTTAAAAGAGTCATGTGAGCTTCATTTTTTCTTGATCACATCTCATTTGTAATTATTATGAATTATAGAAGCATATAAAAATAAATATTAATGAATTATTGCTTTTGTATTAAGCAAACGTATAGTAATGCTCAGATGTGATAAACCAAAATAATGTAATGTAATCAAAGAAAAGTGTTTTGAACATCATAAGAAAGGAGATTTAAAATTTCATAGTGATGTAACCAAATTAAAGTGTAAAATTTGGAGGAAATATATAAATCATATGAGAAAATAGCAATCCAAATTTTTAAGAAGATCGAGCATAAGATGCATGATTGTCAACTAAGTATAAGTCAAAATGACTTATTAAACATGAAAAAAAATCATCAAAAATTTTAAAATAAAAAAATGAAATATTTAGTTCGATAAATGTTTATTAGAGGAATTTAACAACGCTTATTTCAGCTCGATTGGACTTCATTTAAAATTAATATAAATCACAATAGGCAATAAGAATAATTATTAATAAAATATTATTTTAATATTAATTAAATATAATGTAATGCCAAAATAAGACTTATTGAAGTAATGTAATATAAGCAAAGCAAACAAAAAGGTTTTATAAAATGATTCATGTTACACTAGAGAGTTACATTTAAAGATACTAAAGACCGAGCAGACTTCCTTGATCGACAAATTAGGTACTAATAAAAATGTCTCATAAATAATTTCAATATCATAGAAAATAAATGATTTACAAAAATTAAAAAAATATATTCAATTGGATAGAGGTTACGGAGATTAGTCAAACGATGTTTTTTTACCATAATTTTACCATGTTTGAAATTACTATAAACTAGTAAAGTAAATAAGAATAAATAATAATAAATTTTAATTAATATCAAGTAAATATCTATTAAAGTTTAAATGAGATAAATTGGTATGTCATAGAAAACATAAAGTTATGTACAGGTAACACGAGAAGACCTTTGGAGTTAATTAGTAACAACCAAATGAAAGAAACAAATTTGAAATAAGATAAGTTATATTAAATAGTTACATTCCAAGATTCTAAGGAGATCAAGTGTAAGATCCTCTACAATTAAATTAAGTGTCAATCAAAGTATCCCCAAGATCATGTGAAGACCATAAAAAAGATTTTTTATTAACTTCAATAATTCCAAGTAATTAAAAATAAGGTCTAATGAAGAAGAAACAAACATTGGTAGACCATTGTCGATGACCTCCATGAATTAAATAACCATTTTTACATTTTTAAATTTTTTCATTCCATTGTTTTGGCATATTTTATGAAACATTTTGATTTGTACCTAATTTAACAATCGAGGACATTACACTTAATTTCATTATTATCTCAGAATGCAATTTTTTTGTTCTATTTGTAACATTTTGTCAAATGTTTTGCTTTCATTTGGTTATATTATTATGAAACTCTAATTCTCATCTCATGTGACATTAACATTACTTTGAGATATATACATTACATTGCTTCAATTTGTATCATTTCAACTTTGTTACATAATTACTTAATATTAAAATAATATATTTTTTTATTATTTATGCTTATTTACCTTGGTAATTCACTGATATTCTAATCAAACTCTAATTAATATGAAACAAACATCATTAGACTTTTCTCGACAAGCTCTATCTAATTAAATATTTATTGTTAAATTTTTAAATATATTATTTTCTAATTTTTACGCATGTTTTAAATGTTATTTTAGTATCTACATTATTTAATGATCAAAGATTTTGTGCTTGATTTCCTTTGTATCATGGAATATAAATTTTCTTAATAATTTAAGTTATTTTTTCAATTTCTTTACTTTGATTAGTTATATTTCTATGTAACTATGCATTGCCTCTCATGTTACATTTACATCACTTTGATTTGGTTATAATACCTAGCTTCATTTTTTCACATTTTCTATTGAATTTGTATTTTTAAAATTTTATCGTAATAGTTTCTTATTTTTTTACTCATTTATTATTGTAATTCATAATAATTATGAATGACGGCCAGTCAAGACAAAGCTAATCTCTGTGGACTTATCTCAATGAGCTCTATGAAATTGTATATTTATTTTTATGTTTTTAAATTTTTTATATTTTTTCACATTTTTTGAGGTAGTATTTTTCATAGTTGGTTTGATGATTGAGGATATTACATTTAATCTCCTTTGTAAATAGAATTATGACACTGCAACAAAATCTACCTCATTATTTTCAAATTTTATAATTTTTTATTTTATAGATTCATTGATTTGGTTATATTTTATTACATAAATTTATCTAATTTTAACTATAATATTTTTCCCTTAATATTGAAATATTTATTTATTATTACTTATTCTTAGTTTTAATAGCAATTCACTATAATTCTATGTGGTGCTTGATGTTGACAAAATAAACATAATTATTATGTTTTACTAAGAAATTTTGTTTGCCACCAAATTTTATATTTGAGGATGTTACAATCAATCTCTTTAGTATCTTGAAATCTAGCATTTCTTTCATTTATAATGCATGCCACATTTTTTAACAACCTAGTTGTCTTAGCTTTGCTATAATAGTGATGTTCATAAAAGCCATGAAAAACATATGCATTAGTGAATAACTCCAATATTTCTAAACGAGTAAAATCCTTAATCATTAGATGGAAGCTTGTGCTTGAATGGAAGTGTGTACATCATTTATGAGCTCAATTAGAGAAATTCCTTACAATTAAGCTTTATAAAAACCCATTAATCATCTTATGGCTTTCAAGGAACATTTGTTGTGTGTGGTGGCATTTTTGAAGTTTTCATGACGTCTATCTATGGGTAAATTACATATTTTGTTGTTAAACAAAGATTTTACATCGACTAAATCATTTGTATATCAATGCGATACGAAAAAGGTAAAATATTTACATTTTAAAGTAACAATGTCTTAACATATCAAGCAAGAGAAAAAAATTTGTATATCAAGGAAATGCATGAACAATTAAGAACATATAGTACATATTCTAGATAGAAACATCCCATTCTTGACTATAATGAATGGAGATACATTACAAACTCTTGATGGCTAATTATTCTACAGAAAAATAATATTGATATGTAAATAAAAATAATTTTCCCTAATTAAAGAATGAACACCATGTTTTTTTGGGTTACTAAATATTTGAAATTTTTCCCTTTAAAAATTAAGTAGATAAGCTAGTTATATAGTTTCTTTGACAATCAATGTAGTTGAAGGTCTATTATTAGTATAAGTACATGTCATAGTTAAAAAGCACAAGGTACAATAAGTTACTAATGGATGGAGAAAACAACATAAAAATAAGCATAATAAACTAAGGTCACCATATTAGGTTAAATAATTAAATTTAATTGTTTTTATTTGGTTAATATCTTGTAGCAATATTTTTCTTGAATGACATTTTATGTTTGGAATATTAGAGAGTGGTAAGCCATTCAAATCTAGGCCATTAGCTGAGGACAATTTGGACCTTTAACAAAGACCAATCTATAGGATTTGGAATTTGATGCCTTTCGATTGACTTGGTGCAAGAACAAGGTGGTGAAGGCTATAATTTGCGTGAGACTTAGTATAGTCTTATTTAACTTTGAATGACTCATGGCGTCTGTGAGCAATGCCTTAGTTCATTTTGTTTGCATCAATTAAAGTCATTATGTACTAGTTCTTTAGTGTAATGATTAGAGTTTACAATGTACAAGAATAACATGAACTTTAAGTGATATTTATTTAACTTTGGAAAAAATCCAATAGGTTCTTGCTTAAGATTATAGAATACAAATTTGGAACCTCGGTTCTATGTTCAACCAAATGTGTGCCCGTTACCTCAGAGCACTTAATCCTTGTAGTTTAGAGCAAATGTGTAAAATTTTTATGACAATAAATAGGCTTAAAGAGAGTTATTAATTTTCAGGGATTAAAGGATGAGAGAGGTATTTAACAGACAAGGATCATCGAAGGTTATATTGTTAGTAACAAATTATAACACTTGTCTTGTATGTCTGGAGTTTTGGAGTTGGCAACACACCAAGGTCGAGTTGTGATCTCAAAAGGAATAAGAACATGGCTAAGTATTGCTGAACTTGTACTATGAAGGGAATTGCAAATAAGATTAGTATCTAACATGAAGGAGATAGTATTTATATTGTTATTGCTCAAGAGACTTTTGGCAAGTTTCCTGACCACTTCACCATGAACTGGTGTCCATCTTAAATAAACTCCAAAACATTAGCTCCCTCACCCCTCATATACAGGCACACACATGTTATGTGGAAGCCATAATTTACTTTTTAAGTAGAGAGTTAATGGCCCCCCTTTACTCATGGTAAGGTGCTTGTTTTCTTTTCTTTAAGGGAAAACAAACCTTAAGTATGTATAAGAAAACATGATACTTCTTTAAAAGTTATAGGACTTTTGATATTAAATGCTACTGATGGATAATTGAGGTAGTGATGCTCATCAACAAGGTTTAGTGAGTGAATTTGCCTCAATGGTTTCGACCTAATAGCTATAATTTGCACTTGTAATAAAGAGGCAATTCCATTTGATCCTAGCATACTATACCTATTATGGTGGCCCCATATAGCCACATAACTATATCCTATACTTGATGTTTTTATCTCTTTGTATCCATATGGCATAAGATAATAAAGGGAAAGTTCCTAAACATAAAACCCTCATCTCTAGATCATCTATAGTCTCATCTACTCTATGGATGTTGCTAAGCTATAAGAAATAATTATTGTTAATAGAATTCCAGAGATTTCTTTTATTCTTATTTCTTATTTCCTTAATTATGAGCACCTGATTAGTGGGGGTAAGTTGTCATTCTTCTCTAGTAGAACAATTTCAATGTTTAGCTAATAGATGACTATGGATAATTGAGGTACCAAAAAAGATTTCAAGTTAATAGCTAGGGATTCTACTCTGGTTTTATCAACATTTTCTTATAGATATCAACCAAATCACTAAGATTTTTAGGGATATAATCTCTTATTGGTGTGTTAGAGCTTTCTCAATAGTTAAGCAAGTTGTTTCCATCAATTATGTGTTGACTTACCTTACTATCTATGCCCTGCATCTGAAGTGCATTTTGGGAAACCTCCTAATTAACATTGAGCATAAGATTCATTCTTTTCTCTAGAGAAGTGTCATATTGATTCATGTCATTCACTAAATAACTAAAGAGAGGGTGTCACAATGCATGCCCCACCACATACGTTTGGGAGTAAAGGAATGTTCTTTTGGTTGAAACTCCTATAAAGACCATTAAAAATGATGGAATAGTGATCAGATAGTGTTAAGGCTCTACAACAGTTTAACGAACGAGGCACTTTGTTTGTGTGAGAAACAACTCACCTTGAAATTGATCTTCATAAAGGGCACAAAAAACGGAAGATGTAATTGTTTGACTCACTAGCTTTGTGATTAGTTGCACTGTAATGGATGATTGAAGGGCAAGGACTCATCTATGAAGTTGATCTACTACAATCGACATGGGTGTTGGTAGCTCTAATGATGTTGATAATCTAATCAAAGATTGTTGGATAAAAAGGCAAATTAGAGTATTGCTTTGGACATTATGTCATATATCCGATAACAAAGCTTCCATTAAGTTCTCTTGATAGTAGAGAAGATGCTCATTTGATGTAGAAAGACATCCTTTATGGTTTTTTGAAGGTCTCTCTTTTATGAGAGAAGAGCACCCTCATAGCAATTGTTTGAGGAATTGAGCTTAGTAGATGTTTACTATCAACCTTTTCCAAGTATGCATATGAGAATTTGTTGGATGATTTCTTCCCTTACATGATTTCTTCTTTAGCAAGTTTTCATCTCTTGTAATTTGCCGTAGCAGGTACTTCACCTGCTTAACCAATCTTTCTATATATCAAAGATAATCAAAGCCTTCATAGATCTTCTTCTGTGTTGCTATAAAGGCAATTATACAGAAGTTCAATGCTGAGCTTTTTACTACTTAGCAATTAAGTTTACCTACATTATTCTTATGTCTTCTATGAATCACAAAGTTATTTATCTATACGAAGCTGCTAATGTTGATAAAAGATTTTTATCTCAAATGCATTTTTGGAAGATTTTTTCTTAGAAGATGGAATCTCCCTCCCAACTAACATTTTAGTAATCCTCAAAAAATATCATGCTTTTTTTGTGTTGGAGAAGTATAAATAAAATTTAATCAAAAAAATAATTCTAAAATGGGTAGAATATAACTTATAATGTTTCTGCATTGTGACATTTTATTACAGTATTACTAAGGAAAATAATAACAAAACATAAGAATGATCAAACATTGTAGCAATGATGAAAAACGAATGCATAAATTGTACAAATAGGGCTTTAAGACACAATTAGAGGCCTCTTTAATATTTTAGGATTTAGACATAGCTTAATAGTAGGCTTTGAATAGTTACAAAACTAAAAAAACAAATTAGGGTTCTCATAGAAAAAAATTATGATCAACTTTGTTTCCTTTGAATGATTGGTTTTGTTGTCATAGGAAGACAACCGATGGTTTTTTTAATTTCAAAAGTGTTTATCTACAAAGAGCAACAGATTTGAGAAAGTTACAAAAGGGCACAGCAAGGGATACATTGCATTTTAATTTATGCTTATGAGAATCAAAGAGTAGGACTATTTTTGTAATCATCATTAACATAAGAGCTCTTTGTATATCTCCACAGTTGTGATCATGTTTTTCTATTGAATAGCTTTCTACTATTAAATTCATGCTACCAAGTGAGACATAAGTGAGAAATGAAGATAGTGTAAAGCAAGTGAAAGAGATAAAGCAGGTTGATAAACTATAAGGATTTCCTAGTCATCCTCCATAACAGTGGTGGTGTTTAAATTCCATAAATTGCATAGTGAGGAAGAATTTCAATTCAAGAATTTTGTTTTGGTTGGCAATGAGGGGATGTAACGTGTAGGTAATTTTCTCATACTTTAGTTCTAATTTATGAACGATACGAAGTAGAGACCTAATAAGGAGATAAGGTTGATTCTTGAGGATATTAAATTGGAGAGGTGATTATACCTTGGATGGTGCAAGTTGAAGTTACTTGGGAATAATGAGTGAGAAGAAGAAAGTACTATTAGGGATGAGTGTAATGTCCCAAAAAGTTTTGCAAATCCATTTTGGATTATTATGATTTTTTAAATTTGAAATTTGAATAAGAAAATAAACAATTTACTAGATACAATTATTATGCACAAAATCGATTAATATAATCTTAAAACTTCACATTATCACTTTCAATTTTCTCTCACTTGCCCAGTTGAGTGTCAATCTTTCAAACCTTAATCATGGTTTTATTTTTGGTTAAAAATCATTGCCATTGAAAAAGTAGTGAAGAGTTTGATTGATTTTTTCATCAATATGGTCATTTATTAGACTTAAAAAATGATTCATTTTTTTCTATCTAGTCTCCATGTTCAACCCACTTAATTATCATAATCTTTGAGCCTAATGTTGATCATCTCCTTTAAATAATAGGGGAGCATCAATAATCATTCTCAATAAAAGGGCACAAAATTATAACCATTAGAGAGAGAAAGAAAGAGACTATATGTTGATTGTAAGTTGTATTTTGGATAGGGTCAAACTTTAATAGACATCTTATGTTATGTTTTTGATTCTTACTGAACATAATTGTTTATGATGTATATATTATAGTTATTCTTACAACAAGTTAATCAGTTAATTTAATATAAAATTAAGTTAATATTGATATTTTGTTGGTTAACAAAACATAACATGCAAAATATGATAATTATTGATGACATAACATATTTATCAATTCATGTCCTCGTCCAAATATTTTTTATAATGGTGAGATTTGTTATGACTAAGGTGAGTTAGTTTCCTTAGTAAGTACTAGGATGACTTATTCTATTGTTTGTTAAAATGATGTTGAAATTTGTGTGAGTACATTCTCCCAATCACTACTAGGATGTGTTTGCTCTCACATAGTTTATGAAAATTATGAGATCAAATTAGAACTTGTTGGCTCGCCCTATTGTCATTGTGGTGAATTAGTTATCATGGTGAAGATGATAGCATAATATGGGATGAGTCAATTCCCTTAGGGTATGAAGTGGGTTGGTTACCTGAATAGAGAAATAAGTTAAATTGAAGAAAAACAATGGCTTTCTAAAATGTAATAAATTGCGTTGAGACTTCCACCAAAAAATACTAAGATTTAGTGAAACATGTTTGATGGTCAAATAAGGCATGATATGAATGCTATCATAAAGCATGCAAATATTTTAGAAAACCTATTTTTAAATACAAAAATGAATACTTAATTACATAGAGCTCATCAAGATGATTCTAATAAATAAGTAAATATGAATAAATAAAAATTATTTATTATTTTAAAATTTCATAAACATATCTTGAAACTAAAATGACATAAATTAAAGAAGTATGATATAGCCAGATCAGAGACATACAAAAGCCATGCAAGAGGTCATTTATTATTAGATAGCAATTTAACCAAATCAAACAAAAATATTTTAAAAATTTTAGAAATTGTACTAAAAATAATAATTACAAGATACTTAAGTGATTTAGTGTAGTATCTTTGATTATCAAATCTAGTATAATTCATAATAGATCTTAAAGTATGCCAAAACAAAAGAAAGTAAAACATTTAAAACTATCAAAAGAATATTTTATTGGATAGGGGACATCGAGTTTAATCCAATAATGTTTATCTCAGCTTTATTGAACCACATATGAAAATTAATAAAAATTACCAAATTTAAAATGCATAAATGTTAATAAATTTTTTATTTTAATAATAAGTACATATATATTTAAGCTAAAATGAGACAATTAAAGCATTGTAATATAGTAAAATCAAAGTGAACTAATGCTCACTCAAGATAAGATTTAATGTAACGTAGCAATGTAATCAAATTGAAGCAAAGCATTTGAAGAAATTTGATAAATCACACAAAAATATTACATTCAAAGGCACCAAGGGATTTGGTATAAAATCCTAAATTATAAAATTATTTATGAATAAATGTCTCATAAAATGTTGTAAATCTTAACAAACAAAAATATTTAAATACATAAAGAAAAATGAATATTTAGTTAGATAAAGAATATTGAGATGAGACTAATGACAACTATTTCTTTTGTTTGGACCTAGTTTGGAGTTACTCTTAATTATCAAAATAAATTATCATAAATAATAACAAATTATTATTTTAATATTTTGTTAAATAGAAATAACATAATATAACCAAAACAAAGACATGTAAAGGTAACATGAGAGTTGATAAAAAATATATAGTAATATAACCAAGAAAAGGCATAACACTTCAAGCAATGATATAAATTATATGGTAAAGCTATATTCAAAAATAAAATGAAGATTAACTATAACATCATTGATCCTTAAATTAGGTATAACTATAATTGTCTCATTAAAGGTGTTAAAACCTTAGAAAAAATAATTTTAAAATATAAAAAAATATATTTAATTGAATAGAACTTCATAAGCCAACTCCAAGTCTTTTGTTTTGTCACAATCGAACCACATTTGAAATTATTGCAAGTTACCAAAGTAGATAAGCATAAATAAACATAAATTTTAATATTAACATTAAGTGAATATATATTAAATTAAAAATGTGATAAAATAAAACAATATAATATACAAAATGAAGTTAAAGCATACATGAGAATGAAAATTAAAGTTTTGTAGTAACATAATCAAATTAATGAAATAAATTATATTGCAAAGTTAACTCCATGTACAAAGTAGATTAGGTATAAAATTCTAGATGGTTAGATAAAATATGGTTCAAAATGCCTTTAAAAGCACACTAAACCCTCAGACAAAATATTTTAAAATAATAAAATAAACATTTTATTTTGTAGAGTTCATTAAGATGAGTAGGGCTATATTTTTTTCATCTTGATCAAGCTTATTTCTAAATTATTATGAATTAAAAAATTAAAAAAGAATAAAAAATTACAAGTTTGATATTAAGTAATTACATATGAAAATTAAAATGAGATAAATTGAACTAATATATATATATATATATATATATATATATATATATATATATATATATATATATATATATATATATCAAAGTCAAATTTCTTTAATTTTTGCAAAGTTAAAAAGAAATATGGGAAACGATATAGGTCATGCTAGAAAGCTGTATTCCAAGACAATGAGGAGATTGACTATAACATCTTTGATTATGAAAGAAGGTATGAATTGAAATTAAATTATTTGAGAAATATAGAAATGTATAATGAATGTCTCCAACGAAATTTTTTTTCTTGATCAAACATTATTTTAAGTAACTACGAATTACAAAAGTAAAGAAACTTAAATAATAATAAATTATTATTCAAAAATTTAAAAAAACATAACAAAATTATATTGAGATAAATTGAAATAATATAATTTAATGAAATCAAAGCAATGCAAATGTGACATGAGAAGACAATTAGAGTAACTTAGAAATATAAGCAAACTAAAGTAAAAGGTTTGAAGAAATGGTAAATTATATGAGATATTTATATTCTAAGATATTAAGATGTTTGAATGCGGCATTATTGATCATCAAAGTAGGTATGAATCAAAAATCTTGTAAAAATTTCTAAAAAACTTGGAAAAAAGAATATTAAAAAAGCAATTTTTTAATTAGATAGATTTTATAAAGATGAGAGTGATGACTTTTGTTTCCTTTTTATGAGACCTAAGAAACAATTACTATGAATTATAGAAGTGAATAAACATAAATAATAATAAATTATTATTAAAAATTTAATTAAAATATTCGTTTGTAGTAGGAAGGACATAAATTAATGTAATATGTTATTAAAAAAATGATGGCAAAGGTAGCACTAGAGTTAGAGTTACATAGTAACATAACCAAATAAAACTAAAATCTTAGATAGAAATTGATATTTTATATGAATAATTTGAAATGCAAAATTTTAAGATGTTATACTATGACTTATTTGGACAATAAATAAGAGACAAACCAAAGTATCCCATAAAGAGAGCAAAAACACAAATCAAATATTACACTCCAAACTAAGAAAATGAATACTTAATTAGTTAGAGGTCATCGAGATGATTGGAATTATTTTTTTTCATCTCAATCAAAAATCATTTAGAGTTACTACAAATTAAAATTATAAATTGGTTAAAATAACAATAGAAATATTATTTTATTATTAGATATGTACATATATAAATTGAAATTATATAAATTGAAGAAATCTAATATAACCAAATCAAGTTTTTGTATAGGTCACATGAGTTGAGATTTATAGTTACATATTAATATAATTGTATCAACACAAAAAAATATTAAAAAATTGAGATAACATGTACTAGATAGTCGTATTCTAAGATGCTAAAATGATCAAGTGTAACATTCTAGATCATCAAACTGGATATGAATTGAAATATCTCATAAAACATCTCAAATGGATAGAAAGAAATATATCAAAAAAAAATATAGAAAAGTGTTCTTAATTAGATAAGCTTATCAAGATGAGTGAAATCAATTTTTTTTGTCTTGATTTGAGCTCATTTTGAGCTACTTCTAATTATAAAGATAATTAAATATAAAGAATAATAAATTAAATTTAGTTAGTATCACCAAATCAAAGAGGTTCAAAAGTCACTAGAGAGAAGAATTTTAGTTTTGCTATACTATAATTAAATGAAAATTATGTTTTGATTAAAATTTAATAAATTAGGTGGTAAATTTTCATTCCAAGTTCCTTAGGACATCTTTTGTAATATCAACGATCATCAAATTTTGCATGCATCAAAATTATTCACAAAGCATATAAAACACCTAAAAATAATAATATTTAATAAATATAAAAATAAATATTTAATTGGATATAGCTAATTGAGATAAGTTCAATGCCGATTGTTTCTCAATAGAAACTCGTTTGGAATTATTGTAAATTACAAAAATAATTAAGCATAAATAAAGGTAAAAAATATCCATGTTGAATTTGTTATAAGTGTGCCAAAACTTAGAAAATAATTTTTTTATTACATAAGAAAGAAAACTTAATTGGATAGAGTTTATTTAGTGAGTATAATGACATTTGTTTTGCTTTAATCACATTTTATTTATAAGTTCTATGAATTACAAAATCAAATAAGCATTAATAATGATAAATTATTATTTTATTATTAGGTAAGTATATATTAAAAGGAAAATTACATAAATTAAAGCAATGTAATACACATCAATAAAACACTTTTAATCATTACACTAGAGGATAGGTAGAGTTAACAATGAGTATAAGCAAATGAGAGTGTTTAATTTCAAAAAATTAAGATAAATTATGAAAGAACGCTGTGTTCTAGGATGCTACAGGTTTTAAAAGTAAGTTTCCTGAACATTTAATCAACTATAAATCAAAATGTCTAAAAAAATAAGCTAATTCATTAGAAATCAATTATTTAAAAAATACAAATACATATTTAAAAAAATAGTGCTTGATGAGATAAGTTTGCAACATTTGATTAGTCTCTATCAAACTTCATTAGGAATAACAAGACATTACAATAATAAGTATAAATGACAATAAATTATTTTTTAAATATGAAGTAAATTACATCAAAATTAAAAAGTGATAAATTTAAGTGGTATAATTTAACCAAATAAAAGAGATGTGAAGGTCACATGCGAGGAAAATTAGTGTTCTATATTAATAAAAGCAAAAAACCAAAAAAAAATAAAAAATGAGTTATACTACAATGAAATGTTGCACTCCAAGATCGTAAGGAGATCTAGTGTAATATCTTGATTGTTAAATCTTTTAAAAATTGAAAAGCCTAGTAAAGCATGACAACATAGTAAATAATTAAACATTAAAAATACAAAAATGTATACATAATTAGATAAAGCTCATCGAGATGAGTATGAAGACTTGTTCTTGCTAGATCAAACTTTGTTTTGATTTAATGTGAATTACCAAAGTAGATGAACATAAATAATAACAATCTACTTTTTTAATATTTTTTAAATACATGTTAGAGCTAAAATAAGGTAAATCAAAGTAATATAACATAATAAAATAAAAGCAATGTAAAGTTCATACACGAGAGGATTTCAAGTTACTAAGTAATGCAAACAATTCAAAGAAAAACATTTGAAAAAGGAGTTAAGTTCTAAAGGAAAGTTTCATTTTAAGGGACTAATGAGTGTGACTATAACATTCTCGACAATCAAATCATCTGCAAATATAAATTCCACATAAAGAGCATCAAAACCTTAGGAGACAAAATTGAAAAATGTAATAATATATTTCCAATTCGTTTGTGGAGAAGAGTCAAATGACGTGTGTTTGGTCTCAATGGAACTCGATTGAAATTATTACAAATGATAAAAGTAAATTATAATAAAAAATAATAAATTTTTACTATTGTATCGTGTAAAAATAACATTAAGACAATTTAACATAAATTAAAGCAATGTAATATAAATAAATAAATGCAATATAAATGTCACACAAAAAGAGCATTAGAGTTTCATAGTAACACACAAAATGCCAAGAGAAACTTTTACACGATTGATGTAATATATAGGAGAAAGTTACGTTTGAAGGTACTAAAGAGTTTAATGGTAATATCCTCGACCATCATCAAAGTACTGAATAAAATGTGTAAAATCCCTACAAAAGAGGTAAATTGTTGTGATGTTACATAACCAAATTAAAGCAATATAAATCTCACATGGCATGACTTATAGAGTTACAAAGTGACACGAAGACATCTATGTAAAACATTTAAACAAATCATACAAAACATATAGGAAAATTGAATTCCATGCTTTTTTGGAGATCATGTTTAGCATCCTCAATCATATAATTTCCTTAGAAGAAAAATGTCTCATAAATGATGAATTTATCTACGAAAAAATATTTTCAAAAATATAGAAATGAATATTAAATTTGTTGGGGCTCACCAAAATTACTCAAACTATGTTTCTTGTACATCAAATCTAGTTTGGGGATAATTTTTCTAAAAATAATATGACCAAATCAATTTTGAACATTTGAATAAATGTCTTTAATTATAATGGAAAGATGCAAAAAAATTTATTAAGTTGATTGAGTGTACCATGCTCGATCATTGAATAAGGTATGAATAAAATTGTCACTTAAAATATGCCAAAATTGGATAAAATAAAATTTCTATAGAAAAATTATTATTTAATTCAGTAAACCACATTGAGATTTTTCTAACATTGTTTGTTATGTCTTTACTAGTCATCAATTGCAATAACTACTAATTAAAATATAAATAAGGATAAAAAAATTAATATTTTAAAATTAAGCAAATATATATTAATGCCAAAAGAAGATAAATTAAACTAGTGTAATACAAAAAAATCTTAGAGATATAAAGGTGCTAATGTAAAAGTCTTATAGTCACATTGTAATATTATAGAAATTTAATGAGAAAAATTGAATAGAGGAGATACATTATTTTGGCAAGTTTCATTAAATGATAATTAGTTGTTAGTTGTTAAAGTGTAACATCCTTGATGGCCAAATCTTGTAAGAATTAAAATGACTTGTAAAATATATTAAAATCTTAGTAAAAAACATTTAAAAATATTAAAGTGAATAATTAAATTGATAAATCTCATTCAGATTAGTCCAATGATATTGTTTTCCTTCATAAAACAATGTTTGGAATTGCCTTAAATCACCAAAGTAAATGAGCATAAATAATATTAAATTGTTATTTTTAATATTAAAAATAAAATATTTGGAAATATAAAAATTAATATTTACCACTTGTCGAACAATGTTTTTCTCTTCTCCCTCAAACTTTGTTTTTAATTATGAAGAATTTCAAAATAAATAATAAATTACTATGTTAAAATCAAGAAAATATATATTAAAATTCAAATGAGATAAATTGAAGTAAAGTAATATCAGGAAATCAAAGCGATGGGAATGACTCAAGGGAGGTGATTTAGAGTTATATAATAATATAAAATGATAAAAGTGATAAAAATGAAGAAATAAAATAAATTATATAAAAAAATGGCACTCTAAGATGTTTAGGTAATTGAGCATAATATCTTACAATGTCAATTCAGGTACCAATAAAATGAATTCTAAAGAATAACAAAAACATACAAAATTAAATAATTATTAATATAAAAATACAAATTTAGTTAGGTAGAGCTCATTAAGATGAGTCTAATGACCTTTGTTTTTTCTTAATCAAGCCACATTTGGAATTACCCATATTTACCAAAGTATATAAGTAGAAATGATTTAAAATTCCATTTTTTATATAATGCAAGAAGCATAATAATGTTGGTAAGAGATAAATTGACGCAAAGTAATACAACTAAATTAAGGTAATGTAAAGGTCAAGTCCACAAATTATGTTTCATAGTAACTCACCCAAATAAAAAACCATTTGTAGAAAAAAGTTAAATTACATGAGAGAGTTGTATTCCACGATACTAACAAGATTTAGTACAACATCCTAAATTTTTAATTAAGGTACAAATCAAAATGTCATAAAAGACATGCTAATACCCTAGAAAATAAAATATTTAAAATAATAAAAAAGAATATTTAATTGAATTGAGGTCATCGAGGATAGCCCAACATTGATGTTTTATCTGAATCAAACAACTTTCAAAAGAACCTAGATTTACTAAAGTAAAAAAAATACAAAAATACTAATAATATTATTATTTTGATATCAAGAAAAAATATTTTAAAGTTCAAATAAAATAAATTGAAGCAATGAAATTTGGAAAAATTGATGTTAAGGGTCTCATGAGGGGAGAATTATAATTTAATATTAACATAATAAAATCAATATTATGAAGTTGTAGAGAAGTGATAATTTGAAAAGGAAAGTTAGCTTCTAAGAACTATGGAGATTAGTGGAAACATCGTCGATTGTTCAATCTGTTATGAATAAAATATTAACAAATATGTAAATGAGTATTAATTATGATAAAGCCCATCATGATGAGTCTAATGATGTTCCTTTCAGCTTGATTTTATCTTTGTTTAAATTTTGGCAAATAAAAAAGTTAATAAGCATAAATTATGATAAATTATTCTTTTAAAATTAATCAAATAAATATTAAAGTAAATTTAAGACAATTTGAAGCAATGTACTACAAATAAATCAAAGTGGTACGTTAGTCATTTGAGCAAGGATTTAGAGTTTATAGAATATAACAAAATTATAGAGAAAATCTCAAATTTAAGAAAAATGTTACAATAAAATACATTAGATGATGCAATGGAGAAAAAGCTTATCATTGTTTTTCAACTCAATTACAAATAAAAAAGCTCGTAAAGTATACCAAAATCAAAGAAAATAAAATATTTAAAAATACAAAGAAGAATACTTAATTGTATAGAGTCCGTGAAGATCTATCGAATTACATTTCTTCCTCCATTAACTCTCAATTGGAATTTTGATGAATTATTAGAGTAAATAATTAGAAATAAATTAAATTAATATTTCAGTAATAAATAAAAATATTTTGATGCAAAAATAAGATAAATTAAAGTAAAATAATATAACCAAATTAAAGTATTATAGCTATCAAATTTAATGATAATTAAATAGTCATAACAGTATGTCCAAACCAAAGCAAAATATATGGGAAAATGTGATAAAGTATATGGGAAAGTTACTTTTTCAGATACTATGGACATCATATGTAACATCCTGCATCATTAAGTTACTTACAAATAAAAATAACTTGTAAAAAATGTCCAAATGATAGAAAATATAATATCAAAAAATGAAAAATAGAATATTTAATTAAATAAAAATTATGGAACCAAGTGCCACTATTTTGTGTCATTTTATTAGACCTCATTTAGAATTCAAATGAATTGTCAATATAAATAAACATAAACAATAACAAATACTCTTTCAAATTAAATTAAATATATGTTAAATAAAAAATGAAATAAACAAAGTTAATGTATAACTAAATTAAATTTATGTGAAGGTCTCATGATATGAGATTAAGTGTTACATAATAATATCACAAAATCAAAATGAAAAATTTAAGAAATTAGAAAAATTTTATATCAAAATTACACTAGAAGACACTAAGGAGATTCACAGTAACATCTCTAATCATCAAATTTTGCATGACTTAAAATGACAGGTTAAACATGGTAAAATATTAGAAAATATAATATTTAAAACTATTAAGTTAATATGATATTTGATTGAGCCATTTAGGATGCATTTAATATTGTTTAATCCCTTTTGATTGGGACTTATTTGGAATTGTTATAAATTACCAAAATATGAAAACATAAATAAGCTTGATCAAAACGTTAGATGATTGGAGAATTAGAGTTTTATAGTAACATAGACAAATCTAATAAAAAAGGTTAATAAACGAGACAAATGGATTGAATCAAATATAGATTAAAGTGACAAAATATAAATAAAAATATCATGTCAAACATGCCAAAAACATAGAAAATTAAAAAATTTAAAATAATTAAAAAAACATTTAAATGGATTGTGGTTTTTAAGCTGAGTTCAATGACGCTTGTTTTGTCACTCTCACACAACATTTGAAATTACTTACAATTACCAAAAAAGCAAAAATAATAAATTTTTTTTCATCATAAGAAAATATAGATTAAAATTAAGATAAGATAAGTTACAGCATCTTAAAGTGACAAAATTAATTCGTTCGAATGGTAACTTGAGACTAGGACTACTATTTCATTGCCATATGACAAAATTAAGCAAAGATTTCAAAGAAAAGATATAAATTGTACAAGAAACATAAGTTCAAAAATATTAAAAACTTCTAGTGAAATTTCCTTGATAATAAAATAAAGGAAAATTTTAAATGCCATTAAAATCATGCACAAACTTCAGAAAAGAATACTTTAAAAAAGCAACATTTAATGGGATTATGCTTATTGGGAAGAATTCAAAGTTGTTTGTCTCATCACAAGGAACCTTCCATTGAAATTACCAAGAATTACTATGTGAAATAAGAAAGAGTAATAAAATTTTATTGTAATACTAAGCTAAAAGCTAAAAGAGAATAAATTAAAGCAATTTAATATGAAAAAACAAAACAATTTAAAGTCACACTAGAGGGTATTTAGAATTTTAGAGTAATAAAATAAATTTCAAATTAAAACTTTGAAAAAAAGAACAGTTATATAAGAAGGTTGTATTCTAAGATTCTAAGGGGATTGAATGTAACATCCTTTATCAGCAAATTTTGCATGAATAAAAAAACCTAGCAAAGTGTGCCAAACCTTAGGACTCAAATATGTAAAAATATAAAAAAGATAATTTAGTTTGATAAAGCTGGTTAAGATGAGTGCATCGTTATTTTCATCTCCATTTGAATAAATTTCATAACGTTTTGCAAATTTCCATAATAAATAAGCATAAAAAATAATAAATGTTTACTTCAACATTAAGTAAAAATGTATTAAACTAAAATTAGATAAATTCAAGAAATATAATAAAGCTAAATTAACTTGATCCAAAGATCACATGGAAATGGAATTAGAGTTTCATAGTAATATAATAGAATTAAGAAAAAAATGTTGAGGAAACAAGTAAATTATGTGATAAAGGTAAATTCCAAGATAGTAATGCTATCATGTGTAATAAACTCACTTTTTAAATCAATTAGCTATCAAAATGTCTCAAAATGAATTAAAAAATCTTAAAAAATAAAATTCAAAGAAACATAAAAATTAATATTTAATTGGATAGAATTTGTTAAGATGATTAAAGCAATGTTTGTTTCATCTTGAATAGGCCTCATTTGGAATTATTATTATATACCAAAGTAAACCAAAAAAAATATCAATAAAATATTTTTTAACACTAAACAAATATATATTAAACTAAAATTTAAATGATGCATATATTTAGTATTTCTAAAATGAGACAAATCAATGTAATGTAAATAAATAAGTTCAAATTGATGTAAAGGCCTTAAAATAGAATATTTAGACTTCCATTATCACATGACATTATCAAAGTGAAACATTAAAAAAAGGCAATATTATTTGGGAAAGTTTCATTCTAAAATAATAATTAGATTTTTTCTAAGATCATCAATCATAAAAAATGGTAAGAATCAAAGTAATTACAAAAGCATTCCAAAAACTATAAAACATAAAATATTAAATAATACGAAAAAATAAAAATTTAAATAGATAAAGCTAATCAAGAGAACTCCAATAATATTTTTTTCATCCCAATTGTATCTCATTTGGAATTATTATGAATTGCCAAAATAAACAAAAGGAAATAATATCAAATTATTATTTCTATGTGAAGTAAGCAAATATAATAAAGTCTATATGAGATAAACTATAGCAACATAATGTAACCAAATCAATACAATGTAAAGGTCAAATGTGTGTAGAATTAGAGCTTAATAAAAACATTGCCAAATCTAAAAGAAACATTTCAGTAATTGTGATAAATTATATAAGAGTGTTTCACTCCAACATATTAAGGTGTCCAAGGAGGAAAAAATCGAAGAAATGAGAAAAATTATGTTAGAAAGTTGCATTAGATTATACTTAAAAACTTGAGTGCAGCATCATCAAACATCCAGTCAGTTATGACTCAAAATATTTTGTGAAGTTTGGCAAACAATTTATACAATTAAAAATATAAAATTGATTTTTTTTATGAAACATGTCGAGATAAGCCCAACGAGATTTTTTCATCAATATTACAACATATTTGATCTTTTCACAAATAAATAAATAAATAAGAATAAATAAAAATAAATTATTATTTTTATAAAATAAAAATAAATATTATGGGAAAAGTAGATAAATTGAATTAATGAAATATAACCAATTTAAAGGGATATAAGTTCACATATGAAAGGTGAAAAAATTAAAAAAAAGAGATAAGTTATACAAAAAAAGATTCCTTCCATGATACTAAAGAGACTACATTTAACATTCTCGATTATTAAATCATGCATGAGCCAAAATAACTCTTAAGAAAGCAAAAACTATAGGAAACTAAATATCTAATGAAATGAGCATTTAATTTAATAAAGCACTTTGAGAGTAGTACATTGACAATTTTTGTGCATCCAATAGACCTTGGAATTTCTATGAATTACAAATGTAAATTGGCATAAATAATGATAATTTATTATTTAAATAATATGTAAATATATTTCAAGACTATAATAAAATAAATGAAAACACAATAATATTACAAAATTATTGAGATGCATGTGTTACAATAGAAGATAATTAGAGTTTCATAGAAATACTATTAAATAAAAGTAAAATATTTATAAAAATGTGGTAAATTCGATAAGAGTATTGGTTTCTCAGATAATAAGGAGATCACATGTAATATCCATTATATTTAAATAGTAATGATACACTTTTTTAGAAAGAAAATGTGAAATCCTATGGCTCCTAGACATGAGCCCACCAACATTTGTTGCATCTCAAAAAGCCCATTATTGTATTAATAATTAATTAATAAAGTAAATAAGTATAAATACTAAGTAAATATCATTTCAATAGTATGTTATTATATGTTAAAGCTAAAATGGAATGATTTGAAATAATGCAATCTATCTAAATGAAAGCAATGTAAAAGTTATAGGAGAATTAGAGTTTCATAGAAATACAGGTAAATGAAAGACAAAAATTATAGGAAATAAGGCAAACTCTTCCAAAAACTACAAATGGTAAAAGATTTGAATTTATAAAAATAAATATTTAGTTGGATAAATCTCATTAAGGTAAGACCATTAACATTTATTTAGTCTCAAGGGGAGATTATTTTGAATTACTTTAAATTACAAAATAATAAGAAAAATAAAAATAAGTTGTTATTTTATTGTTAATAAAAAATGTTATTAAAAAAATTTGATAAATTAAAGTAATGTAGTATAATAAAATAAAAATAATATAAAAATCTCATCAATAAAGATTTTGAGCTACATAACAATATAAGAATTTCAAAGAAAATGTGTGAGAAAATGTGTTAAATTGCACTTGAAAACAACTTTATATGACACAAAGTAAATTCAGCATAATAACCACCACTATCAAATTAGGTACCTATCAAATTGACTAGTAACGAATACAATATACCTGAAAAAGGTTTAATAATATAATAATATTTAACTTGATTGTTTTCATCAATATGACTTCAAAAATATTTAATTTTATAAAGCTCATCGATATCCATTTGTTGCATGTCAATTGGTCATCGTGTAAGAAAAAATATATTAGACTTGAGTTTAGATAAATTGAAGATATGTATTTAAATAAAATTGAAGTGATGTAAGGGTGATAGAAAGGGATATTTAGAGTTACATTATAATATAAAAACATAAAGTACCAATTGAAACGGCTCATTAAGCTTGCTAAAGTCCATGAATCTAAAATATTTAAGGACATAAAAAAATTAATTATTTATATGATAAAGGACTTATCGATAAGTTAAATGGTATTTGTTTCATCCAAATGAGACCTCATTTGGAAATGCGATAAAATGAGGAAATGTTATATTGCAAAATAAAAGTAATGTAATTGGTCGCACAAGTAATGATTTGTTCTTACATAGTTATTTAAAAAAATCAAAGAGAAATATTTGGGGAAAGTATATAAATAATAATTTTTTTAAATAACTAATTAAATATAATATATTTAATAATAAAAAATATTTATTAGGTATAAAAATGAATAAATTGAAATTATTTAATGTAATAATACCAAAGTGATGCAAAGGTCACATGAGAGTAGATTTAGAGTTAAATAAAAATATTAAAAAAACAAAATTAAAATTTTGAAGTAATAGAGTAAATTTTATGAAAATGTTATATTCCATGAAACTAAAGATGTCACATGTAAAATACGAAAAAAAAATATGGAAGTAAATATTAAATTAGATTGTGCTTTTTTAGAATGGTATAATGGCATTTGTTTCCCCCAAATCTTACCTCGCACGTAATTGCAACAAATTAGCAAAATAAATAAGCATAAAATATAAGAAATTATTAATTGATTGTTTTGAAAATACATTTTAAAGCCAAAATAAGAAAAATTGAAACAATATGGCATAACCAAATCAATGCAATGTAAATGTTAGACAATAATAGATTTAAAATTATATATAATATATGGAAATCAAACAAAATTTTGTAGAAATGAGATAAATTTAATGAGAAAGATGAATTACATGATACTAAGGTGATAAAGGGTTGATTTCTTTAGTACCAAATTAGGCGTGAATAAAAATGTCTCATGAATAATGGAAATCTATAAAAAAGTTAATATTTATAAATATAAAAAAAGATTATGTAGTTTGATAGAACTTGCCATGATGAGTCCAACAAGATTTTGTTTGTCTCGATCAATCATAATTTGGAATTATTATGAATTACAAATGGAAATAAACATTAATAATTTTTTTTAATTTGAAGTAAATATTTTTTAAAGCTAAAATTTGATAAACTGAACAAATGTAATGTGAGCAAATTTAATAGATATTTAGTTCACGCAATTGCAGAATTTTGTTATTGTGGTAATACATTTCTTTCATCTCGATCAGACCATATTTGAAATTACTATGAATTGCTAAAAAAATGTGGTCAAATAACAAAAAAATATTAATTTTAATTTGAAATAAATATATGGTAAAGCTAAAATGAGATAAACTGAAATGCATAATGCAAATAAATCAAAGTGATATAATGATCACTAAAGGGGAGATTTAGTGTCATAGTTTTATAACTAAAAAAATTGAAACATTTAAATAGAAGAGACAAATTATACAAAACATTTGCACCAAAATGAAGTAAAAATCAAACTATTTTGTAAATTGAACCAAAATCCTAAAAAAGTTTTAAAAAAATTTAAAAATAATAATTTAGTTGGATATAACTCTTTTATAAGAATTAAATAATGTTTATTTTTTCAGATCAAACCTCAATTAGACTTACTACTGAACGCAAAAGTAAATAATTATAATTATTATGAAATTAGTTTAATATTAAGCAACCACATATTAATGCTAAAATAAAATAAGCTAAAAAAAATTTCTTATTAAATCAAGGTGATTTAAAGGTCATACGAGTGAAAGTCTTAGAGTTCCATATTGATATAATTAAATGGATGTAAAATAATTTAGGGAATGCGATAAAATTCAGTAAGAATTTGCGTTTGAAGATTACATAGAGATTATGTGTAACATCATCGCTAGGGAAATGAAAACAGTTTAGAAGTCGTAATGGAATAGAGCTAGCTCTTCATAATAGTATGACAATTCAAAGGGAAAAAGTTGAAGAAACAAGATAAATTTAATGGGGAAGTTACATTTTAAGAGATGAATGCGATCAAATGTAACAACCTTGATTATTAAATTAGGTACAAATATTACACACTGTAAAACATCAAAGATTGAAGAAAATAATATTTAAAAACAAAAGAATAAATATTTAATTGGTTACATCTCATTAAGAAGAGTATAATGACATTTCTTTTTTGTTGGGCTAATCTTATTTTGAATTACTATGAATTAACAAAGCTAATAAGAATAAATAATAAGAAATTATTATTTTCACATTAAGATAATATGAATTAATGCTACAATAATGTAAATTTAGCAATGTAAAAAAAGAAAATGAAAGCGATGTGAAAGGAGATGTGACATGAGATAAAGAGTAAATAGTAATATAAACAAATAAATGTGAAATTTTTTTTAAAAAAGATAAATTATACAAGAAAGTGGCATTTCAACATACTAACGTGATATACATTGACAAGCTTGATAGTTAAGAAAAGTGTGTTTTGAAATGTCTTTAAAAACACGCCAAAACTTTGGAAAAATATTTAAAAAGTTAAGAAAATTTTTTTATTTGACTAAGCTCATTGAGATGACTCTAATGACTTTGGTTTGATCTTGATTAGATTTCATTTGGAATTACTCTTAATCACGAAAACAAATAAGCATAAATAACAGTAAATTATTATTTTAAAGTTAAGAAAATATATATTAAAAATAAATTGACATAAAATAAAGCAAATGCAATATAATCAAGTCAAAGCAATGTGGAGGTCACACAAAACAATAGTTTGAGTTGCATAATAATAAAACCAAATCAAGAAAAACATTTCTACGAAATAATATAAATTACACAAAAAAGATTAATTAAGAAGATGTAGCATAACATGTTTGAGCATCAAACTAGTTATGAATCAAAATGTGTAGTTATGCATGCAAACTTTTGATAACAAATACCTTAATATTTAAAAGCCTAATATTAATGTTCATGAGACGAGTCGAACAATATTCTTTTTATCATGATAGAGCATCAGTTATAATTATTATAAATAAATGAATAAATATGAAGGCCCATAAGTTATTATTTTAAAAATAAATGAAATAAATAAATAAATATATTTTTATAGTTATTCAAATACTTTATTTTTAATTATTTGGGTGCTCTTTAACATAAATTATGATACAAACCTTCAGGCAACTAAGAATGTAAACCTAGATTTTCTTAGTATCTTGGAACACAATATTCCCATAAAATCAAACTCATTAATTCACTATCATTATAACTCTAAATCTTCTCCCATGTGATTACTACATGTGTTTGATTTTTCTCCAAGATTTAAATTCACCTTAACTCAACTTTAATATTTATTTTCTTAGTGTTAAAGAGTAATTTTTTATTATTTATATTAATTTAGTTTATTAACTCATGCTTATAAATTTTCAATATATTTATTTGCTTCTTGGCACACTTTACGAGATATTTAACCTTTTGTCTTTTTTTAACCCTCTAACACATTGGAGTCGATAACCCTAGTATGTTGGAAAGTAGTTTTTCTATGTAATGTGTCTCATTTTTTGAAATTGTTTATTTTAATCTAGTTATATTACTATGATACTCTTGCATTTCTCTTATTGAGCTTTAATTTAACTTTAGGATATATTTAATTCCTTTTAAATGAATAATTAATCATAACATATTTTTCTTTAATTTATTAATTGTAGTAGTTCCAAACAAGTTTCGATTGAGGCAAAATCAATGTCATTGGACTGGTTTTGATGAGTTCTACCTTACTAAGTATTTATTTTTTTAATATCGAATATTATTCTATGCTTTTGCATGTTTTCCAAGAATTTTTATTTGTACTTGATTTGATGATAAAGATTTTATACTTGATCACCTTGGCATCTTGGAATTTAACCTTCCAAACTAATTATCGTGCCTCTTTATTCTTTTTTTTTAGATTTTTCAATATTGCAATGACAAAAAATCTTCTCTCAGGTGAGTTTTACATTTTTCTTTGTTATATTACATTACTTCAATTTATCCTATTTCAAATTTATAGATATATTTACTTAATATTTAAATAATAATTTATTACTATTTATGTCTATTTACATTGATGCTTCGTTCTAATTCTAATCAAACATAGATTTAGAAGAAGCAAATGTTGTTGGACTCATGTCGAGGAGCTACATGAAATAAATATTTTATTTTATGTTTTTAAAATATTTTATTTTTTAGGTTTTGAATTTCTTGAGTAGACATTTTTATTTTACCTTATTTGATATTTAAGAATGTTATGCTCAATCTTTTTTCTATCGAGGTATTGAATTTTATAGTTCTATTAAATTCATTAATTAAAATCATTCACTTTAATTTTGTTAAAATAGTATAGACTCAAAATATCGTCTCATGTGATATTTTCATTACTTGAAATAGTAAAATTGCATTGCTTCAATATATCTCATTTTAGCTTATTGAAATCTTAAAAAAATTTATTATTTACACATTTTATATAGTTAATTTTTTAATTATTTTTTTGGCATAATTTAGGAGACATTTTGATTTTTATCGTACTTTTTTACCTTGGATATTACACTTGATTTTCTTAGTAACTTGCAAGGTAACTTTCCTATATAATTTATCACCTTTTTCCAAATGTTTGGGTTTGATTTTGTTAAATTACTATGAAAGTCTGCTTCACTTGTGTGCCATTTAATTCTCTTTAGTTTGGTTAAATTATATTATGCAATTTTTCTCATTTTTATTTTAAAACAAATTTAATTAATATTAAAATAATAATTTATTATTATTGATATTCAATTAGTTCGATAATTTATGGCATCTCCAAACAAGTTCTCATGAAGTCAAAAGAAATGTCATATTGCTCTTCTTAACAAGGTCTATAAAATTAAATATTAATTTTATATCTTAAATTTTTTTAGTTTTTGATGATTTTGGAAATCTTCATTATAGATTTCAATTAACACCAAATTTGTTGATCGAAGATGTTATGCTTTATGATAAATTTTTTTTTTAATATTCATGCTCATATGTTTTTTAAGATATTATATTTTCTAACATTTTTGCCACATTTTTTGAGATATTTTCATTATTGTAAGATTTGATAATCAAGGACGTTACACTCGATTTACTCGTTATCTTTGAATTCAATTGTTCATAATTAACGTAATGCTTTCAAATTTTTTAATTTGATTCGGTTATATTATTATGTTATTATAATTCACAAGTTTTATGACACTTACATTAGTTTGATTTTGTTACATTACATATTTTTCAATTTATATCATAAAGGGTTATATATATCAAGTTAAAATAGAGCACTATGCACTATGCACTATTCAACAATTTATACTCAACCATCAAGATTTTAAATTATCATTGGGGGCACACTTAAGATTACTGAACATGCGATTCGATCGTCTTGAAGCTTGTTCGAAATTATAGTCTCCAATGGGATTCCATCTTCTCTTAGGTTTAACAAATCCTTGTTCATGTGTTATTCATATGGAATCTTTCTCTTATTTAGCCATCAAAGTCATCAATTGAATATTTGGGACTGCCACAAAGATAAGAACCAATGAACACTCCACATAGCTTGTGTCTTACATCTTGCAGCGATCATTACATTCCCTTACTCGTCGGGGTGTTGCATTTCCCAAATAGCTAGGTATGGATGCAAACTTAAGTGCCAACCATCTTTTTTCTTTGGTTAATTTGGCAGGTGATTTGTTGCATACTTCTTAGTACATTTTAGCTTCTATGACGACTATATTGCTGTCTTAATCAACCAATGCCCTTTGTTGGCTATAAGTTAACATGTAGATGGAATTCATAATCAAACTTTTGGTTCATCTAGCATCACCAGTTCTACTCATCAAAAGTGGCGTACTTGAGACTAGATTCATTTGCTCAACTAATGAAAGAAGCTGAGCCTTCTTACTTATTTAAAGTTTGAGAAAAGGCTAAGAATAATATTCCCTAGATGTCCCTTATCATTGGCTTTACCAAATAAAACTTTTAATGTGTCTCAAGCGCATTGAGGGAAACATTTCGTTGAACTAACCACGAGATGGTTTGATTAAACTTTCTCCCTCTTAATGAAGTTAGGTGAATGATTGCATCTTAGTATCTCTTTGGGCCTTTGGTTCATTTTTCACTGGCTTTGCCTTGCTCTAGCATAGTTTTTTATCTTTTAGGTTTTTGTAACCATCATCGCACTTGAACTCTTTGTAGAAAATCTAGGTTAGTTGATGGCACACACCTCAAATCATAATCTCATCAATTAGCTTCCTTGGACCTTTCAAGCTTGCTCCATCATTGATCATAAGTAAGCCAGTCTGCCTAGTCTATGTCATGAGATTGGCATATGGAGAGCCTATAAGTGTCTCCAATTGCACAAGGTGTCATGATTGCATGCCTTGATGGAGCTACCGTAGTCACTTATGATGTCAACGATTTTTTTATGGACGACATCTGCTCGAGCTTCTATCATCATGATGGCTCAAGTAGCCTACTCTACCAGCTATGTAACAAACCATCAAGCAACAATTTATATCTAACTAAGGGGCACTGTCAACCCCCATTTGGTTCTTTCTAAACAATGTCAGGCTTTTTTTACTTTATTTTCAAAGTTCTTTCATTTTTCCATCATGGTGCTATTTTTTTCTATCCATCTCTTAAAACTACTTAGCCTTTGATAGAATTTACCACCCAATTTTGGATGAATGCCAAAACTACCCGACTTGTTCATACTGTCGCATGTAGATGAAGGGTATTAGCTGAATAAGGCACTCACCCTATATAGTGCCCCATTTAGGTGACTTGATCTTGATCTGTTCGTGAGGATGCTTCTCTAGACTACAACTTAGAATTTCAGCTATCTAATTTCCATACTAGGTTTGCCTTACTTTGCTTGCTATTATTAATAGTAACCTCATTTAGTAATATGTTTAAACTCAATAGTAGCATCACCTAACATGGGGTAATAATTCCACACCATGGAGCAACTAGTTTGGTTTGGGAGTGGCATTTACTTATCACATTACAACATCAATTCTAATAGGCCAATGCCACAACACATGACGACATAATACTTTTACTACATCGATAGTTAACCATCACTCAACCCATCATATGATGCCATAGCATAGCATGCCAACTATCACTTCCAAATATGTGCTGAGATCTAAGCCCAAGAGTTCAAGCTTTTGTAAGGGGTGGTAAGTCACGTTACACCAAAGAAAGCATCTCGTTAACTTACATCATGAAGTGCAACTTGCATTCAAAAAATGGATGGTTTATAAGAATCTATAATTCAGATGACATCACTTTTCGATCTATTCTTCATCAAAGTGACAACTATGGAATTCAATGTTGAGAGTCATTCGATGATATCTTTTTAATCATAAAATCAAGTACAAATTAGAATGTCACATAAACCTACCAAAATTCCTAGAAAATAAAATATTTGAAAATTTTAAAAATATAGATTTGCTTGGATGAAGCATGTCTAGAAGAGTATAATGATGCCTGTTTCATCTCTTGTGGACTTAATTGTTTAATTATTTGTAACTACAAAGATAAAAAGCATAAATAATAATAAATTATTGTTTTATATTAAGTAAATATTTATGTTAGAACTGACATGAGACACATTGAAATAATGTTATTTAACAAAAGAAAATTATAAAATTTAGACAACTAATATAAATTGTATCTGAAAATTAAATTTTAAGATATTAGCAGATCCAGTATAACCAACCAAAATTCATAGAAAATAAAGCATTAAATAAGATAAAAATATTATATTTAATTACATAGAGCTCATTCAAATGACTCTAATGAAGTTTGTTTCATGTCCATCAGACCAAGTTTAGAAATAGTAAAAATTACAAAATAAAAAATAAATAATAAATTATTAATTTTATATTATGTAAATATGTATCTCAAAACTAAAATGAGATAAATTAAAGCAATTTAATATAACTAAATAAAATTATAAAATTAGAAGAAATGAGATAAACTCTATGAGAAACTTACATTCCAAAATATTTAGAAGACCAAGTGTAACATTGTCAAATGTCATAGCAAGTATGAGTTGAAATATCTCATAAAGCATATCAAAAGTTTAAGTGGTTAGAATTCATCAAGATGAGTTTAATCACATTTACTTTATCTCAATCAAAATTATTTAAAGTTATAATGAATTGCCAAAGAAATTAATCATAAAAAATAACAAATTATTATATTAACACTAAGTATATGTATAATAAAGTTGAAATAAAATAATTTTAAAGAAGATAATATAACCAAATCTACAATTTGTGAAGGTCGCATGAGACGAGAATTAGAGTTTCATAGCAATATGACAAAATAAACACGAAATAATTGAACAAATGAGATAAATTGTGTGGCACTAGTGCATTCCACAATATTAACGAGATCAATTGTAACTTCCTCGATCATAAAATTAGGTACGAACTATAATGTGTTGTAAAGCTCACAAAAGTAACAAAAGTAGAAGATTTAAAAAATTAAAAATCTATATTTAGTTTGATGGAGTTCATTGTGATTAGTTCAATGAGTTTTTCTTTTTCTCGATTTGACCTCTTTTGGAATTACTTTGAATTACAAAAATAAATAAGCATAAAAATTAATAAATTATTTTTTAATATTAAGCAAAAGTACATGACTAAATAAGATATAAGATAAGACTAACATAAAATTATATAACAAAATTATAATTTAAGATACTAACATGGTTAGGTGTAACATGATTAATTATTACATAATTAATCTATAAAAATATGTTTTAAAGGGCCTTAAAGTCATAAAAAAATGCAATGTAAAATATAAAAATAAATTCTCAATTAAATATAGCCTAACATGATGAGTTCAACAGCCTTCCTTCATCTCAATTGGATCTCATGAGGAATTACAACAAATTAAAAGATTAAATAAGAATATATGTTAAAAAATATATTATTTTAGTATTAAGAAAATATATATTGAAGCTAAAGTGAGATAAATAAAAATAATATAATAAAATAAAAATCAAGTTATAGTGATATCACACGAGATGAGATTTATAGTTACAAAGTAATATAATAAAATGAGAGCAAATACTTTGAAGAAATGAAAAATTTTATTAAAGAATTATATTCCAAGAGACTAAGAAGATCAAGTGTAATGTCCTCAATTATCAAAGCTGATAAAAATTAAAATGTCTCAGAAAGCATTAAAAAACCTGAGAAAATAAAATGTTTAAAAAGAGAAATGAATTTTTAATTGAATAGATCTTTACATGATGAGTTCAATAATGTTTGTTTCATCTTGATAAAAATAAGTCTTGAATTAGTGTAAATCATTAAAGAAAATAAATGTAAGCAATAATTTATTATTTTAATATTAAATAATTATCTATTAAGATCGAAATGACATAAGTTGAAGTGATTAAATACATCCCCATGCATGACACATAAATCTCACATGAGATGAGATTTAAAATTGTGAAAAATATGAGTAAATCAAAGCAAATAATTTAAATAAATGAGATAAATTATAAAGAAAAGATTTATTCTAAGGTATTAAAGAGTTAAACTGTAACATTGTTGAACATCAAATCAAATATGATTTGAAATTTCTCATAAAAAACCATAATAATACAAAATAAAATTTTAAAAATGAAAAAATGTAAATTTTGTTTCACAATGCTCATCGAAGTGAATTCAATGATGTTAGTGATATGTTGATTGGACATCTTGTGCAATTACAATGAAGCATAAAACCAAATAAGTAAAAATGATAATATTTTTTTAATATTACGTAAATGTACGATAAATATAAAATGAGATAAATTGAATGTATATAATATAAGAAAATTAAGCATAAATATTTAAATATATAAGTTAAATAATACAAGAAAGTTGTATTCATTCATACTAAAGAGATCAAATTTAATATCCTCTATCTTTATAATAGTATGAATCAAAATGTTTGATAAAACACAAGAAAACCATCAAAAAATAAAATATTTTGAAATATTAAAAAAAATATATATTTAATTGGATAGGACACAATAAGAAGAGTCTAATGATTTTTATTTCATCTCAATTTGGATCGTGTTTGGAATTACTATGAATTACAAAAATAAATAAGCTAAATTAATAATAAACTATTATATAAATGTTTAAGTAAATATATATTAAATCTTAAAAAAGATAAATTGAAATAGTGTAACATAAAAATTCAATACCTTTTAATGGTTACATGAGATGAGGCGTAGAGTTATATTTTAATATAACTAATTCAAATTTCTTATTTGAAAAAAAGTAAGAAATTTTTTAGAAAAACTACATTGCAAGATGGTGAGCAAATTAAGTGTAGCCTCTTTGACTATCAAATCAATTACAATACCATAACCCTTAGGAAATTAAATATTTAAAAATATAAAAAATAATTAAGGAATTTGATAATACTCCACAAGATGTGCCCAACAATATTTGTTTTATCCTTATTATGCTCGTTTAGAATTACTATGAATTTCCAAAGTAAATAACCATAAATAATAACAAATTATTATTTTAATAACAAATAAATATATATATTAAAGCTAAAATGAGATAAATTGAGGCAACATAATATAAGCTATTTCAAGTGATGTAAAGCAACATGAGAGAGCATTTAAGGTCACCTAGCAATGTGGCCAAAATAAAGCAAAACATATGAAGAAATTTGTTAAATGTTGCAAAATAGTTACTCTCAATGGTGCCTAAACATATACATAGCGACTTTATTGATCGTCAAATCAATTATCAATCAAAATGTCTTGTAAATAAAAAAAAATAAAATTATACGACATAAAAAGAAACAATTTATTAGATAAACATTAATAATCATAAATTTATATTTTAATATTTAAAAAATTATATTATATCTAAAAGCAGACAAATTGCACAGGAACATTATATTATAAGATACTAAACAATTCAAAAAATATCCTCGATCATAAAATTAGGCATAAATAAAAATATATGACACAACATAACAAAACTATCAAAAAAATAATTTTTAAAAATATAAAAATAAATATTTAATTTGATAGAACATACTGATACTTGTTTAATGAAATTTGTTTCGTCACGATCAAATGTTGTTTGGAATTACTACAAATTCGCAAATTAAATAAAAATAAATAATAATTAATTTTAGTACTAATTAAATATATATTAAAGCTAAAATAAGTAAAATGTAAGAAATGCAATTCAACCAAATAAAGTGTTGAAAATTTTACAGGAGATGAAATTTAGAGATACTATATAATATTAAAACTTCAAGGTGAAACATTTTGATAAATATGATAAATTTTATATAAATATCACATTGCAATTGATAAAGATGATCAAATTTGACATCCTCAATCATCAAGTTAGGTACAAATCAAAATGTCCACTAAAGTGTTCCAAAACTCTAGAAAATAGAACACTAAAAAATATTAAAAAAGAATATCTAATGGATATAGCTCATTGGGATGATTCCAATAATCTTCATTTTTTCTCAATCTAACCGTATTTAAATTTTTGTGAATTTCCAAAATAAATAAAATAAAAATAATAAATTATTATAATTCTATTAAGTAAACATATGCTAAAGTTAAAATGAGATAAATTATATAGGATAACAACATTGTAAGAGATTTTCAAGACTGAGTGTGAAATCCTCGATGATGAAATTACGTTTAAACCCGAACGCCTCATCAAGAATGCCAAAACCATTGAATATAAAATATTTATGAATATAAAAATGAAGCTTTCATTAGACAGATCTCATCGGCATGAGCATAACAACTTTTGTTTGTCATGATCGGACCTTATAGTGATGCACAATGAAAAACTAATGTAAATAAACATAAGTAAAAAACAATATTTTAATATTAAGTAAATATTTTTTAATAAAAAAATAAAATTAAATTAAGAAATATAATATAACCAAATCAAAGCAATGTAATTATCATATAAGAGAACAAATTGTTTTTCATAATATTGCGACCAAATAAAACTTGAATTCAAGAAACTGAGTGCAAATGTAAGATCCTTTATCATCAAATCAAGTACAAATAAAACAATCTTGTAAAACATACTATAATAATGAAAATAATGGTGTAAAAAAATTATAAAAATAAATATTTAATTTGATATACTAGTCAAGATGAGTCTAACAATATTTTTTTTATTGATCTAATTTTTAAGAATTACTGTGAATTACAAAAGTAAATAAGAATAAATAATTAAAAAAAATATTGTTTTAATTGGTTTTAAATAATATAATATTATGAAATCAAAGTTATTTAACAAATACATAAAAAGAGATTTAGAGTTACATTATAACATAATCAAATCAAAGAAAAAAGTTGAAAAACAGAGAAATTATAGGGCAATATTGCATTCCAAGATACTAAGGAGTTCGAGTGTGACATTTACAACGTCAAAACTAGTACAAATTAAAATATCTCATAAGACATACCAAAACCTTAAAATATAAAATACCTAAAATCGAAAAATGAATGTTTAAATAGATAGAGCTCATTAAGATAAGTTAAATAATTTTTATTTTTCATTGATCGAACAATATTTCAAATTTCTTCAAACTACAAAAAAATGCAAAAACAATAATAAATTACTATTTTAATATTAAATAAGTTTTTATAAAATTATAAATGAGGCAAATTGATCAATTTCGATACACCAAAATAAAAATCATCGAAAGATTATATGAGAGGAGATTTAGAATTATATAGTAATTAACGAAATCAGTATAAAAGCTTTGAAGTGCTCCAATAAATTATATAAGAAAGCTAAATTCTAAGAGATAAGTGAAACATCAATGATCATCAAAATAGCTTCAAATCAAAATGACTCATAATGCATACCAAAATCATGGAAGCTAAATGGTTAAAAAATTATAATAATCAGCATTTAGTTTAGTAGAGTTTCTCATATTAAGTATAATAATATTAGTTTTTTTTATTAGACCACTTTTAGAATTGTCAAGATTCACCCAAAGAAATATGTTAATCTAAAAAAATATTGTAATTTTAATAATAAGTAAATAAATGTTAAACATAGAAGAAGATAATTTGAAGCAATGTAGCATAACAAAACAAAAGCAATACAAAAGTTACTTGCGAAGAGATTTTGAGTTACATAATAATATAATAAAATAAGAAGAAAATAATTGAAGAAATGAGATAAATTATTAGAGAAAGTTATATTCCATGAAACTAAGGAGATTGAGCATAAAATCTTTGATCATAAAATCTAGAGGAAAATAAAATAACTCATAAAGTGTGCCAAAATCTAAAAATATAAAATATTTAAAAATAAAAAAAGAAATATTTGACTCGATGGAGTTTTTAGGTATGAGTTAAAGGGTGATAGTTTTTTTCTCAATTGCATATGTTTTGGAACAATTATGTTTACCATAGTAAATAAGTAAAAAAAATAACAAAAATTATTATTTTAATAAAAAAGAAATATATATTAAAAGTAAAGTGAGATAAATTAAATTAATGTAATATCACCAACTTATGGTGATGTGAAGGTCATGAATATAGAGGTAGAGTTTCATAATAACGTAAGTCATTCAAGGTAACATTTTTGAATAAATGAGATAAACTACACCAAAGAGTTGTATTTCAAAATGCTTAGGAGATCAAACAAAACTTTCTCATTCAACAAGTCATTTTTGAATTAAAATATGTGGTAAAGCATTGCAAAGCTATAGAAAATAAAATTTAACAAATTAAAAAAATATTTAGTTCAATATAGCATGTTTAGAAAACTCTGTCAACATTTTTTAATATCAATTAGACATCTTTTGTAATTAGTATAGTAAATAAGAAAATATAAAAATAAATTTTAAATTTAATATTATATAGATATATTTCAAAACTAAAATGAAAAAAAAATCAATGTAATATAACATAGCAAAATCAATGCAGTGTGCTATCACACAAGAATTGTTTTAGAGTTACACAGTGATACAAACAAGATAAATTATATAGAAACATTGCATTAATATTTAAAAAGATAATTGAGTGTAACATCCTCAATTTTTAAATTAGATAAAAATAAAAAAGTCTCATAAAAAATTCCAAATCCATATTAAATTAAACACTAAAAAATATAAAAAATTTTTATTGAAAGGGTAAAGCTCTTGAGATGAGTCCATTGATCTTAATTTCATCTTAATCTAACAATGTTTTGAATATTTTTAATTTACCCATGTAACTTAAGATAAAAAATAATAAATAGTTATTTTAATATAAATTAAATATACTTTAAATCTAAATTAAGGTAAATTGTTCAAAGCAATTATAAACCAAGATATTTAAAAGAAGAGTGCAATTTCCTTGGTCATCAAATTATGTTTAGATCTAAATGCCTTACAGCTTGCCAAATCCATTGAATATGAAACATTTCAAATGTAAAAATGAATAATTAGTTTGATAAAGCTCATGGAGATAACCTAAAAGACATTTGTGTCATCTTGATCGCACCTAGTTACTAATTATTATAAATTCAAAAAATAGATTAAAAATAAATAAAAATTAAATAAAACAAATAATTATTTAAATAATAAGTAAATATTTATTAATACAAAAATGAGATTAATTAAAGTAAATCAATATATCCAATTCGAATTAATGTAATGGTCACACAACAGGAGAATTAGAATTTCACATTATTAAAACCACAAAGTAAAAATTTGAGAAAATGATAAATTTAGTTGAAAAGTTGCATTGCGAGATACATAGAAGATTGAGAGTAATATCACTGATCATTAAGTTCGTAAAATGTTGTAAATCTTGATAGAATCATAGAAAAAAATAAAAAATATTAAAAGAAATATTTAATTATATAGAGCTCATCATGTGAGTCACTAGAGATTTGTTTTATGTCAATCTAAGCCCTTTCAAAATTACAAAAAATTACTAAGGTGAATAAGCATAAATAATAAGGAACCATTATTTTGATTATACATAAATATATGTTAAACTGTTGAAAATTCAATAAATCAAAAAAATATAAAATAACCAAATCAAAGCAATGAATGGACACATAATAAGAGATTTAGTTTTACTTAGTAATATAAGACAATAAAAGTAAAAGAATCATAAAAAATAAGATAAATTGTGTGAGAATTTTGCACTCCATGATACTAAGGGCACCAAAAATGGCATCTCAATCATCAAATGTGGTATGAGTCCAACAATGTTTGTTTCATCTCAATTGAACATCCTTTTAGATTGCTATGAATTATAAAAGTAAATAAGAATAAGTGGTAATAAATGTTTTTTAATTTTAAGTACATATATAAAAAATTTAAATTTGATAAATTGAAGTAATATAATATATTAAAGTCAAAGTCATGTAAATGTCAAACAAGAAAAAATTTAGAGTTACACTGTAATATAAAATATTCAGTACATAAAACGAGGGAAATTGATACAAATTATTTATAAAAGTTACATTCCATGACACTAAGTAGATCAATTGTAATATCCTCAATCATTAAATCATATATGAATAAAAATACCTAATAAAATATCCCTAAACCCTTAATGATAAAATATTTAAAAATAAAAAAATTAATATTAACATAGAAAAGGCCCATCGAGGTAAGTCCAATTATGTTTATTTTAGTTTGGTCAGGCCTCATTTCAAATTACTTTAAGTAACCAAAGTAAATTAGAATAAATAGTAATAAATTATTATTTTAATATTAAGAAAATATTTTATAAGGCTAAAAAGAGAGAAATTGAAGCATTGTAACATATCAAAATTAAAGAAATGTTAAGATCAAATAAGGGTAGATTTAGAGTCAAATAGTAATAAAAATAAATCAATGGAAAACATTTGATGAAATGACATAATTATATAGGAAAGCAACATTCATTGGAACTAAGAGAATCAAGTGTAACATCCTTTATCATAAAGTTATGTACAAATCCAAATTACTCATAAAGCATATTAAAAATAAATTAGAACAAATTAGGTAAATTATATGGGAAAGTTACATTCCAAGATATTAAGGTGATTAAGTGTTACATACTTCATCATCAAATCAGACACAAATTAAAATATCTGATAAAGCAAGTCAATTCCTTAGAAAAAATATTTAAAAATAAAAGAATGAATATTTTTTTGAATGAAGCTTGTCAAGTTGAGTACAATGATGTTTGATTCATCTCAATATGACCTAATTTAGATTTATTATGAGTTACCAAAAAATAAAAGTCAATTATTATTTTAGTATCAATTATATAAATTTTAAATTTGAAATTATATTAATTAAAGATATATAAAATAAACACATTAAATCAATATGGATGTAACAAAAGTGAAGAAGTAGAGTTTTATAGTAATTAACAAAATCGAAGAAAACAATTCAAAGAAATTAGATAAATTGCATAAGAAAGTTTTATTAAAAGATAAAAAAGAAATACATTATATAATCATTCATTCTTAAACCTACTACAAATAAGAATATGTTAGCAAGTATGTCAAAACTATAGGAAATACATATTTAAAATATAAAAATAAATATTTAATTAGATATATCATAATGAGATTAGTCTATTAAGGTTACGTTTATCTCAAACTAACCACTTTTTATTTCAAAGAATTGTAAATATAAATTAGAATAAAAATAAATAAATTATTCTTTACACATTAAGTAAACATATAATAAATTTGGAGTGAGTTTAATTCAAGAAATATACTTTGTTCAAATCAAAATGATATAAAGGTTAGTAGAGAATTATCATTGGTAGTAATACAACTAAATAAAATAAAAATAATACGAGCATCAAATTGTTCAACTCTCTCCTTGATTTAGCAAATGAATAGAATTTCAATTTTGTATCTCATAAGTTTTTTCTTAGTTGTATTCTAGCATTATCAAATTCCATGTTAGATTATTTGTTGAACTTAGATTAAATTAAAAAAAATTAATTATGTCATATTTTTAATAATTTAAAAAAATTCCTATCACATCCTAACTTTAGTTCAAGTGCAATACTAACTAGGCAAGCACTAACTAGCCTAAGGTGAGGTACCAATCGAAACAAAATTGAGTCAAGCCTGTTTTGCCTAATGATGAATTTTTTAACCGAATGGTTAATGGCATTTGATCGAGTTGGGCAGCACATGAACTGATATATATATGAGCTGACACGTATAAACCTGTACGTTACAAGTTTGCCTAGGGGATGACTTCTCGAACACATAAGGGGCAAGCCAGTTGCAATTTGGCTCTACATAAAGCCTTTACAAGAACTGTTATAAAGTCCAAGTTCTTATCCTTTCTTATGATGTGTGACTAAATCCCTTGTGTCTAACTGCTTCCAAAATGGGAGCACTCAGCATCATCCAATAATGCGCCTTCACAATGAAATGATGGAGCTTACCTTTACTTTATTATTTTGACATTATCATTCAACCCACTATTCAATTTGATCTAAATCTAATGATGATTGTTGATTCTATTGATTTCTTATAATTTATCTCTAGATTTGATGATCACAACTATATCCTAACTTATTGGATGCCTTGAACTCTTTATATGTTATTCATGAATCATGTTCTTAATTATCATGTCTAAGTCCTACAGTTAAGATCAGCTCCTACTTTATCATTGTTAAATCGAATGATCAATATCTCATCTAACATGATTGGGGACAAGATGAAATCCATCTTGATTGGACCATCAATAACTCATCCACTTATTTAGCATTAGATCTAACTATCTTTATTGCCTCTGATTAGATCCATCGGGCCTGATCTGTCCCACCAGGAGGCTAATTATTTAGCCACTGCATTGGCCATTTTCAAAAATTATTTTCACAAGTTTTTTAAGCTATTTGATTGTAGCTTTTCAAATAGCTTTCGACACTTTATAGTGATTATAATAAATTTTTTTTATATAAATACCTAGCCATTGCAAATGGAATTACTATAGCTTCTTCTATAATTGTTAAAACTTTCAACCTAAGCGTTGCACATCCAAACTATCAAATTTTATTTTCACTTGTTTAATTTAAGCTTATTGTGCTTTTTTCAATTAATCAACAAGTATAGCTAGTTATTTGCATTTATCAAAATTTCTTCAACTTGTTATTTTTTTCATTTAGGTTGGGTGGCTCAATATTTGCAAAAGCCCAAGTTTGGTTTGATCTCATAAAAAACAAGTTAGGGTTGAGCTTACAAAAGCCTACATTATAGTTGAACTTGCAAAAGCTGGTAGGTTGGAGGTGAAATGTTGGGACAAACCTCAAGTTGTAAGGAATGGGCATGAGAGTTGTAGTCCCAGGCTCATCGACTATCGATGGACAACTCAAGCAACTTTTTCATTAAGAGCAAATCGATGTGTGTTGATTGGCAGACTGATTAGAAGTGGCCCCTATAAAGATTTGTGATGGCCCTCGAGGTGCTCACACAATGTCATTTTTGTTAAGTACTCTCAATGTTAAAGTAAAGAAATTAAACTGTGCGGGTAAATGATGATAGTCACTATGACTCTTTTAAAGTAGCTAAATGTGTCATTATCTAATTTGTGATGCACAAGAATTGAATAACAATATTCTTGCTATCCTTGTCCATTACCCAATGTAGCCACACCCAAAGGAATGAACTTGGTAGAATTAGCATATATCACCCATGCAGAATTGTCGTCTTGGCTGATCATATTGCTCATCCTAGAAAGGCTTGCATAACTAATCACCATTGGGCTTGCTTTCTACCAGATCTTGTAACATAAACCAAGGAGCTTTACAGCTTGCAAATTAAAAGGTAAGCAAAACTAAAAGGTGCAAGGAAGTTGAATTGTTGTATCCTTACTTAATGGTTCACTAATAGCTTACCATCATTTTCTTTGTTGGGTTAGAGTGGGAGCATTCTTATCAAAATAAGAAAGATGGTGAAACAAACTTGAGTGAGGCAATGCCTTGGGAGCATTCTTATCAAAATGTTTGTTTGACTTCGGCATACAGATGAAAGACTAATCGAAGCACCTAGTTGTAGGTTCTCTTCAAATTTAGCTCAAGATAGCTAGAACCCTTGTTTGGGTTCTATTAAGTAAAGCCATCGAGCCATCAGGGTCTCGTTGCCCTTGACATATTTTTGTACTTTAAATGGTAGGAAGCTTAGCTTCTTTGATGAGTAGAACCAAAGAATCTAGCAACAAAGTGGGCCATTTTTGGTATGTATAGTTAGTAATGTCAGATGAACTAAAAGATGGGTTATAGTGTCGAACAACATGCTAACATAGAACCTATAACATTTACTGGATAATTAAGATAGCATGGCAAGGGTCATAGAAGTTAAAATCTAATGAGGGCTTTGTAACAACTCACTGTTTGAAGCTACTAATCCCAAAAATGGATAACAGTTAAGGATGGGACACACATCTAGCCATCAGTGTAATGCTATGCCCATATGCATTGAAGGGTGTAGCAATCACTATAAAGCATAAGGCATGAGTCAATGTGGAGCATTTGTTAGTGTAGATCTTAGTTATGGTAGCAAATATTCAAATGAAAACTTTCAAGGCTAAAAGAGGAAAGGTTCCATGTGAATGAAATTGCACATGGGTTAGTTGTTCTTAAGAGATGGAGGAAACTAAATGGAGATTGCAATTTGGCATAAGCTTCAAAAGGAAGTCAAGCTAAAATTCTAGCTCTAGGATGTGGTTCTTGATGGTAACAACAACTGGTTTTGAGATGTATGTTTGGGTCTTGGGAAGAGTTAGCTATTCTAGTTAACAACTCGTTAGGCCAAGAAACTACTTAATTAGAGGTAGAGCCAAGTAATTGGTAGAGCACCACTTATTGGGCAATGATCGATGGGCTCCAATGACCATTGAAAACTTGGATGGTTGGGTGCCTTTAATGCCCATTCATACTGATAAGGACAGCATGTCTCCAAGTCAACAACCTTTGGTCGATGGTAAAATTTAGAGAGAAATTGATAAAATGGATTCATAACTTTGGGAAAAACATTGGTTCGAAGGCATGGGCATGAGGGTCCTAGTCCCAAACCCATTTGTTATTGGTGGATTACTTTAGCTGTTCATGAACCTAGAGTTGGTTGATTCATGTCGACTAATAGACAAATTGTGAGTAGCATTTATGAGACCAATCCACTTGCATTAAGCAATTGACTCAAAACTTGTATATACAAAAGGAATCTAACTATTTAATTGCAATAAATCATAGTGATAACCCTCAAATTTGTTCATGCAATGTGATTTCTTCTTAGTGCTCTAAATGTTAAATTAAAGAAATTTAACCAAGCATGGGTAAATAGTGAGAGTCACTATGACTCTCTTAAGGTAGTTTAATGCATCTTCAACTACACATGAATAGATTAACGAGATTCCTACTAACGTTGTGTACTACCCAATAAAGCTACAACCAAGTGAATGGTCTTTGTTGAATTTATGGTGAAAGAAGTCTTACTATGATTGGTGGACAATAGTAGAGGACATTATTTGGTGGGAGATTGATTAGAATGGGACATCTACTAAAAGATAATGAAGGTATCCTTTGATGAGCTCAATGAGAACCAAAATCTTTTATGGAACAAAAGTTTAAAAGTTGATGTCAATCTAATTTCTAGTGTAAATACAAACCATGCAAGCAAGGCTATTGATCTTTAGGATTTCGTAATTTGAAGCTAAAGCTGTCAAAAAAGTTCCTATATGGATAATTTTTTTTATCAGCCAAGCATTCATAATGATTTATCCTTTGATGTTGACTCTCCATATCATAGTGTAGTAGATTTAACCAATGTTGGCTTATTCACCCACAAAAAGGGGACATGCACTAGGTTTAGATCATTATAAGAGAGATTCGTTTTACTTTATTAATGAAGGTGTTACAATACTAATTCAACCTAGCATTTATCAACTATTAATTTGCACAATTATTCATTGTGCTTGGTTTAAAAGCCAATGGTGTGAAGCTATTATGTGTAGAATTATGGCTACAGGACCTTAAGTAGAATTCATGCCGAAATATTATGATTATGTCCATCATTCACTTATTGGTCAATAGTAGGAGCATTGCAACCAAATGGTACATGACAAAATCTTATGTCATAAAAAGTTGTATGACATGAGCACTGTAAGAAATGATAGTTATGTATCAATGGTGGGCAGAATCCTTGCCAGATGAGATACATTTGTGATGAGAGATTACAAGTGGTAAAGTGGCCTTACTATCATTATCTACTTCGATCCTACCATGTATTGTAGTTGATTCATCCCCTTAAAGACATTAACATTGTAAACGCTCCAAACACCCCTTGGTAGCTTGCAGGCCTCCTCACTTGCTTACTTGCTCGTTTACCCACCTTGTTCATTTGCTCTAACTACCTTAATTTTTGAGATACACGGTCTAGTACTTCTTGTGGGATTTTTTGTGATACTTTCTGTGTTATAGTGACATTCACATAATACCCCTTCAAGGCTTTCCTTGGTGCAATGTTGAAATTGTTCACATTACTTTTCACAAAATGTAGAAGATGCAATGTAGGAATTATAACACTTTGCCATTTCCACAAATTGTCATGTTCCACTGAAACCTAACCATGTGTCATAGTAGATTATTCCCGAAAAACAAAAAGGGATAAAAAATTTCCCTCGCTTGCTTGCATACATTATTAAAGAGGTACATATTGCGATTCTTTATATATGGTAAATATTTTCACTTTTTATGCTTTAATCATCACTTATCATTACTTAAGTATGGTCGTGGAGCCACTCTATTGGGAGACTTGCCTTCTTTTATGGAATTATAGCAAATTGTAGTCTGTAAGTTGTAACTTACAGCTTGGTGTGGTCCATGGCAAAGCATAAGTTTGATTGTGGAATATGCACTAGGTTTTGCATGTGTAATTCTATAGCCCAAACCATGTGCTGAGGAAGCTATGATAATTGTAGAGCACAAGGCATGTTGCAGCTTTCTGCTTGTCCAAAGTGGCCAGTCCACATGCACCCATTTGCATGCATTGCACATGGCCTGTTGGAGCCATGAAGAGTAACTTTCTTTTTGGAGATTTTACATTAAAAGTTGTTGGCTCAAAGATAAGGTGATGCCCTATTTAAAGACTTGCACTCAAGGTAGAATTATTACAATAAGAAATTTACAAGAAGTGATGTGTAGTAAGATACACCCTATAGTAAAGTGAGAGTTGGATGGTGCAATATGTGCTAGAATTTTTGCATGTTGGGTTGCAACTTTAGTTGGGCACTACCATAACTACAAGGGAAAGCACTTGGCACACTACAGCATTGTTCATGCACATGGAAGCCGGTACACTTGCACATTGTGACAACCTATGCCCACGGTGAGCAGGGCTCACAAAGTGTAATTTTTTCTACATTTGTCGCTTTTCTTTGTCAGGTGCATGTATAAGGTGATGCCCTATTGGGAGCTTAATTTTGTTCATGTTCGAAGTGCCACACTTCATGCTGTACATGGTGCATTACGATGTCTAAGTTTACCCATTTTGTAGTCAAAGTTTTGTGGTACCATGTGAGCACTATAGTGTCCTTCCCATCAATGCTTCCTACCCTTAATGGTGCAACACATGGTGGTATCCCAATGATTGATGTGGTGGCTTTCTTCACATACATCATTTTGTCCCTAAAATGTGCAACTCTTTTGAACAATTGTCTTCACATGGGACAGCTAAAGTAGAAATGATGTGCTGCGTTAATGGGGACTTAAGTTGGTGAAATATGGAATTATGGAAACGTCCTTGCCACTCTAGAGTTTGTTTGGCATGGTATTTTCCCATGTCGTAATGATACTTTAATGGTGCAAAGTGTACTCAACCATGTGTTTGTTGAGCTTGTTATTACTTCTGCTTGGTGTGACATGTAGTCTCAAGCCTCAACCACACATAGTGCAACCTTGTGCATGTGGTTTACGTGCATCCAACAAATATGACTTGATAGTTATGGAGTTGCAAGTTTTTAAAGTGATCAACATGATGTTGCTTTGTGATCTGCCATGTTTTAGGACCATGGTTTGCTTCCTTTCTTTTTGTTGATCTTAGAAAAAAAATTTTGTAGATACATGAGTCGTGCTCCACATTTTCAATTTGGAAGATGCAATACTTTTTAGCCACTTTGGTTGCTTTTTAATTATGCATGCAATTATAGATCATTTGTATACTAGTGCCATTTTCCTAAGGCTTACTGCTTGTCAGGCCATGTGTGTGCTAACCAATGCCTTCATCCTTAATTAGACCCTTAGCACTCCTTAACTAGATCTTCTACAAATGTTATATTCTCCACATCCTTGTTAAGATAGGTTGGCCAAGTAGCAATAGAGAGGATGTCAAGCCTATTATCCCACAAAAGGAAACAAAATTACCCACAACATTTGTCTAAACCATATTGTTTATTGTTTGGAGGGTCACAATATTGAGTAAATTTGATGCATGAGTGGCACCATGGGTAATATGGAAAGTATTTATTATGATTAATTTGTGCATAAAGGATTGAGTCCACAAAGAGTCTTCCAAAGCAATAACTCACATATGTGTTTTGCAATTTATGCTGACAACCATGCCAACAAACTATGAAATTTGAGTCCCCCACACTCCTTATATAGAGTTATCATCTTGAAGGCATAGTGCATTATCTTATTGTGATTCGAACTACTCCATAAGTGATTAAATATAATTCCTACAACTCTGTGATTATGTAATTAGAAATTAATGCATGGACAAACTAATAAGTAGGAATAGTAGCAAATATTATGTTAATCATGACAATATAGCCTAACATCGATAGTGCCCTTATCATCCATCTTAACATAGCTTTTAACATGATTAAAAATGAAATTGAAGCCTTTTTTCAAAGGCTTTTTTCTATGTAAATTGGTATGTTTTGATATTTCAATTGAGTGGCTTCATGCATATGTAGTTTTTCTATAATGATAGTCTTACACTTGTGATCCATCACGTTCTTAAATAATGCTCTTGATTTGTTTACATTCGCCACTTAACCTAAGTGATGCCCATACTACTCAAAGTTATCCCTAATGTTCTTCATAGTAGCACAAGTTGTAGGTGCATAAATCAAGAAATCATCAAAATATAGTTGTTTTTAATCATAGGTGCGGAAAGGTTAATCCTAAACAAAATTCAACATGATCATGATGATACTGAATAACTTGAGAGATACTTAGACACAATTGTAAAGAGGTATGGTGAGAGAGAACATCCTTATCTAAAAGCCGTAGTTGCTATGATCCATGTTAGATTGATACAATTATTTATAAGCTCAAATCTTGATGAATTGAAATAAGCCTCAATCTAATCACAACAAAAAGTAAGGAACCACTAATATTTACCATATCCATAAAAAGTTTCAAATTTTCCTTGTCATAAGCCTTGTTTATATTGAATTTTTGCTCAATCAAACCTTCTTTAGAAGTAGATGGGCACCAATAGGTAGCCATTTCCTATTCCAAAAGAATATTATTAGATATAACATGGCCTAGCACAAAAACAACTTACTTCATTCCATCCTATTGTAGAGGCTAATGAGCCTAAAGTTTTCGAGGTTGGATGTTCTTTAAGAACTAGGGATGAATATGACCAGTGTGTCATTCCATCCTTTTAAGATATTGCTATATTTAAAGAATTGTTTTGATATTGTAATAATGTCCATCTGTATGATCATCTGATAACCATACACAAACTCATATAAGATGACATCCACGCCAAGGGATTCATTTCGTTTGATGGACATCACCATAGATCTAATATCATAATCATTAATTAAAGACACAAGTGTAACAACTTATACACAACTAATAGCTCTCAAAGACTAAAAGGATAGAAGAGACCCATAATGCACATGGCTACACGACCTTTTATTGAAACACTATATAAAAATTTCCTTAATATAATTTTGGAGGCCACCAATTACCAAAAATCATTTTTAGGTTTGTGGATATAGTTTCTATTGGAAGAAGTGGTATTTGTCATGTAGAAAAAAATCACACGTTTTGATCCTCTAGGGTGGCCTAATTAAGCATAGCATTCTATAATATTTTTTTAATAAGATCATGCTCCACCTTAGTTATATGCTTCATATTTTGTTTAAGTTGAAGCTCTTAGATTTCCTTTTCCAACTAACAAGGATATTAAGAATGCTACAAATGTTTGTTACAAAATATTTCTTTAATGCTATCGAAGCTCTACAAAATTTAGTGGATAGACTATCCATATGTATTATGCTCCTTTTTCAAGCAGCATTCATTGCACTAGATGATTTGGGAAAGTATAACTAGTTCCTTAAAAATTAGGTTCTTCTTCTTGTTTTACCTCATAATGATTGTCTAAACAAAATAAGTAGTAGTCTGAGCTAATACGAGGGAGATAAGTAACAATGGCAATTAGAAAGGCTTGTGTATCATTGATATTTAGGAAAGGTCTATCAAATGTTTCATAGAAACAAGACTTTTCATGCTTTTTATTGCACCTAGTAAATTGATTCCCAATAAAACCAAAGTTAGTTAAATCTAAATCATGAATAAAGCTAAGGAATTCATACTGAGCTAGGCCACTACTAAAGTTGTTTTCTATTTTTTCCCTCCTTATGCATGTGAGGCATTGAAGGCCCCTATATAAAGATGCATTCCATCAACCTTTGCAATATTTCTAATTTTGTCCCAAGTTGGTTAGTTTTTTATATAGTCTTTTGATGTATACATAGTACAACACTACAAAATCTTAATATAGTCAGATCTTACCTTGATAGCAACCACCTGTGGAGAGTAATCCATAATTTGAAGCTTGACTCAGTTGCTTCATAATAATACAATACCCCTACATAACTTGGACAAAGATTAAACAAAGTATTTCTAGTTTCTAACCCAAAGATGATCGACCTCACATCTATTATAGGTCTCCACACGAGTTTCCAATAGAGTAGCAACGAAGACCTTATTCTTCCTTACAAAATACTACAGGTAGCTATGACATTTCACTACATTAATCCCATGGATATTCCACACTAAAAGTGAAATCTTAATTTATTAGCAAAAACATATTGGCACTAGAAATAATGGCAACCTAAAATGCAAAACATGCATTTTAGAACCATAACTATTCTATAATAGCATGTAGAACTAAGAAAATTCATGAAATTGATCCCACAATTTAGATATAGTAAGTTTCCCAAACCTATGCTCCTTATGTTAATGTCAATAAGATAGTGACCTCATTAAATATGTGTACCCCTCTTTCAAACAAACATAGAATATGAACCTCCCACCATAGCAATAACCAAATGGCATATTAAAAATCATCTAATGTAGCAACCACCTGCATCCATCACCCAATAATGCTACATCTTGACTTTATAATTAGGTTACACATACTAGGCATGTTCTATTTTTTGGAGATGTGTCAATAACTTTGGAACATACTATTTGCATCTACTATTACTTTATTTCTTAGTTACACCCATCCCCATATCTTACTACAAAGAATTCAAAGCCTACAGTTTAAATACATTTTAAGTTCTAACACCTAACCATGTTGTAGTAATTAAGAAAGCATTTTACTTCTTGTGTTGCACAACAGTGAGGCTAGCGAGAATTAATGAGAGCTTCCAACGGAGTAGTCATTACAGAGTTTTGTCCAATCTAATTCTAAGCATAGCCTCTAACACCTAGGTTATCCCATAACCAATTGGCCACCCTTTACAAATACATCAAAAAGTTTCTCCACTCAAGAGGTAAGCTGTAATCACCACTCCCCCATTTTTGAATACTACTTGATTTGAAGCCACCCAGACCTTTGAGAAAATTGTTTGCTGATCACCAATATTGTAATCTAGAGTGCTTGATTCACACATTCCTAATTTGAGGTTCTCATCAACTGATCTTAAGAAAATAAAGACACACATGATTGAAACTATATTACTTATAGTAGTTAAATATGAAATGAAACATCTTCCCAATAATAAATTCAACATATTTTGATGAACTTCCACTAAACAAATCTCCTTGTATGCCTTACAAATTGTATCATAGTAGCATGATTATCATCCCAACATTTTTCTTGATTGCTAATTTTTTTTGCCAAGTAATGACTCTAGCCCTAGTTGTTGCTAATCCTTATGATAACATACTCATTGGCCATACATTGATATGCACAAGTCCACTTTGAGGTAGGAACTCTCATCCTTATAAACAATTTAGCAAAATTTATGTAGGTTCACCATATGAAGTTGTTTCTCGAAGCTAGGAAATAGTAACATATAGTTGGCACTTTTTTCAGTTGAATAATACTAAAAAGCTCTAGTTTTGGATAATAATTCTTTTAATTACTAGTTTTTTGAGACTCATAGAGTATGTTAGAGTTGTTGCTATATGAGAAGTGAGTACTTTAGTCTATATAATAATTGCTAACCAATCTGACCGACCTTCCCTTGGCAAAAATGCTGAGCAAAAACCATGAAGTGCAATGTAGCTTATAGTCTATGAAACCAACCTCCACCCTATATAACCCCAAGAATTACACTTCCTCCTTATTACATATTTCTCACTTGCCTTTGTAATGAATGATAGCGAAATTTGTAATGCTATTATTAATTAGAGCTAGTATAAAAGCCACCCATCTTCCCCTCTCCTCGTAGTTGATGCCATGCTCAAGCCTAGCCTAATACAAAATTTGAAAATAGACCCAATAAAAGTAATCCAACACATGCAAAACTGTATGACATAAAAGCTTCACGCATCCAATGCAAAAGCATTATTGTAAAAACCCTTTGTCATTCTCTACCTCACTCGTACATTCTTTATTCACATCAAAGTAAAACTATGAGCAATCCAAATTATGCTTTACAAATGATCTCAACAATTTTATAGCCATATGTTCATCCTCTAAATTTCTTGGATAAGTGAAACCATTGCTCAATGCTTTGCCCAATCTTATATTCACCTATCTTACCATGACTATTTATTTTTTGATTTTCCAAATTACTTAGGAATTCCCCTTCTCTTTATGTATTTTTTTGTTTTTCTTACCTTAACAAAAATCATTCAACTATACCACTACACTTTCCATAGGCACAAAGTAGGATCACATCATTGGTTGGATTAAAATTGCATGAGAATTACACCTACTTCTCTAAACTCTAAAACTATGTGAGTAACCAATAGGACCTTCCTCCATTCCCACGCTGCTTAGTGGACTATACTTTTTATTAGTAATAAGTTGAACCTATCCCTAAATTTTCTACTTCGATACCATTTTGTCTTGAATGTACCTCCATTATACCCTTCTTTCCTACTATATGACCTACCACTCTACATCACCTGCAATGTATTTTCATATTTGTTTTATCTTCTTGCCTCTTTCCTACTTATATCATTACCTATTATAGTCCTTCTCTAATATCTTACCTTAATAAACAACTTTTTCCAATATTGAACTAACACCCAATGTCCACATCCATGTCTCTTCCGCTCATGACTCTTTGTACCTACTGTATCAAAATAAGCACTTCAGTTTTATCCTAATTAGGTCATATACTTAAAAGACAAGAGCTCTTAACTACCATAGCAGTGAATATCAATTCACTAGTTTGCATGATGTAGAAGTTGTTCCAACTTGCCAAATGTGAAAATGATAGTGGATAATCTCTCATACTCAAACTACTGAGAAGTCTAACCCAAGGGTTTGTTAATCAACATTATCATTATAAGTTATTTTGACAGGTCCATTCCAACACACACCCTAGCAAAGAATGATCTTTGCATATTTGTTTCTAATTATATATCAAATGAGGATCTCTTATAGCTTTGTCAATGCATAATATATCCTCTATCTCAATACACTAATGAGAGCACATAAAAATGAATCCATGTTGGAGCTCACATAATCCTTAAAGTACTAGTTTTAAATTAAGGTGTCCACAAATCTAACCCTAATGCAAGATCACTAACCTGCCGTGGTCCTCTGAGCCACACATATTCCCTATCTACAACTAAATATAATTGTAGATAAAAATAGCTATCCGTCAACTCCAAGACATAAAATCCTCTAAAATGGCCAAACCGATTCTTGAGTACTTTTTGTATCCTTGAAATGAAAAACAATCTTTGTACACTATACCCATATGGTAAAACTAATGGTAATTAGTTTTTCATTCACATGCCCTATTCGATAGATGTATTTCATCATTAATTGTGGAAGAGGTATCTTTTGGTGCCAACATCTTAACATCCAAATTGGTTTGTCTCTACTAGTAGTCAATGATGGGACCTTCCATCATTGTTAGACTAACAATGCTCATTCTTTAAATTCTATCATCAATCTTTTGGAATGTTAACCTAGGGGCTATTATGCTCAAAAGTATCACCAATTGGATTCTAAGTGCTACAATTAGCCATTTGTGATGGGGATAATTACACAACACAAACCTATCTTTTTTTTGCAATTTTGTGGGTTTAGTTCCCATCATAGATCATTGCACCTCACTATGTACTCAAAAGATTATGTATTCTAAATCTATTTAAAAATGTGTATAAACAAGAAGGAAACATTGGGATGTCCAAACTCAGTGACCTATCAACATTTGCTTGAAACAACCTTTGCTAATGTTGTCTTCATACACAACCATCCTTTCCCCTACTTTACTTAGAAATGTCATTGACCAGCAAAATATACATGACCTTCCATATGTACGTCACCATCCCCCACAACCAATGCACCCATGCAACAAATTAGTCTATCATCGTACATCTACATCTAGGGGATCCTTAATAAAGAAATGACTAAAACCTACGTCATGCTCTTCTTAAGGAGGTTAATACATAAAATTATTAAAAAGGCTAAGTTGAACTAGTTTTGAAAGGGAATTCCCTAGTTCCAAAAAAAATCATGTAAAAATGCATGAGCAATGCAGTTCACAGTAATGTTGCATTAGCCCTATCTGGGGACAGTTTAAAGATTGAATATGCTTAACATATGTATAAGCACTATGATAAGTGCTTGTATTTACTTTATGAAAAAACAACTAGTTCATTATAGTAATAGTTGATAGTATAGTCTAATTCAAACACCACTACCTAGACATTAGAAAGTAGCACTCTAAGGTGTTCCATTGCCTCAAGAATGGCAACAATCTCCAATATATAAGCTATACTTAAAATTGAAGTTTTTCTTATAAATGTAATAGCCCTACCCTATCCTACCAAACAATAATACAAATTCTAACTGTGAGTCATCTTGTAAAACTACATCATAATTGATTTTAGTCCAACCGATTAAAAGAGGACTCTAATAAGAAGTATGAAATTGCTTGACAAAGATGAAACTGTATGTGCAACTAGATTGTTGAACTAAGTAGTAGTAAGAGCAAATTGAAAAATTATTTGGAATGAAGTGAGATTGAGAACCTTGCCTATATTTTCTTATAAATCTTATGAAGCTAAAGGTAGAATAATGCCACAGTAGAAAACTTTATCAAATGAGTAGTAGTGGCCACCTACACATTCATACACATTAAGTTAAGAAGCTTGATTAATGAAGAAAAGAAGACCTTGTCATTCACCTAGCCAAGTTTGAAACTATTAGTTTTGAAGCTCCCATTTCAACCCCACTAACAAAGCTCTTATATCTCAATCTCTTTTGCATAAAGCTAAGGCCAAGTAGGAAGTAGATTTAACATTAATCACCACAACAAAACATTAGGCTGACACTACCCTATACTTTTTTAATCGATGCAATGTCTTTTTTATTAGAATTATGTCTTATATGCATGTTGCTATAAATGTTCATTGAGTTCTACATTTTTTCATCACTTAATTAGAAGTGCAACATACACCTTTCATTCTCTTAATCCTAATGGGATTACATATGTGAAATACAAAATTAGGCACAAATAAATTCTCTATTTTATTATGATCCGACACATCATGCTCGTCAACCAACTCCATTACAACAATCAGGTGCCATAAAGTAATAAGGATTTAAAGCCAACTGCTCAACAAGAATGACTAACTTACATGTAAGAGATGCCCCATGTGACAAATATATAGTAATTCTTGTCATAAAATACCTACATCTAAAGGATTGAACCCATAAAAAGTCTTCCCAAGCCACAACTTGTCTATAGTATTTTGTAATCAATGCTGATTTTTGTGTCGATAAAGACTAAATTTTGTGTCTCTCACACTTCTTAGGAAGAGATATTGTGCCTCAACTACTATAATGTGATATGCTATAAACATTTGAACTACTCCATAAGTAATGATGCATTAATTTCTCTAACTCTATAATAATGACACTCAAAATTAATGAGTGGGCTAAGTAATACATAGCAATAGTAGCTAACACTAAAATTTTCATGACAATATGACCCATCATCAACAATGACATGATCATCAATGTTAACATAGTTTTCAACATAATTAATTACAAAATTAAAGTCTTTTTCCTATAGTTTAGTTGTTACAACTAGTATGCCAAGATATTTCAATTAAGTAGCTCAACAAATATCAAAGTTTCTTACTAGCATCTTCCTTTGCTTCAGTCCTATCCCATTGTTAAATAATACAATGAATTCCTTGATATTCACCATCCAACCTAACTGATACCCTTACTACTCCATAATATCTAGAATGGTCCTCACTATGACATAAGTTGTAGGAGCATGAATCATGATGTTAACAATGTACCAAAATGCATGTTATCATGAGGGAGGATGGGTCGATCCTAAACCCAATGAGGTAATGTGCTTATGTCGAAATTTAATAAGCCATTTGACATTCTCAAGCATAATAGAAAATTGTATAGTAATAGTATACATCCTTACCTAGCATCCCTAGCTCCTTTAATCCACTATAGATGGATACCATTAAGCATAATCCTTAGTCTTGGTGCAATGATACAAGTTTTAATCCAATCACACTAAAAAAGTTGAGAACTACAAATGCTATAGTATATCCAACACAAATTTTCAATTAACATTCTTTGGAAGTAGGAAAGTACATAGGGGCAACCATTTTTTGTATTAAGAACACATTAATCAATATAGCATGGCGTGGCACAAAGGTTGCTTTTCCCTGATAATAATATCGGGAAACACTATCTTCGATTTAGCCACCAAAAGTTTGGTCACCACTTTTGTAAATCACATTGCACTGGCTAACAAGCCTAAAACTCTCAGGTTTAGATGCATCTTAAAATTTATGGATAAGAATGACCAGCATGCATTTCTAATGCTTAAGCATAAAGCTACCTTTTAAGAATTATTTCATAGCTATGGCATTATCCACTTATGTCATGTTCTAATAACTATGCATAAATTTAGTAAAGATGCCATCTATACTATGGGATTTATTACTTTTGATGGATAATACCACAATCCTAATCTCATCATTATCGATTACAGCCACAACTATGACTGCTTGATTATCACTAATAATTCTCAAATGTTAAAAGGGAAGAGCAAGCTCATATTGCCTATGGATGGACTATGTCTTACTAGAAAACTAACTAAGAATGTCTTCGATCAGGTTTTCCAAATTACCAAGTTCTTTTTTGATGTTTTTAAATCTAGCAAACAAACATTCAATAGATTCAATAGAAAGTTTTTTGAACAAAGCATAATTAAGGTTCATCATTTTTTTTATTTTAATTAGATAAAGATATACCTTCATAAGTTTCCTATAAACTATCATATTTTAAAAATTACTTTGGAATTTAGTTTTATGTTAAACTTAATAACATTTAAAGAATAATATAAAAATATTTATAATATTACCATTTAATTATACACTATGCTTTTCTTCTTATTCATTTCATTAATTTACTTACCCATAAATACATCTTTTAAATTTTTCTTAATAGGAAATTTTAATGGAGTTTACATTAGCTCAATTAATTCCTTGCCAACTAATTTCAAGAGAATGACCATCTCTGTTTTTAAATAGAGATAGCATTCAACAAAAATGAGTGGTGGCCTATTAGATGGTGTACCCTCACTTAAATTCACTAATGCATTAATATGGGACACGGGTCTCGCTAGCTAGTTTCTTTTCATAAGAATGGGAGGTAGCTTTGACACAAATTATAGCAGTAAGCAAAAAAAGGCTAAATTACGTGTAATAAAAATTTTTAATTTTAAAAAACTAATTTAAAAACATTTTTTTAAAGTGACTATTTTAGGTTATCTAATAAACTCTAGTAAAACATTATAAATGATCTTATACGAGTTTAAACTTTACTTCAAAATATAAAAAGTTTCTTTCAAATTTAAAATCAACTTTTTAAAATAAAAAATTTCAAATAATCTTAAAGTATGCCAATGACAGTTTGTAGTTCTACTCAAATATAAGCCTAAATCCACTAATCCACACCCTCGAAAAAAACTAGGCAAAAACCAAACCAACAAATATATCACTTTAAACTCACAATAAGGAAATAAAATAAATAAGCTAATAAAGGCATATGATGAATAAAATCAAGTAGTAAAAGAAAAATTGTAGCGACACAGATTTGAGATTGATGAATAAAAAATATGCTTGTTGAACTATTTAAGAAAGAACAAATGTATTCTGGTTATTTGAATAAATTATGAAATAAAATAATAAAAGCTTAGCCCATTGAAGTGGGAAGGATATTTGGAGCTTTAAGAATTAACAATGTAGCAAATGGAAATAATAATCAGTGCTAACTACAATGTCTTAAATTTAATAGAATGAACTATTTTTCAATCTTTAACCAATCATCCAACTTAAAAAAACTATTATTTGCAAACACATTTTGATAGTTAATAATAGTTACAAAACGTGGCACTTTGCCATTATGGGTTAAAAGGAATGATTTCAATAATTCTTATTAAAAAATAGTTGTTACACAAAACAACAGGTTTGTTGGCACAATGGTTTTTAAAAAATGGCCATTACAATCCATCAAATGTCATTAAGTCCATCCCTTTATTGAATAGATGAAGCAAAATGAAAGTCACACAAATGATTTTAGAGTAGGGGTTTAATTTGAATTATCATCACATAAATTATTTGATTGACCAATCAAATATGAATATGTTTTATTTTTTAAGGTAAAGGAAGTTTTGGCCATTAGATCACATAATTTTTGTGCTCAGATGATTACATTTGATTTATGTGATTTAATATGACAGATGACTTTCAAAATTTTATAATGAAAATTGGATGATAGAATGGCTAGATTTCGATTTTTGATATGTAAAAACCTGAAGGCATTTTAGATTATTTTATCCCACTCAGAGATCTAAAGCAAACATTGACCTTTATAATTTGGAAGGGTTTGTGTAAAGAAATGCATAAGAATTTTAGTCACGCACTCCATTTTATGAGATATAGATGGAAATAAAGTTTTACCTATGTTCATACAATCAGCCAAACATATGGGGTTGGTTGCTTCCCAGTTCACTCTTGCGAGCAATACCCTTGCTTAGTAGTAAGCACATTACAAGTTTATGACTGATTCCTTAATCTAAAACTGCATCACATGGATTCAAGAGTTATGCTTTGACCAAATACTTTGATAGCCTATTGGGATTCTAAATTACTTAAGAGGTTTGGGCTAAGGTTAACTAGAACAAGGTTTTTTTAATTTATTTTTTGGAACACCTTATTGAGGGAGGTTTTAAAAGATTTTATCAACATAAGGTGATTTCTAATATGATCAAAGTATTGGAACCCATATGTTCCTTATAAGAGTAACTTAAATCTTTATTTTGGTGATGATAAAATTTTTTTCCTTTGAAAATCATTGTAACTGTGGTCAACAATCTTGTCAAAATAAAAAATGTAATCTCTAAAATTAAAATCAAAATGATCCACTTGGTGGTGTAGCACACCAACAAAAGTCATCTTCTTTGGATCTAACATTTACTCATTTCAATGTTCTCCCATTAGCATAAACATCAACTATTTAAAAATAAAAAATTCACTCAATCGAATTTATTAAAAATATTTAGGTTTTCATTTACTCAAACTAAATGAGATGGGTGAGGTTTAACACCATGACAACAATGGTGATGTGTATAACATATTTAACATCAGTAAACTTTCCACCAAATAAGGTCATTTTTTTCCTCATGTTATATTGGCTTTTTTTTCCTTCCTTTTATCTATTTGGTTTTTTTTCTTATGTACTTCTTTATTGTGCTCTAGTGCTCAAAAAACTATACTTGTAGTTTTTTGATGCAATTAAATATACCAATAATAATAAGAACAATATTATAATTTGAACATTTGCAAAAAAAATTATGACTTACAATGTCTTGTCACCACACATTCCACAATAATATAAAGGAATATTTAATAACTTGCTTACATCATTTTTAATTTGTTTACCTAACTAACATTGGTAAGGGGTCTCTTCTATTATTTTTTTGTTCATTTTATCTATTCTTCTCATTCTTTACAACATTTCATATGAATATTTTTTAATAAAAATTAAAATTTTCTTATAAATGAACTTTCAAAAAGCTTGTTTAAGAAAATGTCCTCTTTATTTTGTTGTTGTCAAATCATATAGTAGGATTTACCTTATCATAAAGTATGGTAAGGGCTTTTTAATGGTTAAATCATTGCATTGCAATAATCTTACTAGTTTAATATTAAAATCATACTAACAAAGCCTAATGCACTAAATAGCTCATATTAGGGATCAAACAGATGACATAATAAACGTGTTCAACAAATATTTGTTATAGTCTAATTTTATATTTGTATGAAGCAAAACATGACTTAATTATGTTTTAATTGCCAGTCGTATGGAAAATATCTCATTTCACGCCATACAATTCATACGGTATAGTGATCGAACGACTAGTCATACAAAACTGTTTATTATTCATTTAAAAACCATATTGTACAAGTTCTACCATGTTTTAAACAATTTTGATCTATCATTTAACATGCAATACCATTCCTTGATCATATTAATTCTTTAAGGCTTTCATACTTTCATGATAAATATTTATTTATATGCTTATATTGCACCATCATACTAGCACGACACTAATCGCACTATATGAAATAAAGATAGTTCCCTTTTTACACTTAGTGTGAAAGGTTTCCATTTCCTATAGTTATTATTCTATAACTATGATCATCTATATGATAATCTTTAGTTGAAAGTTGTAATAGGCTCCAACCTCTTTTGACGCCCCATAATAGCTGATAAATAGCCTTTACTTGTGGAGAAAGCTTAAGTAGGATCCTTACCTTGAGAATCGGTATCTACCAAAAAAAACTTTAAATCATTAACACACTCCATCCTTTCCTAATCCCTTTGTTTTACTTATAAGGGATGTTATAGTTACCTTCTTCAATAGTTATACTCTCTCTCTCTCTCCTTCTTTCTCACTCTATCTCCCTCTAACTTAATTTTCTTAGAGAAAGTGTAATTTACTCTTGGATAATAAAGAAGCTTTTCCTATTATTAAATAAAAGGATTAAACTATGTTGTTTTTTTATTAATAACATCTTTATAAATTCATAAAAAATGAGATTCATATCAAATAATTATAATCTACACATTTTAACATTCTCATGATGAGAAATTAGAAATTCTATTTTTAAATTTAAAATTTGGCCACAACTATTTTGACATATTTTTTTTAGCAATTTCCAATTTAATTCATTTTTGCATTTCCAATTGGTATCGCTTACATTTAGTTTATAAAACATCCTTTGACTAGTTGCAATACTCTTATTTGATATCACAATTGCTACACATAGAGTGCATTATTTGACAAGCCATTGATTGACTAAGTCTAACTACAAGCAAGCATTAATTCAATGAATCAATTGGGAGTAAAAGCTTCATTAAACATGCTATGCAATACTGAATTAAGTAAAGTTTATGAAAAATAGCACAATAATGGCAATCTTTTTATGACACATTTTTATGAAAAACTAGAACTCTTACTTCTCATAGTCAATGTTCTTATTTTATACATATTATGATTAGTATAATATTATGTCAAAACTTCATCACAAAGTTTTGACCATGCATTTCTATAATGAATTAGAAGTGTCCAAACAAATGTATCCTTGTGCAATCATCTAAATCATTTGTCCTAGAAATTTGATGTTGCTCTAAGATCTAATGTTGATGTTTTACAAAGCATCAAAATGAATAGTGCCAGCCTTGAAGAGACATTTGAGGCTAAAGTTGTAGGTTTTGTGAAGTAGACCTAAAGTGAACAATATAGGCTATCTCATAGCATATTACACTCCAAATTTAAAAGTTAGATCTTAGTACTATTAAATCCCACATTCTTAACCATATTATTTTGATTTAGTTAACTAAGGCATCTCTTTTCTATGAATTATAATTTGATATTTGAATTAAATATATTTAAACTTATAATATGGAAAAATTAAATTTTTAATTTTGGAATTTAAATCGTAGAATTTCAAGTATGCCTCAATGGAAATACTTGAATTGTGCCACATTAGTCATGATAGAATTAAATTCATACTTTAAAATTAGCATGTAATTATGTTTATGTTATTGTTAGTTTCCTTTATCATTATTCTTATCCAATAGTGAACGAAAAATGAAGCCATGGAAAGGATTCCTAAAAATTTGGAGTTAAATTATTATTGAAAATAAAAGGATTAAAATGAAAAAAATGGATTGTGTTGCATATAGGAATATCTTAAGATAAAACTTATGATAATGTAGAATAAATGTCAAAATATCTTTTTGCTAGATCACATAGATTAAAAATTTAAAATAGAAAGATATGGCCAATTAAAAATGACATAATTAAGTGAGGTTTAACTTGAATGAGAAAGCCATGGCATAAAACAAACCAACTTTTTCTTAAAGTAAATGTGTGCCTTAAGGAGGTATTAATGATGAAAATTATGTGTCTATGATGTTTTTGCATGGGCATTAGAAATGCCTTGCCACAAAGGAGATTTGGGGTGCCAAACGAAAGGCATACTAGGGTGGAAAGCAAGATAAGGCATAAGAAATAAGAAAAAGAAATAAAGTTTAAATTTTGAAGCAAAGAAACACCTATCCAAGGAGAAGGCCTTTGTAAGAATTTTTGGGTAAGACAACCCATTTAGAAAATACAATAAATTTACCTATGATCTAAAAAAGTTTGAAGTGGCACTATCTTATTAAAATGGCATATAGAACCTTGGGAAAATGTTTTGGTTAATGGCCAAGATATCTTCTTCCATGAACCATATTCTAAAAAAAAGGAAATCTCTTATATCTATCACTAAAGAAAATTTTTATTAGCTTATAAATATTTTTTATCATTCCTTTATAATGTAATTATGCTAAAGAAACTATTTAAGAATAGCTGGTCTTAACTAAATTGTGAATTTGAGTGAAATTCTTATTCATATGCTTGCATGTTTAGCATTGCTTGTCAAAATAACGAGAAGATGGAACAATAGTTACTATTTATTGATGAAAAATAACTCATCATTAAGACATGATAATGAAGCATGGTAATGCTAAATCTAAGTATGTAGTCAAAATATTTTTGCAATTTGCAAAGTTTAGAGTGATTGATGTCATAGAATTGTTAAACCTTGGTATAAGAAAATTCTAATATATGTGGGCCTCAAAAATAACTCATGATTTCATTATTTTCTTTTATTTTTGTGCTAAATATTAGAGTTCAAGCTTGCATGCAAATATTTTTCTAAGTAGTAACTCATAAGAAATATGAAATCACAATAAAGCAAGAAGATATATTCTATTTCACTTCATGATGTGATATAAATGTGTACATGTGTTGCAAAGCAAGGCATGAAAGTATTCCAACATTTATATAAAAAATTTAAAACTTAGATTCAAAGATGAACCGTGATTTTGAACATAAAAAATACCTAGTGCATTACATCAAATATTATGGCCAATTACCCTTTGCCTTGTGTTTTCTTTGGAATTGGTAAACGAAGGTATGGATAAGTCATGAGGGTCATTTTTTGAACCCTTATAGGAATCTAGGAGGCTTCTTTCTTGTATGTGTCTGTTGTTTTCAAGAGTGAATGCTTTTTAGAGCTCAATTTATGGCTTTAAAAGAAGGCTAGGTTGGGGTAAGGATATAGCTAGCATCCAAATAGTTGGTTATGATTAGAATTATGAAGGCTAAGGTTAGACTTTAAGGATATATGGATAATCCTTAATAGGTCTTAAATTATATATTTGAGGTTCTTAGATTTGTATATCTATGGTAACCTTAACCTTGGAATTAAGCATGAAGGCTTAGAATTAATTCATCAAAAAGGAATATGTAATAGAATGTCATAATGATGAGCCAAAAATTGCCTTTGTTAAAACACTAAGCACATTATAAATGAAGCTTTAGTTAGTGATGCTCCCTTTTGAGTTCTTGGAAAAAAGTAGAATATCTTGGAATAAAACCTTAAAATACATTATATTTTCCAATGAAGTAATAAGAAAAAAATTTACGCTTAACCCTTTAGTTGACTAAGACATTTTGGTTAGAGCATGATTGACCTTATTTAATCTATTAAGCCATGTGCTAAGACCCTACATGGAGATTTTGGGGACATGTGGTGGCCTAAGAGAGGCCATAGGATGGATATGGTGATTTGGGGTTGCCTTTGAGGCATAAAGGTTACAAATAATACATGTGTTAACATAGCCTTAGTGTACTGGCAATCAATTATAAATGGAATCTTAGGGAAAAAGTAAAGGCTTTGTGAATACTAAGGTTATCTTAGATAAAAAAAGTCTTAGCCAAAATAAGGCAAGAATAAATACAAGAAAAATTTGTTATAATTTTTTAAATATCTAAATTAAGGTTTAGAAGAAACCTTCAATTAGCTAATAATATGATTAGATTAATGAAAATCAACTTATGGTGCAAAAACTAAATTATCATAATGCATGAGGAGTCCTAGATATTTATGGAATTGAGTTAGTGGGAAGCTACTCCTTAAGATCATTATTTTGATGAAGTAAGAATCAAATATAGGGGACACTTGATCATGCATGCCTATTTAGAAGATAACTTAAGAGGGCTACATGATCTCATTGTAAGAATATCTAGAATTATTCTTTTCATTATATAAATTGTCACATGACAGATCTATCACACATTTAGCTAATGAGGAATCATATAATGTCATATATTTTGGAGGGGAGTATATGTGATTATTGAGGGCTTCAAGAACTCTATTAGGGTTAGCCTATATAATTGTATTATTTTGCAGAGTACTAGATCATGTGATGCGATAAAAGTTTAAACCCTTATCAGGACTCTTGTTGAGTGGGTAATGTGTTAGCTCAAATATTGATCACTTAGCCATAATATAAGGTTAATATATGTATATATATGTACATATTTATGTATACATGAATAACCAAACACTTGCAAATTCACAACCACACATAGGTGCACATACACCCACTCACCCACACACACAAGCATGTACACAAATACCTCCACAAAATCACTGATATGCACATGCATATACATGCTCATACACACACAAATGTCTGCACACACCAATGCACACACACATGCACACATACAGACACAAACAGATGAACACACATGCATGCATGCAAGCACACGCTCACATTCATGTACACACACACATGTGCACACACACATGTGCACACACTCACGTACACACAAGCGAGCACAAGCTATCATGCATGCACACACAAACCTAAACATGCACAATCATGCACTTGCTCACACACACATATAGACACACATGCACATGCACAACCCCCAAACAAACATGCTCACACACACACAAAATGATAAACATGCACACACACACACACACATATGTGCATGATGACACAAACGCGTGCATATGCACTCACATTCCCACAAACACATACACAAATACAAATGTATATGCATCTACATACACACATGTGCAACCACTCACACACTAGCACATGAACATACACTCATACATGTGCACAAAAATATACGCATGCATATGCACACACCCACAAACACACATCTGTGTACTCACATACAAACATGCATAAGCATGTGTCTACACAAACTCACATGCAAACGTATCAATAGACATGCAACTACACACATGTATAAGCACACACCCAGATGCACACACACAAACACATGCACACTTGAATACACACACATGCATGCAAGCACATAAACACACATATACACAACCATACACACATATACACAAATAGAAGAACACACACAAAAATGCACACACACACACACACATTCACACACACCCACACACAAACATGCACTCACTCACACACACACTTACGAGCACATTGACACATGCACATACAAGTGCATACAAATCGATACACACACGCATACACATGCATACACATGCACAAAAACTTGTACACAAACCTATACACACACACATACATATGCACATGCATACAAACACACATATAAACCCATACACACCCATAAACATGCATACAGGCACCCATAGACATGCATGCATACAAAAATGTACATACACACATGCCCATGGACATGCAAGCATGCATACAGGCATGCACGCATGCTCACACATAAAAAAATTCATGAGCCACAAGCATACACACATGCACACATATATATATACACCCCCATTAACATGTGCTTGCACGTACACAGACGTGCACATGGGCATAAACACATGTACATACACACACACACAAATCTGCACACTCACAAAAGCCCACACATGCATACACACACACTCACATGTACAGAAAATCACACACACAGATGCACATACATAAAGTCATGCACACAGACACACATCCACTTGCACCCACATGCACACACTCATAGATACACACATAAGCACACACAGGTGCACACACAAGAACACACACACATATGCCCAATCACACATATCTACATTCACATAGATGTGCACCCACACACACCCAAACATACACACCCACAAATGCACATGCACACACGTATGCAAAAAAGAACAAAAACAAACACACATACATGTTTCCATTGACACACAAACATGTGCACACAAACATGCTTGCACCTATACTAGCACACAAACATAGATGCACATGAGCAAGGACACACATTAACACATAATCAAACACACACATGTGCAAAAACACACACATACGAGAACACAGATGTAGTCATACACACACACACTTGCACACACGCAAGCACATAATCCTACATAAGCACACACACACATAGCAGTGCACACGCACACACACTAATGCACATGCACACACACGAACACTTGCACATATGTACAAACACACATACAAATATGCACACACATTGAAACATGCACACATGGGTGCACACACACACACACACACGTGCATTCACATATAAGCACCCACACATACGGATTCACATGCAAACACATGAAAATGCACATCCACTCACACATGCAAACACACATGCACACATGAATGTACATACATATGGCTACACCCATGCATCTGTACACACACACATGCACAAACATGAACACATATGCACACATACATAAACTTTCATACACACCCACAGACACTCATGCCCATGCATACACATCGACATACACACACACACATACATAGAAACATGTAGACACAGATATTAACATGCACATACTCACACACATGTATGTATACACACATATACTCACACTTGTGCACTCATGCATAAACATGGACAAACACATACACACATGCATGTGAACACGCTCACATACACACATAGATATTAGCACACATAGATACACACAAGCATATATGCACAATATGTGGCACACACACACTTACAAGCTCAAGCACACAAATGTGCACACATGCACATAAACACATGCACATGCATCCAAATGAACACACAAAAACACACTCATATACAACACCCAAAGACAAATATGGAGAAACATAGATATGCACATACATATGTATACACACTCATATGCATGCACACGTGTCCATAGGAATAGACACACAGACACACATAAAATATGTACCTATGCACAGATAGGCACATACACACACTCGAGTACCAATGCATATAGGCATAAGCACATGCACAAATTATTTGCACACATAGATACAAACACACATGCACACACACACACGCACCCATGAACATACACGCATAAGCTTGCCTACACACATACACAATAACACACATCCACACACACACATTGTCTAACACACCCATGTAAGCACAGGCTCACACATGTGCACAAATGCATAATCACAAAAATGAACACATAATCACACATAAATGCACATGCTAGAGAACATACACATATGCACACATGCACACACACGCAAACATACAAACTAACACACATATGTATGCAAACATGGACAAAAAAACACACATAGAAACACATGCACACCTACATCCACACACATGCTAACACATTTGCACACACATGAACAAGACTTGCATGCACACAAACACAATCATGTGCACATATGCACAAACAAGCAACAACTCAAATGCACATGAACACACATATGCAAGCACACATACATGCACACACTCAAACATGTGCATGAACTAGCACACACGCATATAGATGCTCCTATAAACATGTAGATACATATGCCTTTTCATGCATAGACATGCACACAAATGCAAATACACACATGTACAATCATACACATGCATATGCACACAAGAACACACACACACACACATGAACAATCACACACAGGCACCTACACATAAACATGTGCATGCATGCAAACATAAACATGCATACATGTACACACACTCAAATGCACACATAGACACACTTGCACAAACAATCACATAATCCCACACCAATGAACACACACAAACAGAATACACACACCCACACTTATTCATGTGTTCACATGCTTGTATACACTCTCACACACACACACGAAATAACATGCATAAACATAATTACACATGGACATGCTCAAACACAAACCCGAAAACACACACACATATGCACTAATACACATGCACACACACATATGCACACACACACACACATGAACACACATAGAGCCACAAATGTATAGACACAGTTGTGCACAACAACAAACACATGCACACACAAGCAAAGATGCACTCACACAGATAAACACACTCATAGAGGAACATAGACACATGCACAAGCACAAACACACATAAGAAAACATAAACACTAGTACACATGCACACAAGTAGACACACATGCATGCACACGCATGCATGAGAACACATGCATGTGTGCCTGCACACACCCACACATACACAAGCATTGCATGCACATACACACATATGCATGCATTGCATATGCTAATAACAGAAACTAGTGCTCAAATACACACACGCACATAGACATGCACCAATAAAAAAAGCATAGGCAAATAGACACACTCATATGCACACACTTGCATAGACACACACAACTACACACATGCACTTGCACACACACATGAACACACGTCAACATGGCATACATGTGAACCCAAACATACATGTGTGGATGCACACACAATAAATGCATGCACATAGTCATGCATTTGCACATAATCACATCAACACTAGGACAAACATGCACCCACACACTCCCATAAGATAACACACACACATGCACACACACACACACTCAAAAGCACATAAAGTCTCACATGCACACACACAGATACACAGACACAAACACACTCTCACACATACACATAAACACACGTGCACATACATATATGCACACACACACGCACACAAACATTCATGTGCTATAGCACACATGCACAAACATATGCATGCACAAACTCACTTACACACAGACATATGCATGCAAACACACATGTATATTCACACTCATGCACATATTGGTACACATGCTAGTAAACACAAGAACACACATGCATGCATGCACACTCACACAAACACATGCACACACATGTAGAGAAACACGTGCAATCATACACATGCATATGCACATACACACACATGCACACACTCACATGTGCTCGCTTACACATTCATGGATATACACACACGTGTTTAGACACACACACATGAATAGCCACATGCACCAATAATAATGAACACACACATGCTTGTGTACACTCACACATGCTTGTGTACACACACAAACATGCAAACATAATTTTTGTGGGCTTGTGCACTCACATGCACACATACTCACGTATGCAGGTGCACACCTACATGCACAAACACATGCATAAACACAAACTTCTACACACTCACATTCATGCATATAGACATACATGTAAACCCACAAACACACACATGCACATGTACTTACATACACCCACATGTACACACACTTATGCCACAACAACATACACACACATGCATAGACATGCATAATCATACTCTCCCACACACACACAGAGGAACATAAATACGAACCATCACACACATGAAAACACAAACACAAGCACACAAGTGTGCACACAGACATACACACACATGCATGCATGAAAATGCATGTGTGTGAGCACACACACATAGATGCACAAGACACACAAACACATTCACACATGTACAAGTGGACAAACACACTCACACATTTGTATGCATATACACACACACATCTACAACCACAACCACACATAGCCATTTACTCACTTTGGCATACATGCAAAAGAACACAAGAACCCATGCACACCCACCACATAGGAACACACAAACATGTAGATAAACTTACACACATATGAACACACACACACACACTCACACAGAAGCACTTACATGCACACATAGATATGCACATGGACACACACACACACACATAAAGTGCATGCATATGCACATGACATTGACAGATAAGCACTAATACATGTCCACACATGCATGTACACATACTAGCACATGCATGCACTTGCACACAAATTTTCACATGCAAAATACATACATGCACACATAGACAAACAATGATAGTCATGCAAGCACACTAACAAACGCATGCATAAGCAAACACACACACAAACACATATGAACACACAGATACATAATTACACACAAACAGACAAACATGCACACAAACACACACGTGCACACCCGTACATACAAGCTTGCACACGCACACACACATACACATTCACTCACACAAACATGCATACACACCTACACAAATATATATGACACACATAGAAAACTCACACACTTACATACACCTACATGCATGCACAAATATACACACAAACATACACAAAAAAAACACATGCACACATGTATAAACACACATACACTTGGATGGATGGCTGCATGCTTGCACACCATGCACAAATGCACGTGCCCATAGACACACATCCACAAGAACACATGTGAACATTGATGGATAACACAAGTCCACATAGACACACCAGCACACAACACACACATACATACACATATGTATGCACATGCATAGGAACACTCATATTTATATGCACATGTATTTTCCCACAGACATGCACACACACAAAAATACACACATGTATTAAAACACACACATATCCATAAACACATACACATGCACACAAATGCATAAATACTAACAAATATACACACATATATGCATATACACATCCACACATGCATGCATAGACACAGAAATACACTCACACATGTATACACAAACACACACATATACACACACACATGTAAATACACACATGCACAAGCACACTTGTGTGCATGCACACACACACAAAAACACACAATGCTCACATGCAAGCACACATGCAAGCACACATGCACACACACAACGCACATGCGCATACATATACAGGCACACACAAGCACACGAACATAGACATACACACACCCACATGCACACACACACACACACACACACACATGCACATACACACTCCTACATTCATGCACACATATGCACAGATACGCACATGCACACACATTCATGGAAAATTACATGCACACACACACATAGACACAAGTCGACATGCACTCACACATGCACAAACAAGCACATATGACACACAAATGCATGTCTACACACATGCACATTCATACATGCATTGTCTTCTTCTTCTTCTTCTTTTATTTCTTCTTCTTCTTCTTCTTCTTCTTTCTTTTTTTCTTCTTCTTCTTCTTATTCTTCTCCTAATTTTTCTTCTTTTTCTTTACTTTTTTCTTTTTCCTTTTCTTCTTCTTCTTCCTTATCCTCTTCTTCTTCAAAAATGCACATGAACACAAACACACACACACATGCATAAGCATATATGCTCACACAAATGCACACACATGGTTGACATGCAAAAGTACATGCACATATACACAAAAAATTACACACATGCACATGCACACACAAATAAATACAAAAAACACACACACACACATCCACTCACACATGTATATGTACAGTCATGTGCAAATGCAAGCATGCACATGTGTACTCACATATCAACACACACATGCACAAAAACCTACACACACCTACATAAACATACATATGCACATAGACACTTGAACACACAGAGGTATGCACATGACAACATAAGTTCAAACACATACAAAGGTAATCATGCACACACACACACACACACTGATGTACATAAATGCATGCACTCACACACCCACAACATGACCCACACACACCCACACTAGCACAGACATCACACATTTTTAAAAGCACACACTAAAGAATACTCATGCAAGCACAAACACACACAAAAACACACATATAGAAAGACACACACATGCATGCACCCACTTCCACGCACACACACATTCACACTTGTAGATACACATGCATGCAAACATGGAGATGCACACAAACACACATGAATACACTCAGATGCACATCCACAAATATTTACATATCCACAGATGCACACACACATAAACATGTGCATGTATGCATGCACACACATGCAAAGATTGCACATGCACACACACACAAACACATGAACACACATGCACATGTGCATGCACCACGTACACATGTTATTGTGTGTACACATGCACACACACACAAACACACTCAAACACTCACATGCACTAATGCACTCACTTACACACACATTGGCATGCCTACACTTACACACACATGCATGCAGGCAAGCAGACACTCACACAAACACCAACATAGACATCATCACACACATGCTCACACACATGCATTTATGCATGCCCATAAACACATAAACCTACACACACATGAGCACACACTAACATTCTTGAACATGCACACATGACATACACATAGACATAAACAAACATGTACACACACACTTACACACATGTATATGCATAGTGACACATACACATGCACCCCCATCCCACACATTGATGCACAAAAGTATGCACACATGCTTATATGCATAAGCATGTACCTACAAAAATGTAAGCACACCTAAAAACACACATAAGCATACACACAAATACACATGCACACACACATAGGCTCACAGACTCACACAACAACATAGCCACACCAACTCATATTTCCATACATATGTATAGCACAAACACATGCACACTCATATGTACACACACATAAATGCAAAAATATGCTCACATACACACATGAATATGCACATACACATGCATGTACACACAAACACAAACACTAATGTACACACAAAAGTTTGTATGGACAAACACACATGAACATACACCCAAAAGTACATGTGCATGTACCTACAAGCACACACAATCACAAACACACACATACACACAGCCACACACATGCATGCACATGCACACACACACACTTACACGCATATGCACACATAAATACAAATACAAACAAACTCACACAAGGACATTTAGGCACACACATACACATTTGGATGTTGACATTTGCACAAGTAGGCACGCACACTTACATGCAAACATGTACAGACACAAACACATGAACACAAATAAATGACCATGCATACAAATGTATAGAGATGCACACATATTCACAAGTGTACATAGGCACCCATGCACATGTGTGCACTCCTACACACATACACACACACATGGAAGCATGCATCCACATTCATAGTCCTACACTTACAAACATGCATATATACACACATGCACACACACACTTGTATATGAAAACATAAACACACATGTATACACACATGCATACATAAACACACACCCATACACACAAGTGCACCCATGAACACACACATAAAAACACATGCATACACACATGCTTGCACATGCACTCACACAAACACATACAGACACATGTAAAGGAACACAAAAAGGAAAATGTGGAGGACACACAAATCCATATGCACACATAGACAAACACATACACACAATTAAACTCACAAACACATATGCGCACACACACACACACACAAGTGGACATTAACAGGCATATTCTCACACGTGCACTTCAACACACACATGCACATACACTTAACACTCACAAGTGTGCACATGTGGTCATATACAAACACATACATACTTTCACATAAGCATGCCAACATGTATACATGAACACATAGACATTATACACAGACAAATACACACACACATGGATGCACTCGCATACAAAGGTATACATACATAGGTACATATAAATGCTTACTTGCATACATGCACATATGCACACACACACGCCAACCCACACATGCACACATGCTCTCACACAAGAACCTATATGCACACACTCACACACAAAGTCACACCCACACACACATATACACACACACATACACACACACAAACACACAAGAACACATGCACATACACACACACACATAGTATGCATCCACATCAATATACATTCACACTCACACAAGCATAAACACATACACGCACAACACACATATATGCATGTAAAACACACAAACACACCTATATGTAGACATGCATGTACATATCCATGCACAAGCATAGACACACATACATACACACATATACACATGCACCCATTCACACAAACTCGAAAGCACATAGATACACACATCGACATACACACACATGTACATTCATGCACACATGCATACTAGCATACACACGCACAATTGCACACAAAAATGCACACATGCATGCACACACATACAAGCATACAAACACACATCAACATGAACAAACACAAATATGCTCACAAACATACAAATGCATACACACACACATGCACACACACACACATGCACATGCATACATACACATGAGCATAAATACATATGCATAGACACAGGCATAAGAATGTGCACATGCCTATAGTCACATTCACATTTAGTAATGCTTACACACACACAAGCATCTATGCACACGCACATACATGTGCACACACAAGTGTACCTACATACACACATGCACACATTATGCAAACACAAAGACAAGCACAAATGTGCATATGTGTTTGCACACTCATGCACTAGCACATGCATGCACATGTAGACAAATACACTTAGATACACACACACACCCACACACTCACACATACTCACATATTTAATCACACACACTCTCATGCATAGACATAGGCACACACACAAACACATGTAAGCACACACATGTTTAGATGACGCAAACACACATGTATACAATCTACCGCAAACACGTTACCACACACACATGCACACACATGTATACATACATACACATTCACACATACATATGCACATATAGACATGAAACATAGACACACATACAGAGATAGACATGCACGCACAAATACTTACACACAAAGACATATTTACATGCACCTACATGCACTCACATACATGCACACAAAGTATACAAACACACACATGAATGCACACTTAAAGAAGCACACTCTCACAAGTGGACTAATGTGAGCTCACAAACATACATGTGCACTCCAATGCACACACACACACACGTGCACCAGAATGCACATGCACATGCACACACAAGCACATACACATACACTCATGCATTAAAAGACATGCATGGACATGCATAAGCACATGCAAACACACTCACATGCACATAAATACACATACATGCATGCACAAAAAGATACACACATGCATGCATGCAAATACAAGCACACACACATGTAAAAGGACAAACACACACACACGAATGCACAGGCACATTCATCCACACATTTGCACACACACTCACACACATTCACACATGCACACAAACATGTGCACATCTACATAGGCACATGCACACACACACACACATGTACATGTATATGTTTAGATGAAAATATGCACACACATATATGCACTTTCACAAACATATGCACATCCATACCTATGCACATGCATACATGTCGAGTCACACACAACAAACATTGCATAGTCTACACACACAAACACATGGACACACCTACTTGTGCACACATGCACACACACACTTGTGCAAACATGGTTGCAAACATACACACCCAATACTTACCAACACACATGCACATGCATGCTTTAACATAGGCACAACATCCAGACATGTATGCACAATCAAATGCACACATGCAGAAACACACATGCACACATATACAAAGACACGTATAGATGCACACTTATGCACACACATGCACAAACTTGCACATGCATGCACACACACCCAAACATGTGTCTGCACAAGCACATGCACACACATAAGCATAGGCAAACACAAACACACAAGAGCACATAGATATGCACACTCATGTACACACACATAGACAAGCACCCATATCTAGATGCATGCAATTGAATGCACTAACACACACACATGTACACTCATGCACACACACATTGAGGCATGGATACATTAAGGCACACATACATTGAGGCACACACACATATGCATGTACACACATTCTTGCAAGCACACACACACACACACACTCACACACAAGCATACACACATACAAATACACACTTGCAGATGCACATAAAATACATACACACACACACACATGGACATGCACTCATGCATGTACATATGCACATGCATAAATGAGCAAACATAAACATGTGCACTTATACACACATATAAAAACATGTACAGGCACAAACATGCAAAAAGACATGTGCATAAACACACACACATATATACACACACATGTGTTCATGTAGGTGCATATGTGCGTATACACGCACACACACAATAAGAACACACATAAATGAACACATGAACACCTACACATACATGCACAAACAAACACACACACTTACACACATATATACTCACATGTGCCTACACTTGCACACACATGCTAATACATGTGTCCACACATGCACACACATACTTATGCATTTGCATATGCAAACATACACACCAACAAATACCCCCATAGATTTCTACAACACACCTCACGCATGTGCACACACATACAAACACACACACAGTCTCTCTCACACACACACAAATTCACATGTATGAAGAACTGTAGAGCCAAACACATGTACATGCATGCATGACACAACTATACATACACACATGCACACATATGCATGCACACACATACACACACTCTCACTCACACATAGGAAGATGTACATGCACACACATGGTCACACAAACATAAAGACACATGCATACATGCAAACACACACAAATAAGAATAGTATCTTGATCATCATCATTGTCCAATTAGCTTTAAGAACTAAAGATCCAGATAATAAATTATTGTGATTAGATCTAAACCCTTCAATGGTTATTCTAATTGGATAGTTTAGAATCAGACATAGTTGGATTTCATTTTTTTCTTTCATCTCTTATAATGGCTACCTTTTAAAAAAAGCTAAAGGGAGTCATTTTGGGATATTTTTATTTTGACTAAAAATAGAAATTAGTTATTATTTCTTCTAAATTATTATTCCTTTTACTTTTTTCTATAACCTTTATGCAACATCCTGGTAACATCTATATAATTAATTTGTTTGTATCACTCTTGTTTAAAAGATTTGAAGTTGTAAAAATTTTTAATGTAGAAATCTTTGTAAAGCTTTTAATTTTTTACTATAGCCAATTGTTTAAGATTTTTGTTTCTCATTGGAGCATCGGTTTGTAATTAGTTTACCCTTACCAACCTTAGCAAAAAAAGAGTAGTTTATAGAAGCTAATTGATGATTAGGTGTCAATGTTAGCATGGGTTTTGGTTGAAAAACCTAAAAAATCTTTAGTTTATTTATTTTATTAGGAAGAAAATTTTATTTCATTAACAATCTTTTCAAGAAAAAATATTATTTTTAAGCACAAAATGTTTTTAATTAAAAATTTTTTTGAAATTAAAAATTTGTTAAAAATAATTCACCTCCCACTTGTATGTTTTGGATAACACAATTCAAATTAAGGGTTTTACAGTGAGGATTTCATCAAAAGAAAGAAATTTCTAAGCCAAGATCCTAATGGTTCTTCCTTGTGTTGAGGATAATATAATATTATCTGAAGGGGCTTCGCCACATGCACCACCTTTATACAAAGGTGAGTTTTATTATTATTAGAAAAATTATATGCATTTATTTTTATGATTTATTGAATTAAAAATTTAGAATATTATTGAAAATATATTTGAGTTTTCAACTAACACTATTAATAGAGAAAAAGTGAGAAAACATTAGGTGAACTCACTCTTAAGAGAAAACATAGACGACAACAAAATTCTTGAGCTATGAATATTTTGTAGTGTGGTTTGGATACTTTCAAACATAATCGAATCATGAACTTGAAAATGACACATGAGATTTCTTCTAACCAAGAAGTTACACATTATGGTACTTCCCAAGTTAAGAAGACAAACAATATGCTTGTTCATGAGTATGAATTATTTTGGATAAATCTAGATGAGAGTATTAAGGTTATGATTATAAGGTTTATAAATATTATTAATGCTTTTCCTAAACTTGGCAAAAGTTCTCTATTGGTGAATAGGTGAGGAAGATTCTTCGAGTTCTTCCTCAACAAAATGATCCATTTGTGACAATGTTATAAATAGTATAAAATATTTTTGAAATGTCATTAGATGAGTTATTTGGTGAGCCCTTAACAAATGATTGATCTTTCTAGAAGTGATGAAGAACTTGTGGCTAAAAAAGAAAAGAAAAAAAAGAAGAAATAATAGCCTTTATAGTTGATTCTTCTATAAACTCAGATTTCTCCATCTCAAGTGAGGTAGTTCTTATTTCAAAAGCTTTAAGTAGTTTACAAAATAAAAGAAATGTATGTAAACTATTTATAAATAATATGAAATAAAAAGGGAAAGATGGTTTCTAATGAAAAAAGAATTTGTTATGAATACAAATTACCTTGGCATACAAGGCCAATTACCACAACTACAAGGAGAAAGTTGAGAAGTCTTAAAAATAAAACAAGAAAATGAAATCCATGAAGATAACATGGGCTGATTTAGTTAGTTCTTCTTTATGAGGAATAGTATATTAATGCTTACACAAAGTACAAAAAATAGCTTTTAAATTTTTTAAATTTAAAAAGAACACAAAAATTATTTAGGCATGTGTGAACATTTAATTGAGTTGAATTACTAATTATTTGCATAAGATTAAGAGTAAGAGAAATGAAAAAGTCTCCAGTAATATGAAAAATACATGCTTTGTTGGATAATTAAATGGCTTAAAAATTTTATATGCTTATTATGGGACTTTTTTTTCATAGGATTAGATGTAGCATAATTTTTAAATATTTTTTGCTCCAATTGTAGTTAGTAATTTGCACATGAGAGTTGGAAAAAATCTCTCTATTACAAATTTAGAAATGTTGTTTATTATAATCCTTCTATATTTCTATCGATTAGAAAAATAGTTTAATTAATGATCAGGTTAAGACATATGAATAAAAAAGGCTTAGGTCCTAATAAAAAGCTTGATTTTTTTAGTAAGCATGCCTTCCTTCAAGGGTTGGGGAAGGTATATGATACTTGAATAGTGGATGCATCTTTATTCATCCACTAGAAGTCTTATGATGGTGGTGAAGTAGCTCTTGTTGACAACTCTAAGAAAAAAGTGATTGGAATTGGAACTATAGGTAACTAACACACTTTTATAAGGAAGCTCCTCCTTGTTCAATAACTAATGTATAATCTTGTTAGAATTAGTCAATTATTTGATTCAAAGTTCAATATTTTATTTATTTAAACTAAATGCATTATTAGTAAAAAAATGTTTCACTTATCATTAGATGTAGAAAAGATAATACATACATTTCATTTTTATACATTATGAAGATGGTGGTCTAGAATGTCTTATATCACATGATAATAGTTCTACTTTATGATGTAAACAATATTGTCACTTAGTAAAGTCTTCTTTAAAAAGGCTAGACCAATAGCCAAAGTTTATTGTCAAGTTGAAGAAGTAGATGTGAATGAGATGTTTGCTTCTGTAGCTAAACTCATGGAAATTAAGATTTTACTTGCTTATGTTGCTATAGAAGATTTAGATTATACCAAATAGATGTTAAAAGTACATTCTTAAATAAATATATAAATGAAGAAGTATTATTTTAACATTCCCCAATATTTGTGATACATGAAAAGATAAATCTTTTATAGAAGGAACTTTATGGTTTGAAGCAAGCTCCAAGAGCTTCGTACAAAAGATTGTGCATTTTTCATATGTCAAATAGTTTTTGTAGTGGCAAGGTAGATAATAATTTAATTATTAAAAATTTTTGTAGTGGTAAATTAATATTTCTAGTTATGTAAATAACATAATCTTTGTAGCTTCTAAAAAAGTGATGTGCATGCGGTTTGCTAACTTTATGAAAAATAAATTTGAAATGAGTATGATGACATAGTTAACCTTTTTCCTAGGACTTTTGGTCATGTAAACAAGTGAAGAAATTTTTATTTCCCAAACCATGTATTTGGTAGAGTTGCTAAAGAGGATTAGTTATGAGAACATGAAGGAAAGGAAGACTCATTTTAGTATAAGCACTATCATAGATAAAGATGGAGTTCAAAAGATGATTGACACAAACTCATTTAAAAAAATGATTGGGTAATTATGGTATGTTACTAAAGAAGGTCTAATATTGTATTTAGTGTAGGTTTGTTTTCAAAGTTTTAGTCTAATCCTAATGAATCACACCTACAAGAAATTAAGCATATATTTAAATTTCTTATGGGCACTATGACTCTAAACTAATTTTACGATAAACATGAGGCTAGATTTGATAACCTACATAGATGTTCACTTTGTTAGTTGTAAGACAGATACAAAGATTAGCTTTAATTTGTATAATTAATAGACAATTTACTAATTTATTGGCTTAGTAGAAAAATAATTATGTTGTACTACCAATAACAATGGCTTAGTACATTATTATAGGTAATTGTGTTACTAAAGTTCTATAAATTCAACAACTTTTAGAGTATGGCTTAGAATTTACAAAAATTTAAAAATTTTGTGATAATTCAAGCGTAATTTGCTTATATAATGGTTCTATTTAGCACTCAAGAATTAAATACATAAAGATAAGGTATCACTTTATCAAAGAACTTGCATAGAAGAAAGAGATTTAATAGTCATTTGTTCCATCTTTTGTCTAATTAGTTGACAGTTTTGCTAAGCCATTATCTTCCTAATTCTTACATAATATCTAACCCCTTAGAATGATTACAAAAGGGAGAGAACTTAGTGCTAGAATTCAATAAGTGTGCAAGCCAAAATTTAGGGAGAGTAGTGGTTATCAAATTGTGTGGGCTATAAAATTGAATATTATATTACTTATCATATTCATTAATATTATATTGTCTTTATTAGTTTAAATTTAATTCTAGTATCAATTTATAATCTTGTAAGGGTGATTGTTGTATCCTTTGTTGTGATGATCACAAAATTAGTTTAAATATTACTAATACCATGTTAATCTTAATGTTGTTTCAGTTAAATGTCAAGACATATTGTGGTACTTAAATCTCAAGGTGTATTTCATAAACGCTCAAGAGAACTCCAAATTTGATAGTATCAAATTTTAGCATGTTTACGAGAACTATGGGTTCTTTCAATTATTATTTCTTCTACTCTCTTCTACAATCTTTTTACATTATCTTTGTAACATCTACTTCATCAATTAGTTTGTACCACTCTTGTTTGAAAGATTTAAAAGAGTATGAATTTCATATGCAAAAATTTTTATAAAGTCTTTTAATTTTTTGTGTTGCCAATTTTTGTTGATTTTTATGTCTTATTGGAGCATTGGTTTGTAATTTGTTTACCCCAACTAACCTTGATAAAAAGTAGTTATTGGAACCTTGATCAATGACTAGTGTTAGATGTAAGCATAGGTTTTTGCCAAACTATTTAAAACACTTGGTACATTTCTTTTATTATTGAGTAATTTTATTTTATTAAAAAATCTTCATAAAAATATTTACTTTTAAGCACAAAAGTATTTCTTTAATTAAAAAATTTTTGAAATTAAAAAAATTTCATAAACATATAATTCATCCCTCCTCTCTTATACATTTATCTCACACAATTCACAACAAGTGTCGATTTGTATCTCTGTGTGTGCATTTGTGCATGATTTTGTGTGTGTGTGTATATGTTTGTATCCATGATCACACATATATGTTGTTGTTCGTGTTTATGTGTATGTGTGCATATTTGCATGTGTGGGTGTGCATGTGTGTGTGTGTGCTTATACGTGTGTGCATGCATGTGTTTTAATTTGTATGTGTGTGCATGTGTTTTTATATGAATGCACGCATGCGTGTGCATGTGTGAATGTGTGAGATCACATGTGTTCGTACATGTGAGTTTTTTTGTGAATGCACATGTCTATGTGCACGAGTGTGTTTGTGCATGTGAGTGTACGTTGGTGTGCTTATGCATGTCTTTGTGCGTGTATGTGTATGCAAGTGCATGTGTGCATGTGTGAGTGTGGGTATGCATGCATGTGTGTTTGTGTCAGTGTGCATATATCATGCATTTGTCTATTGATGTGGTTGTGATCATGTGTGTGTTTGTGAGCATATATGTGTGTATGCTCTTATGTGTGTATAGATGTGTGCATGTTTATTTGACTTTCTATGCACATGTGCATGCATGCTTGTTTGTCTTTGTGGGTGTGTGTGTTTTCAATAAAACATGCATGTGCATGTGTGTGTGTGCGTGCATCTATATGTTTATGTGTTGTGCACATATGTGCATGTGTGTGAACATGACTGTGTGTGTGTGCATGTTCATGTGAGTGTATTTTTGTGTCTTTGCATGTGTGAATGTGTGCTTATGTGTGTGTGCATGTGTGTGTATGCACATGTTACTTTATGTGTGTGTGTATGTATGCATGTTCTTAAGTGTGTGTGTGAGTGTGAGTCCATGTGAGTGCATGTGTGTGTGTATGGTGGTGCATGTGCAATCATGTACTTGTGTGTGTGTATTTGTATGCATGAGTATGTGTGTGTTTATTTGTGCATTCATACATGCATGAATGAGAGCGTGCATGTGCACATGCACACTTTTTTTATGAGTGGGTCTGGGGGTGCATACATGTGTTCATGTGTGTGGGTGTGTATGAGTTTGTGTATGTTTGTGTGTGCATGTGTGTCAACATTCAAGTTTGTCTATGTGTGCACATATATGGATGTGTATATGTGCATGTTGGTGAATTTTCATGTGTGTGTGTGTGTTTATTTATGTATGTATATGCATGTGCATGTTCGTGTGTGTGCATGTGCATAGGCATATGCTTATGCATATGCATGTGTGTGTGTGTGCATGCATGTGTGTTTGTGTGCATGCATGTGTATATGTGTGCGTATATATGTGTGTACAACTATGTGCATGTGCATATGTTCATGCATGTATGTGTTCTTGTGCACACATGTGTGGGTGTTCATGTGTGTTTATGCATATGTGTGTATTTGCGCATGTTTGTCTATGTATGTGTACATATGCTTGTAGGTGCATGTCTTCATGTGCATGTGTGTGTGCTTATGCATGTTTGTGCTTATGTGTGTATGTATGTCTACTTGTGTGCATGCATGTTTGTGCATGTATGAGGGTGTGTGTATTTGTGTGTGCATGCATGTGTGTGTTTGTGTGGTGTGCATGTGTGCATGTGCACACACATGTTTCTATGTGTGTATATGCATGCATGTGCATGTGTTTATACATTTATGCATGTGTGCATGTATGTGTTTGTGTGTATCTAGTTGTGTGCATGTGTTTGTGCATATGTGCTTATATATATGTGGTTAAGTGTGGTCCTATGAGTGTGTGTGTGCGTTCCTATGCATTTGTATGTGAGTACACATATATTTCTATGTGGGAATATGTATGCATGTGCTTTTATGTGCATGTGTGCATTTGTGTGTGTGTTTTTTTTATTGTGTGTACATACATGTGCATGATTGTGAGCCTTTGTGTGTGCACGTGTGTGCATGAGCTCATGAGTCCATGCGTGTGCATTTGTCTCTGTGTGTGCATGTGCATGTGTGTGCGTGTGTGCATGTGTGAATATGTGTATGTGTGTGTGTTCAAGTGTGTTCTTGTGTGTGTGTGGGTGTAGGTAGGTGTGTCCAACATACATGTGTGTATGAATGTGTGTGAGTGCATGTACATGTGCATGTGCATGCATGTGTGTGTGTACATTTCTATATGTTTGAGTGCATGCAGATGTTTGTGTGTGTATGTGTGCATGCATGAGTATGTGTAAGTTTATCTGTACTATTTATGTTGTGTTATGTGTGTATGTGTCTATGTGTATTAATGTTTGTAGGTATTATTGTGTGTGTGCATGCCTATGTGTCTGTGTGTATGTGTTTGTGTGTGCGTGTGTACACACAAGTCTGTATGTGTGTGCATGTACATCTCTTTCTTTCTCTCCCTCTTATATGTTTCTGTAGACATGTGTTTGCATGTAGATGTGCACATGTTTGTGAATGCGGCAAGTGTTTGTGCATACATGCCAGTATGTGTGTATGTGTGTGTGTGTTTGTACACGTATTTCTATGCATGTAAGTACATGCAAGTCTGCGTAGGTGTTTGTGTGTGTGTTTGCATGTTCATGTTCATTTGTGCATCTTTGTCTATATGTGTGTGTGTGAGTGCATGTGCATATGCATGTATGTAAATATGTGTGAGCATGTGTATGTATGTGGACATGTGTGGTTGTGTGTGTGTGATATTTTGTGTACATGTTCTTATGCCTATGCATGGGTGCATGCCTATTTGATTTTATGTATGTGTTCATGCATGTCATTATGGATTTGTGTGGGTATGTTTATGTTGCTGTGTGTGCATATGCATCAAAGTGTGTGTGGGTGGATGTGTATGTTTATGTGTGTGCGTGTGAGCATATATGTGTGTGCTTTGTATGAGTTGTGTGTCCATGCATGTGATTTGTGTGGTGTGTGTGCACACATCTGCATGCATATCTACATGTATGTTTGAGTGTGCATATGAGTATGTGTTCATATGTGCTTTTGTGTGTGTTTGTGTATGTCCAAGTGTGTTCCTTTGCATGTGTGATAGAGAGAGTGTGTTTACACACGCGTCTATGCATGTGTATGTGTATGCATGCAAGTGCATGTGTGTAGGTTTGCATTTATATTTGTGTGCTTATGTTCATCTGTGCAAGTGTTTATGTGGGGTGTATGTATCCATAGGTGTGCAACAACATATTGGTGTGTGTGAGTGCACCTTCATGTGTGCACGTGTGTGTGTGGGTCCATTTTTGTGTGTGTCTACTTGTGTGTGTGGGTCTGTGTGGTGTATGTTTTGGTGCATGACTATATATTTGAGTGTGCTTACTTGTTTGTGCATGACAAAAAAGTGTGTGTGTGTGTGTGTTCGTGTGTGTGTACATGTGTGTGCATGTGCTTGTGTGTGATTATGCATGTGTGCCTATATGCATGAGCTTGCATGTGTGCATGTGTGAGTGTATGTATGTCCACTTATTCATGTTCTTGTGTTCATATTTTGCATATGCATGTATGCTTACACATGCATTTGTGTGCAAGTTTGTACATGTATAATTATATGTGTATATGTGTGCATGTGCATATGTGTGTGTGTTTATGCATATATCTATTTGTGTGTGAGTGTGTGTGAGTTTGTGTGCATGTGTGTGTGTGTGATTGTGTTAGTGTGTGGGTGTACATGTGAATGTGCATGCAATGTGTGTGTGTGTACAATTGTGCTTGTGTGGGTTGGTAAGTATGAGTGTTTATGTGCATACATGGATGTCTAAATGTGTGTTAGTGTGTCAGTGTTTGCATGCATGTATGTATGCATTTGCATGTACATGTGTGTGTGTATGTGCTTGTTTGGTTTTGTGTGTGCATGTTTGTGCATGTGTGGGTATGTGTGGAGTATATGTACACGTGCATATGTGTGCACATATGTTTGTGCATATCTACATGTGTGTGCATGTGTGTGTGTGTTCGTGTGCGAGTGTGTGTATGCATATGGGTGTGCTTGTGAGTGCATGTATATCTTTGTATTTGACTCTTTATTTGTGTGTATGTGTGTGTGTCCATGCATGCATGTGTGTCTTTGTATGCATATGCATATGCATATTTGATTGTGGGTATGAGTGTGTATGTGTGAGTGTGAATGTGTGTGTGGGCAGGTGTGCATGCTTGCATATAAATGAGCATGTACTAATGGATGTGTATGTGTATCTAGCTGTGTGTGTGTGTGTATACTTGTTTGTTGGTTTGAATGTGTGTATGTGTGGGTCTGAGTGTCTGCATGTCTGAGAGCCTGTGTTTGTGCATGCACGTGCATTTGCATGTGTGTTAATCCATAAGGACGTTTGTGTGTGGGGTATGTGAAAGCATGTATGTTTCTTTGTGTGTGTGTGCACATATGTGCTTGTGTGCTATTGTGTGTGTGTGAATGTCATGCATGTGTGCAAGCAAGCACGCACATGTGTGTGCATTTGTGGGTGCAAATATGTGTGACTATATGTGTAAGTATGTTTACTTGTGTGTGTACATGTGTGTGTGCAAGCATGTGTGTTTGTGTGTGCATGTGTGTGCACATACTGGTGTATCATTTCTATTTGTTTGCACCTATCTGTGTGTGTGAATGTCCAAGTGTGTTTGTGCATGTACATCCATATGTGTGCACATGTGTGTGTGTGTATGTGCATGTACATGCATGCATATGTACTGACATGGATGTGTTCATGTGACTATAAAGCGCATGTATGTTTTTGCTTGTCTACACACATTTGTGTGCATGAGGGTGCATACGAGTGTGTCTAAGTGTTCATTTGTTTGCAAGTGTGTGTGCATTTATGCATGCCTATATATAATCATGTGTGTGTGTGTGCTTGTGTTTTATGCATGTGTGTGCATATGTATGTACATGCATGTGTACATGGATGTCTATGCATGCGGGAGTGTGTGGGTGTGTTTGTGTGTGCTTGTGTGTGTGCATGGGTGCAAGCATGTGTGAAAATGTGCATGCATTTGTGTGCATGTGGTTGTTCATTAGTGTGTGGCTTTGTGTTTGTGGTTGTGTGTGTACATGTATCTGAATTTATGTGTGTGGTGAGTGTGCTGTGTGTGCTTATAGGTGTGCTTATGTACATGTGGGCCTATGTGTGCATGTTTGTTTTTGTATGTGTTTGTGTGTGTGCATTGGTGTGTCCACATGTGCATGTGTGTCCTTATGTTTGTGTGTGTTTTTGTGTTTGTTTGCACATGTGTTTTCCTATGTGTGTGTGTTTGTGCATGAGCATGTTTGTTGATGCCTACGTGCACATGTGTGTTTTTGTGTTATTATGTTGATTCATGTATTTATGTTTGTGTGTCTATGTGTGTGTGTGTGACTCAATGTTCATATCAATGTGTGTGTATGTGTATGTGTGTACGTGTTTGTGTGTGCACATCTGTGTGTGCATGTGCATATGTGATTGTGTCTCATGTGTGTATGGGAGTGTCTGTCAACATGTGTGGGCATTTACATATTTTTGAGTGTCTATGTGCATCTACACATGTTCAAAAATGTGAGTGTGTCTGTGTGTGGGTGTTCGTGTGTGTGTGTTTTTTGTAGATGTAGGCACATATGTGTGTGTATGTGTGTGTACATGTGTGCAAGTACATGTGTGTGATTGTTCATGCATGTGTGCATTTGTTTGAGTGTGTGTGTGCCTCTGTGTGCGTGCATGTATGTGTATGTGTATTGGTGTTTACACAAGTCTATGCATGAGTGTATGCGTATCTACGTGCTAATTCATGCACGTTTATGTTTGTGTGTTTGTATGTTGTGTGTGCATGTGCATATGTATGTCTGTTCATGTGTGTTCATTTTCATGTGTGTGTCTGTACAGGTGTGTGTATGTGTGATTTTTTAGCATGTGGGTACATGTGCATGTGCTTGTGCTTATACCTTTATGATTGTGTGCATTGGCTTATGTGTGTGTACAAATGAGCATGTAATGGCATGAGTGTGTGCATGTGTGTGAGTGCGTGTGTGCGAGTGTTTGTATGTATGTGTACAATTCTGTGTGTGCATGCGTGTGTCCATGTGGGTGTGTGTTTGAAAGTTTGTGTGTGTGTGCATGCTTAGATGTTTGTGTGTTTGAGTTTGTGCATGTGTGGGTATGTTTGTGTGTGTATGCATAGGTGTGTACATGTGTGAGCGTGTGTGTGCACGTGCATATGTGTATGTGTGTGGGTGTGAGTGCAATTCTATGAGTCTTTATGTGCATGAATGTTTGTATGTGTGCATGCAAGGTTGTGCACGTGTGTCTAATGTGTGTGTGTGTTTATGAGGGTCCACTTGCTTGTGTATGTGTGCTGTGTCCATGTGTGTGTGCATGTGTGTGTTTCTCTATCCATGGCATTTGTGTGCATGTATGTGATCATGTGTTTGTGTGTTTGTGAATTTGTATTTGTGTTTGTACATGTGTGAAGCCTACATGCGTGTTTGAGCATGTGGTTATGTGTTTTTGTATGTGGGTGCCTAAATATTTTCAATTGCTTATGTCAACATGCATTTGGGTGTGTGTGTATGTGCTTGCATCGATTTGTGTGTCTATGTTTGTTTGCTTGTGCATGTCTGCATGTGGGTGTACGTGTGTGTGTAGGTGTGTATACACTTTTATGAGCTATCTTTGTGCATATGAGTGTGTGTCTTTATGTGAACATATGAGTTGGTTCATATGCATGTGAGCATATAAGTCTACATATGCATGGGTGGGCATGTGCATGGGCATGTGTCTGTGTGAGCATGAGTCTTTATGTGTTTGCACATGTGTGTTCATATGAGTGTGTGAATTTGCATGGAGGTGCGCATGTGTACTTGGGTACATGTGTGCGCATGCATGTGGTAATGCATCGGTGTGCACATGTGTGTGCATGTGTTTATTTTTTTATCTGTGCCTATAGGTATGTGTGTGTGAGCTGTGTGTGCATGTATGGATGCATGTGGGTGGGTAGGCATGTATGTGTGTAAGCATGTTTGTGTGCTTTCTTGTGTGTGTATGCTTGTTCATCTTTGCAAGTGTGTCGTGTGTGCGTAAGAATGTGCATGGGTGTTTCTGTGGGTGAGTGTGTGTGTGTGTGTGTGTGTGAGCATGCACATGTGTGTTGGTGCATGTGTGTGAGCCTGTGTGTTGATATTCATGTACATGTGTATATATGTGTGTATGTGGGTGTGTGTGTCAACATGCATGTTCATGTGTTCATCCATGTGTCTTTGCGTGTTTGTACGTGTGCATGTGCATGTGGGTTCATGTGTTTGTGTATGTGCTTGTGTATATGAGTGTGCATGTATATGTTAGTGTGTGTGAGTTTGTTTGTTAGAGGCATAGGTTTGAGTGAACATGCATGCATGCGTGTATTTGCATGCTTGCACTTGGGAGCATGCATGCATGTGTGTGTGTATGTCTGTCTATGTTTGCTAGTGTTCATGTGCTTGCGTGCTTCTATGTATATGTCTGTGTGGATGTGTGTGTGTATGATTGTGTTCATGTGTGCATGCATATGTGAATGTGTGTGCATTTGTGAGACTATGTGTACATGTGGGTATGCTTGTTTATGTCAATGTGAGTGGACATGTGTATCTAGTTTTGCTTGTGCATGTGTAAATGTACGTTTGTGTGTGTGCATGTGCATATGTGTGATTACATGTGTGTATTCATGTGTTTGTATGTGTGCATTATTTTGTTCTTGTTTGTGTTCATGTAGATATGTGTGCATGCCTACATGTGCTTATGTTTGTGTGTGCATGTGTTTGTGTGCATGTGCACATGTGTGTGTGTGCATTTGTGCTTGTGTATACAAATGTGCATGTGCATGTACATGTCTATGTGTGTGTGTACATGTGTTCACATGTGTTCTTGTGAGTGTGAATCTAGGTGAATGCATGTGTACATGTTGTACATGTGTGCAAGCATGCACGCATCTACGTGTGTGTATATGTGTGTGTTTATAGATGCATATGCATGTGGATATGTTTGAGTGCATGTGTGTGCTTGTGTTCGTATGTGTGTATGAATGCTTAAGTGTCTTTACATGTTAGTTTATTGTGTGTGTTGTTAGAGTTGTGTGTGTCTTAGTTTGCATGTATGCATGTTTGTTGGTGTGGTTGTCCATGTGTGTATATGCATGTGCATGCATGTGTATTCATGTGTGTGAGTGCGTGTGTGTGTGCAATGTGTGTCTATGTGTGTATGTGCATGCACATGAGTACGTCTTTGCATGTGCATGTGCAGATGCACACATGTGCATGCATATGGACATGTGTTCTTGCTTATGCACCACTGTATGTGTATGTGTGTGTGCTTGTGTATTCTTGTACATAAGTGTGTCAAACTATGTATGTGTGCCTGTGTGTGTAGATAGGTTTGTGCATGCACATATGTGCATAAGGGTACATGTGAGTGTTTGGGTATAAATGTCTTTGTCAATACAAATGCTTTGTGCTAGTTTGTCCATGTCTATGTGTCTTTGCCTATGTTTTAAGTGTGTGTATATTAGGGTGTTGGATTGTTCTTGTGCGTGTGCATGGGTGTGTACATTTTTTCTTATGTGTGTCTAGTTGTGTATTTGTGTAGGTGGGTGGTTGTGTGAGCATGTGACAGCTCGTAGGTGTGTATGTGTATGTGCACATGTGCATGAGTGTGTGTTTGTGTGTGTGCATATGCATGTGTGTGGGTGTGTATTTATACATGTGCATGTGTATTTATTTCACAGCGAATATATGTGCATTTTTGAGTGTGTGCTTATGTTTTTCTTCACATGTACATGTTTGTGCATGTTAGTGTGTGTTTTGTTGTATGTGTGTGTGTGTGTGTGTTTATGCATTTGTGTGGGCACATGTGTGTTTGTATGCACAAGCATATGTGAGTGCATCTATATGTGTGTATTTTTGTGCATGAGTTTATGGGTTTATGTGTGTGTACCTATACAAATGTGTGATTGTGTTCATGTGCATGTGCTTGTGTAAGTGTAGGTATGTGTGTGTATATGCATGTGTGTGTGTGTGCATGGGTGTGTGTACCTAAGTACATGCATGTGTTTGAGTGCATCTGCATGTGCACATATGTATGTGTGGGTGGATGTTGATATGTTTTTGTTTGTGCGTTGTGTTTGTGTGTGTGTGCATGTGTGTGCGCAAATGGCCAGATGTGTTGCAAGGATGCATATGTGTGTTCATGTGTATGTGTGTGTTCGAGTGTGTAATTGTGCATGTGTACTATGTGTGTACACACATGTATCTGCATGCATGTGTATGCATGTTTGTTCTTTTGCATGTGTTTGCGATTGTGTTTGCTTATGTGCGCGTGTGTGCTTGTGTGTCTGCATGTGTGTGTTTGTATGTGCTAGTTGACATGCATGCAAGTGTCTGCATATGTGTGCACATGTGTGTGTTTGTCCATGTGTGTTGGCATGTGCTTATGTGTGTTTGCTTGTATGTGTGTGTGTGCATATATGAGTTGTTGTCCATGTGACTATGTATTTTTGTGTGTGTGCACTTATGTCAATATGTGGGTCTATGCATTTGTGTATGCAGGTGTTTGTGTGAATGTGTATATGTACATGTCTGTGTACATAGATATGAGTGTGAAAATGTGTTTATGTGTGTGTGTATATGTGCATATTTTCTTGTGTGTGTGTGTATACTTGTGTGTTGATGTGTGAATTTATGCTTTTGTGTGTGCATGTTTGTTTGTGTGTGTGCACAAGTTTTGAGTGTTTGTATGCATATATGTGTGTTCATGTATGCATGTGCATGTTCATCTGTGTGAATGTGTTTATGACTATTCATTTGTGCACGTGTGTGTGTATATGTGTATGCATGCATCTTTGTGTTTATGTTCATATGTGCTGGTGTGTCAGCACACGTGCAGGCATGCATCCATGTTTGTGCGTGTGTGCATCTTTGTGTATGTGTCTGTGCATGTGCATATATATGTGCATTTGGGTGTGCATGTTAATGTATGGGTTTGTGTGCTTGCATGTGCATGTGTCTATGGTCATGTGTGTGTATGTATGTTTATGTGCTTGAATGTGCTTGTGTGTGTCTATGTGTTCATGTGCACATGTGTGTGCATGTGCATGTGCATGTATGCATGTTTGTGTGTGTCTATAAGACTATATTTGTGCATGTCTACAAGACTATGTATGTGCATGTGTGTGTGCATGAATGTGCGAGTGCTTGAGCGTGCACTTGTGTACTCTCAAGTGCACATCTGTGCATGTGTGTTGGGGTGTGCACATTTTTTGTGCATGTGCATGTATACGTGTGTATGTGCACATTTTTTATGAGTGACTACACAAGCATGTGTGCATGTGCATGTGTGTGTTTGGCTAGGTGTCTATGTGTGCATGTGCATGTGTGTGCATATGTGAGCACACGTGTGTGTGCATGTATGTACCTGTATGTATGTTTGGGTGCATATGAACATGTGTGTGTTCATTTGTGTGTGTTCATGTGTGTATCTTTGTGTGTGTGTATGTGTGGTTTTGTGTATGTGTGTATGCATTTGTGTTTGTGTATTTTGCATGCACTGGTGCATGTAAGTGTATAAGTGCGTGTGTGTGCATGGGTGTGGGTATATATTTATGCATGTGCATGTGTATGTATGCATGTACATGTGTGTATTGTTATGATTGTGCATGTATGTGTGTTTGCATGAACATGTATATTTGCATTTGTATGTTTGTGTGTGCATATGTAGATCTGTGTGCAAGTGTGTTCTTATGAGTGTGCTAGTGTAGGTGCATGTGAAGGTGAAAGAATACGCACGTGTGTGTGTGTTTGTGTGCTTAGGTGTTTGTGTACATTTGCAAGTGCAAGTTTGTGTGTGCATGTTCACATATATGTAAGTTTGTGTGCATGTGCATATGTGTGTGTCTACTTGTGTACATTTGTTTTTACATGCATGCGTTTGTGTGTTTGTACGTGTGTGCACATCTTGGTGTATGCATTTGTTTGTGTGTTATGTGCATTTATGTGAGTGCACGCATCTGTACGTGTCTGTGAGTGTGTTTGGTTGTGGGTATGTGTTTTTGCATGTGCAGCCTTGTGTGTGTACGCGTGTGTATATTCGTGTGCATGTGTGTATATACATGTTTCTATGTGTGTGCGTATCTATGATTGTGCATTTGTGTGTTTGCATGCGATAATGCATGTGGACACCATATGTTGCCATTGTTATGTTTGTGTGACTACATAATTCAGGTGCATGCATGTGCATTCTTGTTCCTGTGTGAGTATATGTACATATGCATGTGCTTGTGCATTTGGGTGCATCTATGTGTGCATGCTTTTGTGCATGTGTGTGTAAGTGTGTGCATCTATGTTTGCATGTATGAGTATGTGGGTGGGTGGTTGTGTTTGTTCATATGTGTGTGCAAGTGCATATGCATGTTTGTGCATCCATGCGTGCATGCACATAGATGCATATACATGTATGTGTGTGTGCGTTTGTGTGCATATCTATGTGTGTGTGTGTGTGTTTGTGCATTGCGTGTAAGTGTGCATGCACTTGCATCTGCACGTGTGTATGTGCTTGTGTGTGTGAAGGTGCATGTGGACAAAGTGTATATGTAAGTATTGCTATGTATAAGTGAAAGCGTGCATATGCATGTGTGCATGCATGTGTACAAGCATGCTTATATCTATGTGCATGTGTGTGTAGGTGAGTGTGCATGTTTATGAGCCTTTGTGTATTTGTGTATGCCTGAGCATGTGAGTGTGCATTTATATTTATGTTGATGCAAGAACATTTGTGTTCTTATGCTTGTGCATGTGTGTACAAGTGCATGTTCGTGCTAATTTGTGCATACAGGCATCTTCGTTTGTGTGTGACTGTGTGTATATTTTTATGTGTGAGTTTGTGCATGTCAGTGTCTAGGCATGGGCATCTATGTCTACCTATGTGTAGGTGTGTGTGCGTGTGCATGCATACATCTATAGTGTGCGTGTGTGTGTGCATGTATGTGTGCATATTTCAGTATATGTGTGTGAGTGCGTGCATATAAGTGTGTATTTGTGTATGTGTGCCTCTATATTTTTAAATATTTTTATTTTCCAAACGTTTTTCATTAATTAAGAGATATTTTGATTCGTGCATAATTTGTTGATCGATGGTATTGTTCTTGATCACTTTAATATCATAAAATATAACTTTTCGATGTAATTTATCTAATTTTAGCTTTAATATAAATTTATTTAATGTTAAAATAACAATTTATAATTACTTATGTTTGTTAACTTTGGTATTTTGCATTAATTCAAAATCACATTCCATCAAGAATGAAAGAACTATTGCTCTTCTCCCCTCATTGAGGTTTATCCAATTAAATGTTAATTTTTGCATATTATAATTTCAAGATTTCTATTTTTGACATGGTGTATGAGATATTTTGACTCATAATTTATTTGATGATTGAGATAATTATTATCAAACTTCTTGGTATCTTGCAGAGTAACGTTTCTATACTATTTAACATGTTTCTTGAAATGTTTTCCTTTATTTTGGTGATATTTACATGTAACTTTAAATGCTCTTTTATGTGCCTTTACATCACTTGTATTAGATTTATTATATTGCTTTAAATGCTCTTTTATGTCTCAATTACTATTGGCAATTTTTTTCTTCAAATGTTTTCTTTAAGTTGGTTATATTACAATATAACTATAAACCTTCTATAGTGTGACCTTTAAAGGTCTTTGATTTGCTGATATTACACCACTTCAGTTTACCTAATTTTAATGTAATATATATTTTCTTAATGATCAAACAATAGTTTTTTATTAATTTTTCTTATTTACCTTAGTAACTCATTGTAATTCCAAACATTATCCAATTTAGATGAAAGTAGTCATTAGACTCACTTGACTTGCTCTATCATATTAAATAAATATTTTTTAAATTTTAAAATATTTTTATCTTTTTTATAATTCTAGTGTATTTTATGAGATATTTTGATTCGTAATCAATATGATTAAAAGGATGTTATGTTTGATCTCCTTAATAGCTTCGAATAAAACTTCCCTTTATAATTTAACTTATCTCTTAAAGATTTTCCCTTTAATTTTCTTTTATTACAATGTTTCCACTTGCCTCATTTTAATTTTTTATACATTTACTTAGTATTTAAAAAATTGTTATTTATACTTATTTACTTTTGTAGTTCATTGTAATTCCACATGTGGTCTGGTCAACATTAAAAAAACGATGTTGGATTCACCTTGACGACAACTATGAAGTATAATATAAATTTTGGAATATTTTATTAGTTTTGATTATGGCATCGTTTATGAGAAATTTCAAAACATACATGATTTCATGATCGACAATGTTACACTCAATCTTTTAGGTCAACTGGAACGAAACTTTTTTTTAAACATTATGTCATTTATTTATATTATTTGCTTTGATTTAGTTATATTTCTTTACAACCCTAAAAGTTTTTCATATTAAACCTGAAAAATGCTAAATTATTTCTTACTTTTTATCTTACTATGCATGTATGGCATTAAACTGCCTTACCATAAGTAATAGTCCCCCAAACATATTAGTATCTCTAATTTGGTCCCAAGCTAATTAGTAGTTTATATAGTTTTTTGATTAATACACTACACAACACCTCCAAATTTCATTATTATAACATCTCACTCGGATCGTAACCACTTATAAAGAGTGATCCATAATCTTAATCATGCCAAATAGTACCATAGTGCTACAATGCCCCGAGGTAGCCTAGTCAGCTCAAGCAATGTAATTCATGTTTTTGACAAAAAGTGGATCCTCCTCATACTAATTAAAGCTCTCCACATGAGTTTTCAAAAGACAAACCATGAAGACCCGATTGTCGCTCATTAAATGTTACATGTAGCCATGAGATTTAGCTACTTTAATCCCAGAGATATCTACACAAAAAAAAAATGATCATAATTTATTATAAAAAATAAGATTATCATTAGACATATTGGTTTGATTTATTACAAATTGTATCCATGTGAAATCTACTTTTATAGGCACAACAATTCCATAACACAACACTAAGACAATTCATGAATTTGATCATACAATTTTGATAAAGGAAGCATTCAAAAACTAAGTTCTTGAATTTTTTTTTGTAGAACTATAACCCCACATAATATGTGCACTCCCTCCATCAAGCAAAAATAGAAAATAACCCACATCACTATAACAATTATCAAGTAGTACTTTGAAAACAAGGGGTTATAGTGGTCAGCTATAGCCATAATCTAATAATGCTATCTATAGACTTGCTATACAATAAGATTGCAACAATAATGAATAATGAAGTGCTTAGTTTTCCCATTTCTAGGAATGTAGCTATAACTTTTAAGATTATCTTCTACCACATTTACTTGATATTTATAGTTGTTACTATCCATGTGTCTAACTACATAATAGTCCAAATCCTTACTTGGAACAAAATTTGAATTCTAGCCCCCAACCATGTAATAATATCGAAGAAGGCAATTTGCTTAATAATTTGTGCAATAGTAAGTTCAATTAAAGTAAAAGAGAGTTGCCTCCACAACATTCATAACAAAATATTAACTCATTTACCCTCTAGACAAAACCTCTAACATATATTTCTATAATGTCAATGCGCCACCCTTTGCATTAAATACAAATACAACAATAATTTTGTGCACATAGGGGGCAACTAGCATATGGGTCCACCATTTCTAAAAACTACTTGACCTATAGCCCCCACATCATTGCTAAAATCATTTGTAGTCCTCTCATATTGCAATTTAGAGTGGCTAATTGATAGAATAATTATTTGATGCTCCCAATAACTAATAGTGAGAAAACAAAGTATGTCATTTTTAAGACTATAGTCCCTATAGCTGGCAAAACAAATGAAGTGACATCTTCTCAGTAGTAATTGAGGTCCCCTTTACCAAATCATCCTGTAAACCATACAATTCATATTATGTTAGGCCTCCATGTGAACCTATCACTCAAAGCTAAAAAGCCATAACTTCTAGCTTGTACCAACTGCACCAAACTATCACTAAAAAATGCCTTTCTATAGCTAAGGATAAAATAAGGAAAGTAACTACACCAAAATTGAAGTTGTCTTACCATCCAACCACTTACCTTATCATTTATTCCATTAGCAGATGTACCATAGTACTATGCATAATAATTCTTCCAATGATGTTTTTTCTATTCTTCCAAGGCCTATTAGCATTATTGAAACACTAAGATCATTTATAGTAGCATATGTAATTGCACTATGCAAAAAAACAATAAAACTTTCCTTGACAATTATTTTGCCAAGCTTGAGATACACAATGACTTATAATTTCTCAATCCATCAACCATCAAGTATAACCCAAAGAATTTCACTATTTCACTTCCTCCCTTGCAACAAAAGAGTCTTTACTCCAAATGATGGAAATATTTACTAAGTTGTTAATAATCATTATCAATACAAAAGCTATCTTTCTTCCCCCTATTGATAAAAGTTGAAATATTCTATCCAATCATAATCATTTTTCGCCAAAATAGATAAAAAACAAGATATCTATTTCACCAAGAATTTGTGACATGTAAGCTTCATGCAACCAGCTCAAATGCAATAGTGCAAATAATCACTCTATCCTTACTAGCCCTTGTCATAGTTACCTCTTTTCACATCAAGCTGAAACCTTAAGAAATCTATAATATGCTTTCCAAATAATCCCAACAAGAGCCTAAATGAATGGGTCTGCTCTAAACATTTTAGAAAATAAAAAACCATCATACAATGCTCAACCCAAACTTGTATTAGTGTTCCTTGCAACCATTATTTACTTTTTTGATTTTTCGAATCAACTAGAACCTCCTCCTCCTTTTATTCTTTTTTGTTTTCATTATCTTAACAAAATTAAATCCACATACCTTTGTACTTTCCTCAAATAATAAATGAAACAAAAGTTTTTGGGTTTCTTGATAAAGTAATGGCTAAAGCTTACATCATCTTTCCTTAATTAGGTTCATACAAAAAATTAATAAAAAGACAAAGTTAAAGTGGATTGGGAAGTGGTATTGCCAGTCTGTAGCACCACTGCCTTGGTACTCTATGTAGAACAATTTGAAGGACTTCATACCTTATGCAATAACACTATGATAGGAACCATTATTTATTGTAGAATCAAATTCAATCACCACTGGTTGGACATTTTTTTTAGTGTTATACAAAGTTCCTTTACTTTAAGAATAGTAGTAGTCTCTATGATCAAAGCTAAACCTAAAACTACATTTTTTTCCTACAATAGTAACATGTATACCAATGTCATTCTATATAACAATGCCAATTCTTGAATAAAGTTATCATTCATAGTTGCATCATAATTGAACTTAATGCAGCCAATTGGAGGTGAAATCCTATAATAAGCCAGTCTATCGAGGATGATATTGGACAGTTGAAGCAAGCAGTTCCTTTGAAGAGCATCTAAATTAAGTAAATTGTTTGCATGTTCTATTCATTCTTATTAAGCCAAAGGTGGAAAAATGATAACTATGCAAATTTAGCTATCTAAGAAGTTGTAGCCACACAAATATTCATTGGCATCTAGTAAAAAAGCACAAAAATTAAAGTGACATTTCTTCATTTAATCATAACAAGTGTGAAGTAATATTTTATGAAGTTGGTAGACCTAAATTATTTCATAATATTACACTCCAAAAAATGTTTCACATATAAGAGAAATTGGTCTATCCATGTTATCCTGAATAATAATGCTAATTCAAACACTATGATCTTCTTACACAGCTACATGACAATTGAGATTAACCCTTCTTGTTGGAGTAGGTTTAATAAGAGAAAACAAGTAGGCCATCAGGGTTGTTAGAGCTCTTGCTAGATGAGATAGGAGAGTTGAAACAAGCAGTAGCAAAAAATCAAATATGTCTTTCGAGTGTGGTTGTGTTGAGAGCCTTTTATGGATTTGCTTGTAGATTTTTTTAAGACAAAGATCCTTCTACACTTGTGATCTTTTACTTTATAAAATAATACTCTAGATTTGTTATGATTTACCACCTAATCTGACTATTGCCTATGCTACTCCATAATATCTCAAATGATCCTCATTATAACACAAGTCATAGATGCATAAATCATGATGTCATCAACATATTGATGGTGTGTATTTATTAAAAAGAAAGAGTCAACCCTAAATAGAATCTAGCTAATATGTTCAAGTTGGTAGTAGATAAGCTATGAGAGATACTGAAACCTGATAATAATAAGGTATAATGATAGTAGAAATCCTTACTTATGACCCATAGTTGCTTCAATCCACTATAAAAAGAAACCATTAAACATAAGCCAAAGTCTCAATGCAATGATACAGGCCGTAATCCAAAATATTTTGTTCTAAGGAGGATATGGTCACAAGGATAAAACTTAAAGGAATTGAAGGAAGAGCCCTACCAAGACTAGTGCCTACAACATAATTTCACTCAACATAGGAATGTTTACAAAGTTTAAACATTCCAAAAATTAACAAATTGAGAACTTTTTCTTTATTTATAGATGACGATTGTATGGCTATTCTTAGTTTGTTGAGTAATTCCTCTTGTTAAGTTTGTTAATGGATAACACCTCTACTTGATAACTATTTATGTGGAGGGAAAGTCATGTAACATGCTTCTTAAAGGGACTATTATCACTTATGCAATGAAAGTTTGTGACAATAACAATTCTATGATACCCTTAGATGTTATGGGTTGCACTTATGCTATGCTATTGTTTTTAATGAGCCCATTTCTTGAGTCAAATGGCCTTGATAGTCTTTCATAAATTTCATCATGAATGGAATTGACCATTGAAATTGCTGGTCTTTAACAAGGAGTTCTTAGCAAGCACGTGTCATCAGCTCACATTGAAATTTTCCTTGGTCCTAGTACATACCACCAGTGCTTCCTACCAATTGAATGGTCCAAATAAGTGTTTAGATTGCTATGATGTGGGTAGTTTTCTATGTGTCATTTGGTAAGAAGTTCACTGAATATTATCATTTATTAGATGAGGAAGTTGTAATAGGGTTTTTGTAGGTGAACATATGGATTGATCATTGACAAGAGCTAAAAATGATTGAGTGATATGTGCAACCTATTGGAGTGCAATGACTATTTGATGTCATGTTCTTTCATCAAGTGTGCTCTTCTTAAACATGAGACTCATTTTTAAAAGAGATAAATAATGGTGTACGAACATGGTCAAGCACCAAGGGAGAGCCAATGATAAGTTGGAAATGAGTCTTATGTCCATCACTAGGTCTAATGAGGCATGGCAATAAAACATCATATACCTATCTACAATGGATATCTTGACCCTTACATCGATGAAGAACACAGTGAAATAGACAACATGCGAATGATAGAATCCCTTAGAGCATCATTTTTAAAGCACAAATTATGTCTGAGGAAGCTATCACTACATGAGAAAGCTAGGAATCCCAACTTTGGGTCTTGGCCTCTATTTTGAGGTAATCAATAGCACTTTGTGCAGTGATAGGACATTTTGAAACATTGGTTGAGTGTCAATTATTGATGTTATAAGAGGTGGATGCCAATCAGTGTTGTGTTGTTGATTAGTAGGAATTGATGTTGTAACATAGCAAGAAGATGCCCCTCAGAATAACATCACCATGCTCTACGAAGTGGTGTCATGACCTCATGTTAAGTGAAGCTACCCACTAAATTTAGGCATATAAAAAGGAGGTGAAGTAACTTAGATGGATTCTCATACTAATAGTAAGCAAAATAGGACTAGCCAAAGGTAAAAATTAGGCATTCGAAACCCACCAAGTTGTTGTATAGTGTGTCATCATCAATGATGGACCAAGATCAAGTCCCTTCAAAACGAATACCAGACATGGTGAGAGCCTCATTCAACTAGTACACAACTACTAAACAATGGTGTTATAAAAACTTAAGTGGTTTGGGAATGTAGCACAAATTATGTGGCAAATTCTATCCAAAGAAAAATAATTGCAAAGGTCCAATAAAGAACAAACACTATGAGGGAAACATGAAATGGACTTTGAAAAATGAGTGAAAGAGTACTTCAAATTGTCTAACGGGAAGCAGATGGTTGAAAGCAATGTGCCTCAACTAGATACAGAATATCATTAAATGGTTTGTTTCATAGTGCAAGGATGGGACTCTCTTGAGCCTTTGTAGTGTTAAGAAAATTAGTGAACATTACCCATGGAGAAATAATCATCATTGCTAATTACAATGCCCACCCCATCAAGCCATACCATGATAGCAAAATGTGCATTTGCAATTACCTAAAAGCACTCCACCTAATATATATTAAAACACATACCAAAGAGTTTGACATGCTTGTGAGTTAATGGATGAGCATGCCATGAAGGTGCAATGAAGCTAAATCATGGTATCCTTGTTGGCTGGCTGAGCCACTAACTAACCAAATCTTCTACAAAAAGTTCAAGTGAGAATATGCAAGTGGGACTCTAAAGATGGTGAACTATGCCTAAGTGGGATGAAGCCACATAAAACTATTGTGGAGGGACACAATGATTCCAATATGTAATACACTCATCTAACTTGGTTATAAAGGTGAATTACTAATCGAACCACCTAGTAGTTGGTTCCCTTCAATGTCTCCTTTATGTTACTTAGAGCCACACTCGACTTTGTTTTATGTAAAATGAATCATTAGATGCATCTTGGGCACAATTCCCTTAAACATTTCTCAAACTTTAAATATGTAGGACTGTTAGACAACATTGATGAGTTTAGCTATGAATCCAAGAAAAAATTGGGACATTTTGGTAAGTAGAAGTGCTAATGTGACATGAACTAAAAGCTAGGTTATAATGACTTATTACACACAAACCTAGAGCTCACAAGGGGTGTTGGTAAATTAAGATAGTAGGAAGGTGGTTATGGAAGTTAAAATCCCCTAAGGAGTGTGTAAGACATCACCTGCCAAATTAACATTTCTTGAAAATCGAAGACATATATGCGCATGACACACACTTGGTCATTAGTGCAATTTAATGGCTGGACGAGTTGGAGGGTGCAAAGGTCACTACAAAATGTGTGTGAGCCTACATGGACCATCTACTAGTGTAGATATTTGTGGTAGTAGAAAATATTGAAATGAGAATTTTGAAGGCCAAAGGATGGAAAGGTTCCATGTGAAGAACACTTACACAAGGGTTAATCAATCTTATAAGATGTTGGAAACCCATTCAAGAGTGCCATTTGACACGAGCTTCAAAGGGTCATTGAGTTAAAATTCTTGATCCAAGATATAGAATTCAATGGCAACTTGAAGTGGTCTAAAGAAATTGATAGATGACTTAAGAAGAGCTATATTATTTTGCTTAAGTTCCTATTACCCTTAATAATAGGTTAACCAAAGGTAGGACCAAGTGATTGAAAATGCATTTCTTGTTAAGTAGTGTTTGGTTACCCCTAATGATTGTTTAAAATCTAGATAGTCGAGTGCCTTCTACACCCACTCATACCCATAACTATGTCAAATCACCATGGTGAACAACCTTCGTTGAAGTAGTAATGTTGTCAAGGTAAGTCAGAAAACTTGATCCATAATTTTGAGAAAATGATTTGCTCTAATGCCCTTTCATGAGGGTCCAAGTTCCTCAATTGTCAACTATCAATGGACTACTTGAGCTGGTCATGAGGCAAGAGTGGGTCAACGTGTGTTGGTTAAGGAATGAACTATGGGAGGCCCATGTAGCGGCCTTCACCAAAAGTTGAGCAATTAACTCAGAACTTGCACAAACATTGGGAATCTAACTATTCAATTGAATCAAAGCATTGTGATGGTCCTCGAGGATGCTCATGGAATTTTAATTCTTCTTATTGCACTAAATTTAGAGTCAAGAAATTCAACCATGTGTGGGTAAATGATGGGAGTAACTAAAACAATCTTATAGTAGTTATATGTCTCATAATCTATATAGTGATGCACATTAATAGATTAATGAGATTCCTAATATCCCATTCTATTATCCAATGAAACCACAACTAAGAAGGCCCATTTGAGCTTCACTCTCATCTAAGTTTTTGAAATGACATAACAGATGTAACATTGGTAGGATTCAGCATATCGACAACATTGAAATACTACTACTTTTAATGTTATTTTACTAATTCTATAAGAAAGTGGTGGGGCTCTACGCCTTTTTTTTGCTCCATATATTTCTTCAGTTGGTTGATCATGGTGGAAGACATTATTAGCTAAGGAGAATGGCCAAAGTGGTATAGCTGTTAAAAGATAATAGAGGACAACTTTAGAAGAGATCCATCAATTTTAATATTGTTTGTTATTATTTTAGAATTGTTTATTTTTGATGTATTTGACATGATTTATGGGTCCTTTCTATACTAATCAGATCATACAATCTGGAATATTACACACCACCATAGTATCATGAAATGCAACTTTCTCGTACAACTGATATGTATTGTTCATATTTCTTGCTTTGATTTGGTTACATTACTATGTTATTATAAATCTCTTCTTCTGTGATGTATACATCACTTTTAATTTATTAAGTTATATTTCTCCAATTCAACTCATTTTAAATTTAATATATATTTATTAAATGTTTAATTAATAAGTTATTCTTATTTTTGTTTGATTTTTTTTAATTCACTAAAATTCTAAACATGGTTCAATGGAGGTAAAATAAACATCATTCTAATCATTTGGATGTTCTCTATCCATCTAAGTGTTCACTTTTATATTTTTGGATATTTTCTTTAAGGTTTCAGCATGATTTTTCTCATACTTTTGATTTCCCCAAATTTGATGGATGAGGATATTACACCCAATCTTTATAGTGTCGTAAAATGAGACTTCCTTATATAATTTATATCATCTCAAACCTTTTTCTTTGATTTTCTTATATTACTATGAAACTCTAAGTCTTATCTCATGTTACAATTATAAAGCTTTGATTTACTTATTTTATGTTGCTCTAATTTATCTCATATTAACTTTAACACATATATTATCTAACTATTAAAATAATAAGTTTATATTATTTATTTTTTTAAAATTTTTAGTAATTCCAATTGATATGCTATCAAGAAAGAATAGACTTCATTAGACTAGTTTAAACAAGCTCTATCCATACAAATATTCATTTTTAAATTTTGAAATATTTTATTTTTTATAACATTGATGTGCTTTAGAAGTCATTTTTAATTGATACCATGTTTTATGATTGAATATATTTCTCTAAAACTCCTTAGTGTCTCGAGATGCATTTTCTTGTACAATTTATCTCAATTTCTAAAAGTAATCACTCTTATTAGGTGATATTATGATGTAACTCAAAATCTGGCATATTGTGGGATTTACATTGCTTTAATTTTGTTATATTACATTAAATCAATTTATCTCATTTTAACTTTAATGTATATTTACCTAAAAAAATAATAATTTTTATTACTTCTTTATATTTTATTAGGTAATTTAGATTTATTTTAAATAAAGTTACACTAAGATAAAGCAAGCTTTATTAGGCCACTCTTATATGCTTTATCTAATTAAATCTTTTTTATATGTTTAAATATGTTATGATGCCTTATGAGATATTTTAGTTAGTACCTGAATTGATAATTGATTATAATACTTTCAATCTCATTAACATCTTGTTTTATTTTTTTATGCATAATTTATGTCATTTCTTTTATGTGATCACTTTTATTAGCCTATATTACGAAATAACTATAAATCTCCTCTCATGTAACCGCTACATGTCTTTTATTTTTCTGTATAATATTGCTTCCATTTATGCTAGTTAAGATTTGTTACATATTTACTTTATATTTAAATAATAATTTAACATTATCTAATTTTGAAATTTATGATAATTCCAAAAAATATTTGACTAAATTAAATATTTAATTTTATTATTTTAAATTTTTTTCTTGGTATTCACTTTATAAGATATTCTGCTTTACAATCGAAGAAGTCACATATGGTCTCGTTAGTATCTTCAAATTTAATGTAAATAATTTGTCTCATTTTTTAAAATGTGTTTGACAATCTAAGAAACTCTATTTCTCCTCTTTTTTTATCTTTACATAATTTTGATTTTGTTATATTATACTACAATTTTTCTCAAATCAATATTATATAATTTCTTTGAATTTGAATAATAGTTTATCATTATTTATTCTTACTTATAATGGTAATTCATAAAAAATAAAAATGTTATTCTATTAAGACTAAACAATGACTATGTACTCATCTCGATAAGTTCCATCTATTTAAATATTTAATTTTATGTTTCTACTTATTATTTTTATTATGATTTTTGCATGTATTATGAGGTATTTTTATTTATATCTAATTTGGTGAACAAGAAATGCTGCACGAGATCTTCTTAGTAGCTTGTAAAGCAACTTTCCTCTAAACTTTATCTAATTTCCATAAAGTTTTCGATCATAGTTGATTATATTATTATTTACCTCAAAATTTGCACTCAAGCGATCTTTGCATTGCTTCATTTGGTTACACTATATTATTTTTTTATTCTTATTTTAAGCTAAATTATTTATTTATTTGTTATGAAAATAATATTTTATTATTATTTGTTCTTTTTTACTTTTAAAATTCATAATAATTTAAAACGGCATCTATTCGAGTTGAAAAATGCCATTGGGCTCTCCCTAATGAGTGGCATCATATTATATATTGTTTTTGGAATTTAAACATTTTTATTTTTTAGAGTTCTGACATGCAATATTCTTGTGCAATTTATTTCATTACTTCTAGGTTTTATCGTTTCTTTTGTTATACTACTATGATTCTATAATTCTTTTCTAATGTAAGCGTGACATCACTTAGAGAAAGATATATTACAATGCTTCAATTTCTTTTATTTTGAGCTTTGTTATTCATTTAGGTGATATTTAAAAAAAAACTTTATCTATTTTGTTTGATAATTTCTAGTGTTTCCAAATGTAGTGTGATCCTGATGAAATAAATATTAGTGAGCTCACATTCTGAAGATTTATATAATTAAATATTTATTATTAGAATTTTTAAAAGTATTTTTTTTATTTGGCTTTGGCAAGCATTACAAGACCTTTTTTTCTCTTAGATGATTTGATGATCGAGATGTTACACTTTATCTGGTTAGTATTCTAGAATGTAAGCCTTCCTATACAAATTATCTTATCTCTCCAAATTTGTTTTTGTGATATGGTTGTCTTACCACATCGTCCTTACCTAATATTAAAATAAGAAATTATTTTTGTTTAGGCTTATTTACTTAGGAAAATCATAGTAACTCTAAAGAAGCTTTGATTAGGACTTAATGAGCTATATCTAATTAAATATTAATTTTTTATATTTTTAAAGTGTTATGTTCTGATGTTTTTGGTATATTTTCTAAGCTATTATGATTCATTCTCGACTTGGTCATCAAAGTTGTTACACTCATTCTTCTTATTGTCTTGGAATGCTTTTTTTTGATATAATTTATCTCATTTCTTCAAATTATTTACATAATATAAGAGTGTTTATGTTAATTTTTATTTTTGAAATTTTAAGTAATTCAATTTCAGGTCCAATTGAGATGAAATAAACATCATTACAATCATCTCAATAAGTTATATTCAGTTAAATATTTTTTTATTATTTTAGATAATATGCTTTATACAATATTTGAATGCATTATGATGCATTATTGTTTGAGCCTATTTTAATGATTGAGAATGTTACACTCGTTCTCATTAGAATCTTGGAATTTAGCTATCTCGTATAATTTATCTCATTTTTCTATAGTTTTTTTTTATTTTGATATATTACTATGTAAACCACCACTCATATGTCTTTTACATTTTTTTATTTTATTCTTTAAAATTGCTTCATTTTTTTATTCTAACTTTAATATATATATTTTTAATATTATAATAATAATTTATTGCTTTTTGCACTTATCTATTTTGGCAACAATCATCATTGGACTCATCTTATCAATCTTTGTTTAGTTTAAGGTTTTGGCATAGTTTACGAGGAATTCTAATTCATTCTTCAATTGAAAATTAAGAATTTTATACTCATGTCCTCAAAGTTATTGAATTAAGTTTTTTTGTATAATGTATATCATTTTCTTGAAATGTTTTTCATTAATTTTGGTATATCGCTATGTAAACATAAATCTCCTCACATTTACTTGTCTTTGATTTGGTTATATAGATTATTTTAGTTTATCATAACAATTATTTAAATATATTTATTTAATATTAAATAATAATTTATGCCTAATTTCTTATGTATTTTGTCATAATTCCAAACATCATTCAATTGAGTCATAACAAATGCCATTGGACTCATCTCAATGACACCCATTCATTTAAATAATAATTTACATAATTTTATTTTTTATTTTTTATAAGGATAAATTTCATTGAGATGGGTTAAATGAGGTTGTTTCATCACAATCAAACGTTGTTTTGAATTACTACAAATTCAAAAATTAAATAAGAATAACTAAAAGTAAAATATTTTTTTAATATTAAGTAAGCTTATATTAAACTTAGAATGAGATAATTGAAGTAATTAGCATAACCAAATTATTTTGTTATAGTCACATAAGAGAAGATTTGGAGTGATGTAGCAATATAGAAAAATCAAATATTAAATTGTCAATAAATTATATAAATTACATGAAAAGTTGCCCTTTGGGAGATAAATGAGATTGTGTAATATTCTTGATCATCAAATAAGGTATAAATCAAACTATCACATAAGACATTCAAAAAACCTATAAAATAAAAAAATTATAATTATGGAGATGAATATTTAACAAGATAGAGCTTGTTGAGATGTGGAGAATGATGCTTACTTCATCTTAATTTGACCATTTCGAGATTTACTACCAATTATAAGAGTAAATAGGCATAAATAATAACAAATTATTATTTTTATATTAAATAAATGTTTATTAAAACTAAAATAAGAATGTTATGAAATCAAAGCAATGGAAAGGTCACACGAGAAGAGAAGGATTACCAAATGAAAGTGAAAGTATGAAGAGATGAGTTATGTTGTATGGGAATGTAGTAATCAATGATATTAAGTAGATTAATTATAACACCTTTAATCATGAAATAATGTACGAATGAAATGCCTAAAAATACTTACCAAAGCACACGAAAATAAATATGTAAAATATTAAAATAAGCTTTTAGATAGACCTCATTGACATGATTCCAATGACATTTGTTTCTTCTTGTTCAAATGTTGATTGGAAATAGTAGAAATCAACAATGTAAATATGAAAAATAATTATAAATTAATATTTTGATATTAACTAAAATTAAATTAAAGCTAAAAAGTGATCACTTGAAATAATATAATATAATCAAATCAAAGTGATATAAATGTCACAAGAGATGAGAAACATAGTTTCTCAAGAATATAACTAAATAAAAGTTTGAAATTTCAAGAAATTAGTTAAATTATACATTAAACCTTTATTGCAAGATACTAAATGGATCGAGAGAGACATTCTCGATCGTTAAATTTTGTATGAATAATTCTCTCTTAGGATATAACAAAATCCTAAACAATATTTTAAATTATAGAAATGTATATTTAGAGGGATGGAGCTCAAGGCTAGTAGAGTTATGATTGTTATGTCCAGAATAGACATCCTTGAAATTATTTTGAGTTATAAATGCAAATTCACATAAATAATAACATATTATTATTTTAATATAATGAAATAAATGCCATGTAAAAGGTCACACTAAAGGAGAATTAGGGTTTCATAGCAATATAAACAAATCAAAGCCAAAACTTTAGAAAAATGAGATAAATTATGGAAAATTTGTCATCCAAGATACCAAGTAGATTGAGAGTAACATCGCTGATTGTAATACATGGTTAATGTAAGATATCTTGTAAGACATGCCCAAATGCTAACATGTAAAATTTTTTAAAATGTAAGATTTAATTTTTAATTGGATATAAGTCATCAAGATGAGTCCAAAAAAGGTTTTTCATCTTGAATTGACCATCTTTAGATGTATTACAAATAAGATATGTAAATGAGTCTAAATAATAAAGAAATATAGTTTTAATACTACGCAATTTTTTTTAAACTTGAAATGAGATTAATTGAAACAATGTAGTAATATTACGAAATAAAAGTGAAAATTTTTAAAAGATGAGATAAATTATACGTGAAAGTTTCGTGCCCTAATAGTGAGAAGATTGAATGTAGCATCATCGTTCATCAAATGTGTCATTAAGTGAGACAAAAAACTAGAAATTAAATCATTTAAAAACATTGAAATAAATAATTTTTTTCAACTCTATCAATCCTCATTTGGAATTATTATAAAGTACTATGATAAATAATAAAAATAATAACTATTTGTTTTTGAAATCATAAGTAAATATATTTTAAAGCAAAAACTAAATAAATTAAAGAAGTATATTATATGCAAATAAAAATAATTTATGGGCCTTACAAGTGAAGAATTTGAGTTTCAAAGCAAATAATGAAATCAAAAGAAAAAATATGGAGAAGTGTGATGATGTTATGGACAAGTTATATTCCAAGATACCACAGATATAAAGTTTAACACCCTTGATTATCAAATTTTCTACAAATACAAATGTCTAAGTGTGCCAAAACCATAAAAAAATATTTAAAATAATAAAAGTAATATTGAATTCGATAGTGATCATTGAGATGAGTCCAATGAAGTTTATTTCATCTCTATTTGACCTCCTTCACAATTACCACAACATATAATGGTAAATAAGCATAAATATTAATAAATTATTTTTAATGTTATTCAAATATATAATAAGGCTCAAATGAGATGGATTGAAGCAACATAATTTAACAAAAACAAAGAGACTTAAAGGTAACAGGAGGGTAGATTTAGAATTACATAGTAATATAATAAAGTTAAGGAAAACTATTTGAAGTGTTTAGATAAATTATATGAGGAAGTTGAATTCTAAGTACTTTGGAGATCAAGCATAATAGCTTTGACCATTAAATTTTGAATGAATAAAAATGTATCACAAAGTATGCCAAATAAAAGAAAATAAAATATTAAGAATTATGTAATAAATATTTAATGGGATGGAGCTAATCGAGTTTATCTAATGATTTTTATCTTATTTTGATGCCATCTCATTTGAGATTATTATGAATAACAGAAAAAAATAAACATAAATAATAAATTATTATTATCTTAATGTTAATTTAAAGAAATATCAAAGTTAAATGAGATAAATTGATAAATATAATATATAATTAACACAAAGTGATGCAATGCTCTTATGAGTGATGATTTAGTGTTAGATGGAAATATATCCAAATTAAGAAAGAAAATTTGAAGAAATAAGATAAATTGCATGAGAATATCATGTTCTAAGATACAGGAGATTGAGTGTAACATCTTTGATTGTCAAATAATAAACAAATTAAAATGACCAGTAAAAAAGCTAAACCCTAATAACTAATATGTTGAAAAAAATAGTATTTAAATTAATAAACCTAATCAAGAAGGCAACATTGTTCATTTCATGTTGATATGACTTCATTTTGAATTATGGCAAATTACTACAACAAATTTACATAAATAAAAGGAAATTGTTATTTTCATATTAAAGAAATATATTTTTAAGGCTCAAAAGAGATAGATTTAAGTAATCTAACATATCTAATTTAAAGTTATGTATAGCTCAAATGAGATAAGTCTTAGAGTTACCCAATAATAAAACTAAATTAATGCAAAACAATGGAAAAAATGACACAAATTGTATTGGAAAGTTTTATTCCAAAATCCTAAGTAGATCGAGTGTAGTACTCTTGATTATCAAATATGATACAAATCAAAATTTCTTTTAAATATATGAAAAGCATGGAAAATAGAATATTTATAAACATGAAAAAGCAAATTTAATTAGATAGTGTTCATTTAGAAGAGACCAAATGATATTTGTTTCATCTCAATTGAATATCATTTTAATTTACTGTGAATTACAAAAGTAAATAGGTATAAATAAAAATTAATCATTATTTTATTAATAAAAAAATTATATTGAAGATGAATTGAAATAAATTGAAGCAATGTAATGTAACAAAATGAGAGGAGCGACCTATAGGGAACATGATAAGCGACATAGAGTTACGTACTAATATGACAAAACTAAACTGAAACTTTGAGGAAATGAGATAAAGTTTAAGGGAATGTTGCACTCCAAAAGACTAAACAGCAAAAGTGGAACATCGTCATTTGTGAAATCAGGTATGAAAAAAATGTCTTGTAAGTGTGCTTGGTATGAAAAAAATATTTATATTTATAAAAAATAATATTTAGTTGATAGAGCTTGTTTGGATGAGTTGAAAGATGTTTGCTTCATCTTGATTATGCAATATTTTAAAATACTACAAATTACAAAATAAATAAGCTCAAATATTAATAAATTATTATTCTAATATCAAGTAAATATATACTGAAAGAGTTGCAAAGGCCAAATTAAAGTGGAATTAAAGCTTATTAACTATATAACAAATTGAAAAACAAAATTATGAAAATAGGATAAATTTTACAAGAGAGTTGTAATCCAAAACACTAAGAAAATGTATTCATCATTTATTCATGACCAAGCATAGGAAGCATTGTATTATTTTATCAAAAGTTTAGTATTTTGCTATATTTTCCTGTTCTAAGTGGTTGGACAGCTCAATGTTTACAAAAGTGAGAGTTTCATTTGGTCTGATAAAAACCGTATCAGAGGCCGAGCACACAAAAGTAAGTGTGATTGTTTAACCCACAAAAGCTTGTAGGTTGGAGTTGTACACACTCATTTAACTTCATAAAGAACAAGCCAAGATCAATCATGCTTTGCTTGCTTTTTCATTGCTCAAAAGGCATGCTATATTGAGTCTTCATTTTGGAAGTTTTTGCAGTTTTAAGACTTTAAAAAGTTGAGTTTCCTTAAATACTTTAGAAATGGTAGTAATTTAATTAATATTCTTCAAAACAAAATGGATATATTCCATAGACATTTAGTATTCTAGATATTTGTCATTCTTTTCAAAATCAGGCCTTTTCTTTCGATTGCTCGCAAACATTATTAATTGTTGGAGTTTCCATGAACTAGGAGTGTCCATATACTAGTTTTTTTAGATTAGAAAATTTTGTGTGATTATGACAATTTCTTTTTTTTCGTTCCAAGTGTTTCCTACTATTAGAAAGGTTAAATTTGATTCCAAATATCCTATTCTTTTCTTTCTTGTAAGTTGACCATAAAACTTTAATTTAATTTAATTTCTAATTTTGTTTTGTTGGGAACATAGAAATTATCAGTTCAAGAAATTTTCACAGCAATTCATTTTCTTTTATTGCTTGGCTAAAGTTTTTTAAGTTAGTACATTAGAACTTATGCAAATTGTTGGTGTCACTACAAAGGGAATCATTAATTATTTTGCTAACTCAATCCAATGTGTTAAGATAGGGATTAATTATCCTTAGAGAAAATAGGTATTGAGAAAAGACCAATCTTCATAAGAGTAAGTCTTCCTACAATATTAAACAACTTGTTCTTTCATCTTACTTTTTCTTATTACTCTTATCAAATAGGAATTAGAACTATTCAATTTTGTTTGAACTTATAGAAAGAGATAACATAAGAAATTTATGGGGTGCTTACTACAAGGAATGTAAGTCATTACTTTACATAACTTCACTATAATATTTATGAGTTATGTCATCATTGCCTTTACAATAACTGTGTGGTATATCTACGATAGAGACAGTCAAAACACATAGAGCAACAATATGAGGCTCAATATGTGATGATCATTTTCAAGTAGAGAGAAAGATTGTATTGCATGTTAAGGCTACCACACCAAAAATGCAGCTTGATGCTCAAGTGGAGCAACTTTTGGAGGCTTTCATGCATTTAATCCATAGGACTTTATTGGCACAAGAAAACAAGCTATTGTAGTTCTGTAGTTGATGTTTAGGAACTACATGATGCGATTGGGTGCCAAGCTATGAGCAAACTTTCTATTTTAGAGTTCGTTCTAGAAGGAAAGTCACTTGCTTGGTGAGAACTTATATCTCTAACAATATTGTGGGATGTCGAATTGCTGAGATGCCACAGATCATGTTTGTGATTTTATTAAGAGAGTGCTACGTACACATGATGCCCAATGCCTAGTTTATTATTTCGTTCACTCATCTTAATTGAATGTTGAAAATTATTGTTGACAATGCCTCTAGATTCTAAAATCGAATATGTTACTGTTATGTGCTTTTGCCTTATAATGAAAGTCAATGTGAACTTTTCATGAAAAGACAACGGTAAGCGACTATTACTTGTCAATTTAATCAATATTGAGACTTGGTGGATTCCGCTGAGTTGCATGAGTAGGTGGAACACCATGTAGTTGCTCTCAAAGCAATGAGGAAAATAAAAATCTTTTACACCAACATCGATTAGGAAGATTAACAAGGTTCATTGCTAAAGTTTTGACCAATATGCATTAATGCTAACATAACCATTTCGAGAGCACTAGATATAAAAGTCTAGGGAATAGGTTTAAGGGTGTAGTGTTGTGATAATGAGCATGGTTGTTCTCTATGGTGAAGATTTGCTTTGATGAGTTGAAGCCTAATTATAATATGTCCATTTGTCTAGAAGGGTAAAAGACTATTTGATCTTTGGATGGGTAAGAGATGTTTAAGAATTGTAACTAGAAATCTATGCATATTCTTGATAGTAAGATACAAAGCTTTTAGATGTTATCATCAGTATGACTTTATTATGGAATTATTTTCACAATCATTTTCTAAACTAAAGAATGACATTCTTTTTTTGTTCTTTCTTTGGATTTGATTGAAAATGATTAATGCCTATTGTAACCACCAATTATGGTAAAACTAGTTTTTATTGTTGAGCTTATGGTAGCTTTTAAAGTTTATGGAGATATTATAAATTAGGTCTAGGGCTTTGAGGCTAAGATAATTATGGGGATCAATAGAACAAAATAGTAGAGGGTGATGATTTAGTGTTCTAAAATGAAGATAATTAGGGACCTTAACCTTTTTTGACACCTTACTTTAATGAAACTATGTAGTAGTCTTCTTAGATTATTTGGCAGGTATTTTGTTCGAGCCTTAAATTGAGTTTTTCATTATCCTATAATTAAGAGCTGCCTCTACTGTTTGGTAAGTCTATTCAATAACACTTGTAGGAATATAAGAATAAATATTAAAATATGAGACTTTGTGAATGAAGGCATGATTAGGTATAGTTTATGCTCCTATTGAAGCCCTTGTCCTTTTTGTTGAAAGGATCATGGTTAATAATCGTTTCTGGACCACTAAGCACTTAAAAAAGTAACAAGCAAGAACTAAAAACCTTTACGAAGAATTATTGATTTATTGGATCAACTTTTTTTTTCTAAAACCTTCATTAAAATAGATACTCAATCATGATATCATGAGATCCAAACTTTAGAGGAGGATACCCCGTAGATTACATTAAAAATTAGGAAATTCTTTTTAATAGAAGAGTTTTCCATTTAGATAGTCTGATTCACTTATTGTACTTATGAATCTTAAGATTGACACATTCAGATCATTCTTGAATAGTTTTATCTATGTATTTATTTATGAATGTTGTTGTATATGAGAAGCAAAAAATTTCATGAAATATTTCTTAGGATCAAGATGTGTTCCTTAGTCACATTCTTAATGCTAAATACTCAAATGTATCGCATCAAGATTTGAATTATCATTGAGTGATAGAGTCTTATTGTAGTTTTAGTTAACCATAGCTCTAAGTTTTTTTTGGATTATTACCATATTTGATTTTTGAAGTATCTCTAGAACTATAACACCTCTTACAAAGTTACTAGGGTATGGCATAGTTTTCTCTTGGAGAAAATGATGCATGCAAAGCTATTGTGACCAATTGCTTGGTTGGGTATAACTGTAATTTTTATTATATGGGAGCCCCAACAAAGGTTCCAATATTGTATCTCTCACTAATTTAGGAGTAGTTCTTATTCAGTGCTATTGAGTGGAAGCATATGTATCTAAAAACTTGCATGAACATTTGTCTAACTACTTAATCCCTGACTTGGAGTTTATAGAAGTGGTGTGTTCTCTCATGTTAAGGCTAAATTACTTTTATATTGTGTAGGATATGCTTTTAACTAATTACAAAAGCCTAAAATTTTTCTTTTGTCAAAGTGAGCTTTACTTGAGGATGTGATAATAGTTGGAGCTCACAAATGACTATGATCTTGACATTAAATATTGCAAGCGCAAGATAACTTAAGTGGTTAATGCTTTGATGAGGAGCTCAACAATCAAATCTTAGCCTATGGAGAGATTATAGACAAAGGTTGTGATGAATATTACCAATGTTCAACCTTAGTTTGTTGCGCATAGTTTGGCCACTCAACTTAGTGCCTTAGCACCCATGTCAATTAGTTTGATGGTCTAAGGACACTTTATTGATGGCACCCTAATCTTCAGACTGAGATTTCTTGACTACAACATAGTGAGTTTAAGGATTTTGTCTTGAGGGGTCATATGTTAACCAATCTTGGCAAGTTGTGTCTTCTACTGTAGTAGAAGTTCAAAGAGAGGTTATTAAAGGGAAGATCATGACAATAAATTGTCTACTCATCTATGAGAGACAAACATGTTTAGGAACCTCAAAACCATATTTTTAATGGAGTGGTTTAAAGAAGGATGGAACTCAAATATGTTTTGAATTACATAATATGCAAGGTATTGAAAGTTTAACATTAGAAGTTTGAAAATGTACTTTACAATCTTGCAAATTAAGTTGGAAGTTTGATGGGAACACTATGGATTTCGTCTTAGACTAACAACACATATCGGTGATAATGGATGACTGACTAAATGGAGTTATATTCTTAGTATTACAAGTTCTGATTGAGATGGCAACATGGCTAAGTTGTATTTTAAGTAGATTGTTTAACAACATGAACTATAAAAAATAATTATATTTTATAAATATGCAATAATAACTTCTTAATTCAAAATACATTTCCATTAGGCTTTGGGAATCATTAACTTGTTTAGTGTTGCTGAATAACCTCAAGAATTTAGCTAGTAATAGAAATTAATCGAAACTAGTGGCATATTCTTCTTGAGATCTAAGATGTCCAATAGTTATAGATAGATGCATCTTATTAGGAGTTCATAGTGTTTTTTTATGAGGATAGGTGTGAAATCTTAGTAATAAGGGCTTGTCCATAGTTAAATTTCTACGTTACAGTGAGGAAAAATAAAAGGCTAACCAAGATGAAGAGAGTGAGGATTATTTTAAATGGTTAGAATTTCTTTCTTTATTTTGGTGATGCAATTTTGGCAATTTAGTGTAGAAAGTTAAATTAAACAACTTAGGCTAGCATTCCAAAATCATGAATGAGTCCTTGTGAGAAAATGAATGACTTTTATGACAGTTGGCAGCTCCTTATTTTCTAGGCTAAAATATGGGAGTCTCAAACTTAGGCCTTTGAAGAAAAATAGCGATTTATGAAGCTCTTGAGTAAGCAAAGTAAATGATTGTTTATTTCGACCAGAAGCAATTATTAGGAGTTAAGGTTATGGTAAGGTTGGTAAGATAGAAGATAAACATGATGATGCATGATTTTTGATTAAAGAAGTTTAGATTTTTTTCAAATAATCAAACACATCTTATGTTTATGTGTAAAATTACATTTACCTTTGCATTAAAAGAAATTTGTGGCATTTAAAGGGTCCTTAGATTAACGTTTCAAGGTAAATTAGGCTATAGGTGTCCATAACAATATAGAATTTGAGTTGAGTATGTCTTTAGTAAAGGATGGTTAAGATAGGGCAGTTACTTGTTCTTTCTATAATTATATTTAGGATTTAGTTTAAAGTTTTGAAACACAAAAAAAAATATTTGGGGAACATCAGTGCTTGGCCTTAGCTTGGATAGGCTCTTGTTTTTATCCTAAAGTTATAATTGGGTTGAGATATTGCTCATTTATAACCTTAAGAGAGGAGCTATGACTTAGCCTAAGGGTTATGTAGTTCTTGTATGTTTTAGCTAAGGTGAACCTTGGAATTAAGGGTAAGCCTATGAGTTTTAATCTTATGCTTAAAAGGTATGAGTTGGACACCTTATATGATATTCTAGTGATATGAATAGCAAAGGAGAGACCATTAAGAATGTTGTAGTTGTTAGTGTTATCTTAATAGGTATATTGAGTCACTAATAGAACTCTTGTGAGCCAAACCTTTGAAAGGAGTGGCTACAATCTTAACTAGTGCCTAAAGGTTGAGGTTAAGTTAGTTGTGTTAATGAAATATTAAGTGAATGTTTGGATAGGAAAAAAGACGTTAGGGATGATCTAAATATAGTAAGGTTAAAAGGCAAGTCATATGTGTCAAATGTAGCCTGTTGGCAAAGCATAAATACTAAGTAGGGTTTTGCTGAAACCTTAAGATCACCAAAGATAAAACATTATTGTTTAAGAAGTTCCTTAACATAACTTTAAATAGTTTTTTAAGGTTCTTTTAGAGTTGTTCCCAACATCTTATCAATGGTTGTCATATATAACAGTATTCTTCTAGCACTTGTATAAAAAACACAATAATAGAATCACAGGCACTTATCTTCATGACTCCAAGATCATAGAACAAGGTTGTGATGAAGCAAACCAAATATTTTAAACTCTATAGATTAGGAAGAAGGTCAGATGATATTATGGACCCAATTTTGATAATGGAGGTACTACAATGCATAAGTAGACTCCTTAGATATAGAGTTCCATTTAAACATCATATACTTCTCAATTTTTTTAAGCGTCAGTTTAACCTTAGGATTAGTAGTTGATAAAGGACGTTCCATTTCATGTTACTAAACTCTTTAGTTTATGGAGTGCTAGTTATTTGATTATATATTTCAAAATTGGTGAAGTACCACATACCCTTTGAGCACATCTTAAGGACTATAAATGTACTAAATATCATTATGAAGGAGTGTAGAAGTTTATTGACAACTCTTGGGAAACTTTGAGATATTAACTATTATGATTAGAAACCTAATTAGTTGATCACAGATTCCCAATATGATTGAGGTGTGCTAAATATCCTTCAAAGCATCATGGGACATCAATTTATAATGGGACAATCATCATCATGTTCAGCTAAGTAATTGGATAAGTAGGTTACAAAATATAAAGAGGTTATAATTGATACTAAATTAGTTAAGACACTTATAGTTCATTGATGAGGTTAGTGATTAATGCAATTCATCAATGATAATATCTTAGGTTATGTTTTTATTTTGCTTGATAAGCTAAGAAACTCTAATGTCATAATTTAAAAAAGTTGGTGTGTGTTATACCCTTGTGTTTGATCAGTCAAGAATAAATGTTTATATATCGTTCGGGCTTGTTTTAAGTGAAATTGTTAATATTAAACTAAGTCAAGCCATAAACTTTAAAATGTCTAAAACAGTGGTCTTCAAGACTCTTGGAGTGATGGCAAGCTTCAAGAAAATTGAAGGCATGCACCAAAATCTTTATACTTGAATATCTCTTTATTTGTCTTAAATTTGATAGTCTAAATTTTGAGATGATGTGGCACACTAGTAGCGTTAATATTTGAAAATGTTACAAGTTTAAGAATTTTTGAATTTTGACTTTTGGGCCAAGCATTAGTGATGAAAAGTATAGACATCGGTATTTGATTTTTTAAAATCAATTAGAAATTATTTTTCATTAATTTCCTTTCATAGTCATTTAGGAAATTTTTAATACTATCATAATATAAAATTATTTTGGTATACCTATATTCAAAATTTTGGCACAAAAATTCTCACAAAACACCATAAAACCACTTTAGTCTCACGAATTTTCACAGTAGCGTTGGGCAGGTCGACCCGACCCGATGGCTGGTCTGTTCAGGCTTTAAGGATGTAAAAAATAAAATAAAATAAAAGTTGTTTGATAGACAAGAAAGGGGGGAGCGAAGCCCAAAGGGTACAGGAAGAGCTGCTGAACGGAACAAATGAGAAATTATCCTGCAACTACAGAACGGAACAGTGCGAAAAAATTGCGAACTCAGCATGCAGAGAAAGTTGACAAGAACAAGCATGAAATCAAGTCAACTAGGACCAAGTGACGAAAGCTTTGTTGAGAAAGGGGGTAGCCAACCCCAAACGGCTCGAGAGAAATAACAACCGAAAGTTATATAGAGAGCACTCGCAAGGAAATTTGGACAATGTGGGACTAAACTCCCATTCGATTGTCAAAGAAGGCGGAAGGGTCGGCACGATCAGAAGGCTTAGAATAATCAAGGTAAATTGCTGCATGATAATAGTAAAATGCCATGCAGGAGATTCAAGCCAGAGACAAATTGCAAGTGGATGCAGAACCACTGCAGTAAGTTTCTATTTTAGTTGATTTTTGGACTTACTTTTTTAGTACATGTAGGACAACCAATCGCGATCATGGCCGCCTAGATCCGATGACCAGGATTGATCTGAAATAGTAAATTCGAGATTCAATCAGAAACATCCATTTCAGGCTCCAAATTGAACGGTGACTGCTTTGTGTTTGTTACCCAAACAGCTAGTTCATTTTAGAGCCATTGGAAGTGGATTTAGAGCTCAAATTTGAGCTCTATAAATAGGGAAGGATGAAGAAATCCATGAGATTATAATTGCTAAGTTCTCAAAGCTTTCAAATAATGATTTTGAGCAATTTCAAGTGCATACTATGATTCCAAATTCATAAAGAGAAAGTGGCAGGAAGGATTTCAAAATTAGAGGTTTTTGCTTCAACTATTTTCAATTTCTTTTCCTCCCTCTTTTCGGTATTGAGTGTGCCTAATTTTTATTTTAAATTTTATTAAGTTTATACTTTGTTACCAATTTTTTTATTTGTTTCTTTGGGGTAAGGGCATCCCGACAATTGTACAAAAGCCTCGATTTTGAGTTGAGCCTGAAAAAAACTGAAGTAGATTCGGGGTTAGCCGTAGGTAAAATCCCAAGTAGGTTTGAGGTGAGTCGTACAAAAAACCTGCCTTGTAATTTGGTGAATTTTAGTTGTTTTTTCCCAGCACTGGTTGGGAGTGGATGTAGGCTTGATTTTGAGTTAAACCACTTTAAAAATCTTGTGTACTATTTTACTTCTCTTTCTTGATCATGCTTAAAAGATTTAAGTTTTAATCTAAATAAAAAATTGAAAGAATCTCAAAACTATATTTACCACAATTCACCCCCCTCTTGTTGGTTTACTTTAGGCACAAAGAACTTCTGTGTGTCTTAGTAGTGCTGATGACTTAGCATTTTATTTGTTGAAGTCTTACGTTTGGTGATGATTTTTCTTTATAATAATTGTTGCACTGAGGTTTCCTATTTGTATTAAACATTTAATAAGTTCAATTGACAATTATGTACATCTTTTACATTTTGCATCTAAATGGTGTATATTTAATTATGAATGGTGTGTCTTCATGGTGATATGTTGATATGATTTGTTGTGGATGTATGTTATGAAACATTTTGTAAGATTGCATCACTACAATGTAGATATCAATGTGTTGAGTAGATATATCTAAGCAAGGTCAACCAATCATTTGATTGGATAAGTGATCGGTCCATAGAGGAATGACATTCATTCAATCCAACACAACATGAGAATACTTATCATATTTTTGTATTGTGACTTCAATTTTGAACATAAGTTGGTGATAGGAGGTTTTCTCACTATATACATCAATTGTGCATGTGTTTCATTGCATTAAAGTATTTGTAAAACAAATGTAGCTAAAACTATCATGGTGTCATACAATTAGTAGAACTTTTAAACCTTTCCTTTATGAATAAGTGGAACTTAAATTAATGTAACCAATCTTGCATACATGTTAACTAATTCTACCTTAACTTCTATACATCATGGTTAGCATTGAATTTGTACAAACCATTGAATATCCACTTCTTAGATTAAATGTCTTTAAACTTCAATATTTATTTTATTTATTCGCATAAAAATTTTATCATACAAAACAACGTAGTATGACATATTGGTATGATGTTTTTCTATTTAGAAATAAGCGAAAGGACTTCGTATAAAATTGTTATAATGATGTCATAAAAATATGGTGTTATTTGTCATAATGGAAGAATCATTTAGTTAAGATAAGAAGCAAAAAATAAAAATGATAATTGCATTATGAATGTATAATCTGAGAAACAATTTTGTATGATAACTAAAAAATAAAAAACTTTGTTCAATAGTACACCTTATAATACATTCATTAATATCATAATTATATGATAAACTTTTGCATCTAAAATGGAATGATTAGATATATGGTTTGTAAAAAATACCACCTTTATGTGCTTATCACTTTGGTAGGTCTATTTATCATGTTTGCATAAATTGTTATTGAAATTTGTAATGGCTAGTTAAATCACTTTTAGAAATATGAGTGTTTTACATCTAACAATAATATGATTAAATTAGTTTTGACTTATAAAGGCGTATTTTCCACCTAACCTAAAAGATATCCTAAAACCTTTGCATTGTGAGTTCTAAAGATATACATAGTTCTTTTATAGTTGCATGTTTCACGAGTTTTAATTAATTAAAAAATTAAATTAGAATAGTTTTTTATATAACTTAAAAATTAGAACTTTTAATATCTATAAAGAGTTTAAGCTATAAATAAAACAAAACATATATATATTTCAAAGGACAACGTTAGCAGTCTTGATGGAAGTGCTCAAAGGATAATACTTTGATAAAATTCTAAGAATCTTCTTTACGTATTCATAAATAGATATAGGTTTTCCCAAATTAGCAAGTCCATTTTTAATGTTTGTAAGTCTAGCAAACACACTTTGAATAGACTCATTAGAAAGCATTTTTGACAAATCATAATTATGTGTCATCAATTTTTTTCATTAAATAAAGATATACCTCCATGAGTTTCCTCTAATGTGGATCATATTTTAAAAAATAGCTTGAAATTTTTTATTCTATTAAACTTAATAGAATTTAAAACATAATATAAAATATTTATAGCACTACCATCTAATTATACACTATCTTTTTTTCTCCTCATCCATTTAATTTATTTACTTATGTATAAATACATCTTCTAAATCTTTTCTAATAAAAAAATTAAATGGAATTTACATTAGCTTAAATATTTCCATGCCAAAAAAGAGTGGCGGCCTATTAGATGGTGACCCTAACTTAAATTTAGTAAAGCATTAATATGGAACATGGGTCTAGCAAGCTAGCTTCTTCTCACAAGAAAGGGAGACAAATTTGTAACCAATTATAACATTACTTAGTGAAAGAGTAAATTACTTGCAATATAGCTATTAACTACTAAAAAACTTATTTAAAGTCATTTCATTAAAAGTGACTACTTTAAGTTATCTAATATGTTTTAGTAAATCATTATAAATAATTTTATACAAATTTAAAATGTTTTTAAAAATATGTTAATTTTCTTTTAAAATTAAAATTTTCTTCATTAAATAAAAAGTTTCAAATAATGATAAAGTACACCAACGACTTTTTCTAGTTCTACTCAAATTGAAGCCTAAAACCACCAACCCCACACCCTTGACAAAAATAAGGCAAAAACCAAACCAACAAATATATTACTTTACCCTCACAATACACTCGTCCTACATCTTATATATGAATACAATCATCCCACATAATCTAACTTATTTATTCAAAATTTTTCTTTTTTTTACTATATTGTTATGTAACACTAAATTTATTTTTTAAGCGTGTTTAATTTTGTAATTCATACTAATTTCATTGGAGGTTTGATCGATAGAAAATAAAATTTGCTAGACTCTTCTCGAGTTCCCCATCGAATTAAAAAATCATGTCTATATTTTTAAATAATTGCTTTATAATTTTTTCATGCATTTTGTGATAGTTTGTTATATTTATTAATTTAACTTTAATAATATTTTTTTCATTTTGACAAGTTTTGCTAGACATATCGATTTACACTAAATCTCTTTTTTGTCATAGAATATAACATTTATATATATTTTAGCTCATTTCTTCAAAGATCTTTTTTATTTGATTATATTGAAATGAAATTTTAAGGTTTCTTTCATGTGACTTTTAGAACACTTTGATTGTCTTATATTACATTTCCTTAATTTATCTTATTAATCTTTAGCAAATATTTACTTTATATTAAAATAATAATTTATTACTTATTAAGTTTATTTTGGTAATTCATAATTATTATAAATGAAGTCTAATGTAGATGTTAAAATGTCACTATAGAACTTTCGATGTGTAGTATCCAAATGAATATTCATTTTTATATCCTTACATAGTTTATTTTCTAGTTATTTTACATGTTTTATGAGACATTATGATTCACAAAAATTTGACGTTAAGTGATGTTACACTTGGTAACTTTTATATATTTCAACAAAACATTCTCACAAAATTAATCTCATTGTTTTAATTTTTTTTACTCAGTTATATAATTATGAAACAAAAATTTTTGTCTCGTGTAACTTTTATATCACTTTGGTTTGGTTATATAACATTAATTCAATTTATCTTACATAACTATAACAAAAACTTAATTATTATTAAAAAAATAATTTATTGTAATGGATTCTTTTTTTTTATAAATCATAATAATTCAGAATGAGCTGTCGTGAAGATGAAACTAATATTGTTGGACTCATCTGAATGAGCTTTATCTAATCAAAAATTCATTATTCTATTTTAAAGTATTTTATTTTTCTACTAGTTTGGCTAGCTTTTCAAATCATTTTTATTAATTCCTAATTTAATGATTAGGGTATTATAATTGCTCTCCTTAATATCTTGGAATGTATCTTTCTTGTACACCTTATCTTATATATTCAAATTTCTTATTTTGATTTGGATAAGCTGCTATGTTATTCTAAATCTTCTTTTATGTGATTTTTATATCACTTCGATTTTGTTATATTATTTTAATTTTCCTAATAAGCTCCAATTGAGAAGAAACAAATATTGTTGAACTTATCACAATGAGTTTTTATCTAATTAAATATTCATTAATATATTTTAAAATTTTTATTTTCTAAGATTTTGGCATTCCTTATTTGATGTTTTAATTCATTCCTGATTTGGAAAATGATTATGATACACTTGATGTCTTCAGTATTTATGAATGCAACATTCCTATTACATTTAATTCATTTCTCCAAATGTTTTTTTATTTTGTTCAACTCTAATCTCATTTGAAATTTACATCACTTTTTATTTTTTTATAGTACATTGCTACAATTTATCACATTTTAACTTTAACATAAATTTACTTTATATTAAATTTATAATTTGTTATTATTTATGTTTAATTATTTTCTTAACAAGCAATAATTTGTAATAATGTCTAATTGGGATAGATCAATCATTTTAGTTTTCATGACATTAAATATTTTATGTTTTATTGTTTTAGCAACATTATGAGGTATTTTTATTTGCAAAAATATTTAGCGATAAGGAATGTTAAATTTAATCTTCTTATTACCTTTGAATATAATTTTTTTATACACTTTTATCTTTTTTTTCAAAGTGTTTATCTTTATGTTGGTTATGTTTCTATGTAACTGTAAATCTTGTCTATGCAATATCTACATTATTTTTATTTTTTTATGTTATGTTTCTTTAATTGTTTTTATTCTAGCTTTAATATGAATTCAGTTAATATTAAAAATAATAGTTTCCAATAATTTAATCTTTTTAGTTTGGTAATTTGTAGTTGCTACAAATAAGGTCTAATCAAGAAAAAAACATGCGTCATTGGACTCAACACGATGAGACTAACTTGTTAAAATATTATTTTGTACATATTTTTAAATATTTTTATTTATTGATGCACGTTATCTAATTTAATTTAAATTTTTATTTTTAAAATAGTTTATTATCTTGGATTTTGGCTCGCTTTACAAAATATTTTGTTTCATTTTTAATTTGATCATTAAGAATGTCATACTTGATCTCTTCAGTACACTACAATTTAACTTTCCTAAAGAATTTATATCATTGTTTTAAATTTAAATCTTTAATTTTGTTATATGACTATGTAACTCTCATTTTAACATCATTGTAAAAGTGTTTCTATCAAGATTAAATAAATGTCATTAGACTCATCTCAAATAGCTCTATCAAATTTAACTTTCATTTTTCATATTTTCAAAACATTTAAATCTTCATTTTGGCATTTTTAAGAAATTTTGATTAGTATAGGATCTCATAGTCGAGGATGTTGCACTAGATCTTTCTCATCTCTTGGAATGTAAGTTTCATATGTAATATTTGTCATTATTCTAGTTATCCACTTTGAGTTTGTTATATTAGTATGAAATTATAAATCTTCTTTTATATGACCCTTACTTTCCTTTGATTTTATTATATTATATTAATTTAACTTATCTCATTTTAATTGTAATATATAAACTTATTATTATAATACTTATTGTTTCTTATTTCTTCTTATTTTTGTTATTAATTTGCACTTACTTAAGACAAGATTTGCTTTACATGGAACAATGGTCATTGCATTTATTCCAATATCCTCTTGCTAATTAAGTGTTAGCTTTCAAATTTTTTATTTGCGATTGCTTTACTAGGCTTTACATGACATTTTAATTCATACCTAATTTGATGGTTGAGAATGTTAAACTTCCTCTTCACAGCATCTTGGAATGCTATTATCCAAAATGATTAATAACATTTCTTCCACTTCATGATGATCATTTTATTATATTACTATGTAACTCCAAATCTTTTCTCATGTGATCCTTACATTACTTCAATTTATGCCTTTTTAGCTTTAATACATTTTTACTTAATATTTATAAATATTAATTTTTACTTGTACTCATTTACTTTGGTAATTCATAGTTATTCAATGTGATGTCTCTATGAGATAAAGAGAAAAATCATTCAACACTTCTGAACATTCTTTATCCAACAAATAAGATATTTTTATAATTTTATATGTTTTATTTTCTATCATTTTTGCACTTTATGAGACATTTGAATTCATTCCTCTGGATGTTATAATCTATGTATTTGGTTTAATGCAATTTAGTTTTTTTTGTGTAATTTGTCTTATTTCTCAAAATAATTAGATCATTCACATTGCTTTCGTTATAGTATAATGCATCAATTTATCATATTTTAGCTTTAATTTATATTCAATTAATAATAAAATAATTACTTACTAGTATTTTGATTTATTTTGTTTAACATTTCATAGTAATTTTTCTTGAGGCTCAATCAGGCCAAAGAAAACAATACAAAACTAGTCTCAATATGCATTTTGCAACAAAATTTTTATTTTTCTAATTTTTTAATTTTTTTTTCAAATTCTTTGGCATGATTTAGGAGGATGTTTGATTCATAATTGGTATGAGGATCCATAATGTTACACTTGATCTTTTTAGAATCCCTTAATGCAAGTTGTTTATATAATTTATATTCTTTTGTAATTGTTTTCCTTTAATTTTGTTATATTAGCATCATACTCTATCTCCCTTTTCCTCTAACAATTAACTTATTTTTTTTAGTTTACATTATGTTTCATCAATTTATTAAATTTTATCTTTAATTCATACTTGCTTAATACTAAACTGGTTTATTACTATTATAGTTATTTATTGATTTTTTTATTTCATAGTAATTGCAAACCTTGCATAATCAAAATGAAAGAAAAAATGTTGAAATCTCATTAATGAGCTCAACCCTATAAACACTCATTTTTATATTTGTAACTACTTTATTTTTTTTAATATTTTATGGGAAATTTTAATTCATATCTTATTTAATGATTGAGGATGTTGCAATCAACTTCCATAATACCACAAAGATGAAAGTTTTGTTATATAATTTATCTCTTTTAAAATATTTTTCTTCTATTTGGTTATATTACAATGAAATTCTAAATTTCCTCTAATGTAATTTTACTTTACTTTTTATTTTTTGTATTAAATTTTTAAAATTTATTACATGTCATTTTTAAAATATATTTAGATAATATTTAAAAAATAATTTAATTTTATTTATGTATATTAACGTTGGTATTTCATAGTACTTCTAATCAAGGTCTAATTGGAACAAATTGAATGTTGTTATACTCGTGTCAATGAGCTCTCTCTAATTAAATAATCAATATGATAATTTTTACTTATATTATTTTCATTGGCTTTATCGCACTTTATGATACATCTCATTTCTAACATATTTTGCAACAAAAGATGCTACAATCAATCTCATTAACATATTTGGATGCAACTTTCTAATGGAATATACCTTATTTGTTAAAATATTTCACTTACTTTTGGTTAAAATTTTATGAAATTCTAAATCTAAACTTGTGTAACTTTTACATCACCTTTATTTATGCCATTTTACTTTGATATTTGCTACTAGGCCCAAAGGTTGTCTAATCGAGGAGAAGCAAATGTTGTTAGACTTGTCTCTAAAACCTGTATCTAATTAAACATTTAATTTGTTATTTTTATGCTTTTATTTTAAATGAATTTTACATTTTTATATGGCATTATGATTCTTAGCTAATTTGATGATTAAGGATTCACACAATTTATTATATATTACGATGAAACTCTAGGTTTTCTCTCATGTCACGTTTATATTGCATTAATTTTATTATATTATATTACCTTAACTAATTTTATTTAAATTTTAAAAATTAATGTATGTTAGATTAATAATGTTTTATGGCTTATTCTAATGTGCATTGATAAATCTCCTCTGTTTTACTGAATAAAATTTTATCGTACAACTTGCTCATTTCTCTAAATTTTTTTTCTTTGATTTGGTTATATTATAATGAAATTTTGAATCTCTTATTGTATGACCTTCTATAATTTTTTATATATATACACCTATTTTACCTCACTCTAACTTTTTTTTAAATTTAGTTAACGTTAAAAAAGAATTTATTATTATTTTTGACTATTTATTTTTAAATTTTAAAAAATATTCACAAGGAGGAGCATGCAAGGCTAAAAAGTTTTGTTAATCTCATCTTGATGAATTCTATGGAATTAAATATTACATTAGAAAATTATGCATATCTTATTTTTCAATTGATTTGGCATGATTTAGAGGAATTTTTTATTTTTTTCTAATTTCTTGAGCAATGATTCTATAATTGATCTCTTTAGTACAATTCAATGAGATCTTTTTGTATAATGTATCTCATTTTTTCAAAGTTTATCTTTTATTTTATTAAATTATAATGACCTTGATATTCACCTCTTTCTTAACATTTATATACCATTGATTTGATAAATATACTGTTGCTTCAATTTATTAATTTTTAGCTCTAATATATACTTAATATTAATGTAATAACTTTATTATTTATGCTTAATTAGTTTGTAAATTGATAACAATTTTAATGGAGGTCAAATTTAAATTAAGCAAATGTCAATTCAGAAAACTTGATGAGCTATATCCAATAAATTATCCTTTTATATAAGATCAAATATTTTTTTTCTATTATTTTGGCATGTTAGAAATTTGAATTTGTTTTAGGTTTGATAATCGAGAATGCCAAATTAAACTACATTGTATCTTGCAATGTGACAAATGTGCAAAATTTATTCTATTTTTTTTAATTTATTATTTTGATTTGATTTATTATTATGTACCTTTAAACCTTTGTTCGTGCGATCATTAGTTTGATATGATTTTTATGCATCACTTTGCTTTATGTTATCTCATTAAAAATTTAATATTTATTTTCTTAACATTGAAAAAACAATGTACTACTAATTATGCTTATTTGATTTTTTTAATTCATAGTAATTCTTATTAACGTCCAATTGAGAACATTGCACCATATCTCTTAAGCATTTTTAAATGCAACTTCAATGTGTAATTTATCTTAGTTTTTTATAATTTATGTTCTTATTTTCTTATATTAATATGTAACTCTGGTTCTCTTCTCGTGTAACCTTTCCAACTCTTTAATTTTGTTATATTATATTACTTTAATTTATCTCATTTTAAACTTAATATTAACTTACTTAATATTTAAAAAATAATTTCTAATAATTAATGCTTAATTACTTTGGTAATTTTAAGTAGTTCCAAAACAAGCTAGATTCACAAAAAACAAATATCAACGTGCTCTTCCCGACAATCTCTTTTAAACTAAATAATCATTTCTATTTTAAAAAGAATATATTTTGTAGCATTTTGGTATTCTTTTAAAGGCATTTTGATTCTTACCATATTTTCCAATCGAGAATGTTTCAATTGATCTACTTATATCATAGAATGTAGCTTTCCCATAAAATTTATCTCATTTCTTCAAATAATATGCTTTGTTTGGTCATTATGCAATGTAACTCAAAATCTCCCCAAAATGTCTTCCTTGTGTCATTTTGGCATGGTTATATTGTAGTGCTATAGTTTATCTTTTTTAACTTTAATATATAATTACTTAGTATAAAGTAGTAGTGTATTATTTTAAGGCTTATTTACCTTGGTAATTTATAATAACAATATATTAAAATTTTTTAAAAAATTTTCTAGTGTTTTATCATTTTTATGAGACAATTCTATTTCTATCAATTTGAACATCGAGGAAGTTACACTTTATTTCTTGGTTTTTTGGAAAGAATTTTTATCATATAATTTTTATAATTTCTTTAGCTTTTTAGCTTCATTTTGGCGTACTATGAAGGCCTAATTCTCTTCCCTTATGAACTTTACATCATTTTGATTTATTTATATTATATTTCTTAATTTTATGAAATTTAAACTTTAATATATATATATATATATTTCACTTTAAAATAATATATAATTATATTATTTTTTAAAGTTACATTCGAAGTTAGTAAAGATGTTTAAGTGTGGCATCCCTTATCATCAAATCACATATAAATTAAAATGCCTCATAAAACAATCTAATGCCTTAGAAAATTAAATATTTAAAATAACTTAAAAAATTATATTTAAATAAGTAGAGCTTATTTAAACAAATCCAAGGACGTTTGTTTTATCACAATTTTACATCATGTTGAATAACTATAAATTTTAGAAATAAAATATTATAATAAGACAAAGTAAAGAAATCTAAAGTAAATAAAAGCTAAACGTTTTACAAAATAAGATAAATTATACAAGAAAGTGACCTTTGGAGATACTAAAGAGCTAGAGAGTAACATTATCGACTATCAAATCAATAACAAATCGAAATGTCTTGCAAGTCAAGAAAAAAATCAAGAAAATAAAACATTTAAAAATATAATAGTGATTACATAATTGGATAGAGCTTTTAATGGTGTAAAAGTCACATAAAATGACAATTAGAGTTTTATAGTTGTATAACAAAATGAAAGCTTAAGAATCAAGGAAATGGCATAAATTATATGTGAAAGTTTCATTCCAACATACTAAGGAGATTGATTGTAACATTCTTGGTCCCCAAAAAATGTTGTAGTCAAAATGCCTCGTAATGGGTGCCAAATTTGAAGCAACATAATATTATTACATAAAAAGTCATGTATATGTCACAGGGGATGCGACTAAGAGTTACATAAAAAAGTTGTAAAATAAAATCAAGGTTAATTAAATGTCATGCTAGGAGAGAATAGGCCAAATATTTTTCAAATAAAAATACTTTGTATTGTTTCTAACATAAAAGAAAATAAAATATTTAATGTCATCAAAACTAATTTTTAATTTTGTAGAGTTAATGGGTATAAGTCCAATATCATTGATCTATCCTTATTAGAGATCATTACAAATTATTACTAGTTAAGAAAATAATTAAACATAAATAATAACGAATTATAAATTTAATATTAAGTAAATTTTTTTTAAAGTTGAAATGTGATTAATTATAGCAATGTACTAACAAATAAAGAGTGATGTAAAATTTAGATGAGATGAGAATTAGGGTTTTATAATACTATAACTAAATCAAAAAAATACATTTGGAAAAAAATTAAATGTAATAGGAATGCTGCATTCATAAATGCTGAGGACATTGCGTGTAACATAGTCATTTTCCAATTTAGGAATGAATCAAAACGTCAAATAAGGAATGCCAAAATCTTAGAAAATAAAATATTTAGAAATTTATTAATGAATATTGAATTAGATAAAACTCATTGAGATGAGTTCAACGATATCAGTTTCTTCTTGATTGGAGCTTGTTAGGAACAACAACATAATATTGCAAAATTGAAGTGATATAAAGATCCCATGAAAGGATATTTAAAATAACATAGCAACTTATCCAAATCAAAATAAGAAATTTGAATATATGAGATAAAGTCTATAAGAAAGGTGCATTCCAAGATATTAAGGAGAGTAATTATAATATCCTAATCTTCAAATTAGGAACTAATAAAAATAGCTTGAAAAGCTAGACAAACTAGTAGAAAATAGGGAAATCAATCTTTGATTAGATAAAGTCCATTCATATGAGTCCAACAATATTAGTTTCATTTTCATGGAATCTCTTTCTGAATTATTATGATTTACAAAATAAAATAAGAATCAATTGTAATATTTTTTTAAAATATTAATTAATTATTTATTAAAGTTATGTTAGATAAATTGAAATAATATAATATAACCAAACCAATGTGATATAAATGTTACATAAGACAAACATTTGAGTTTCATAATTATATAACTAAGTCAAACAAAAAAATTTAAAAAATGAGACAAATTTTGTGGGAATCTTTTATTGAAATATACTAAGATTATCGAGTGTAACCTCCCTTAACATCAAATTGTTATGAATTATAATGTCTTATAAAACATATAAAATAACTGGAGAATAAACTATGTAAGGACATAAAAATGAAAATTCATTTGGATACTACACATCAAAAGGTCTACAGTGACATTTTAACATCTACATTAGACTTCATTTATAATTATTATGAATTACCAAATAAATGCAATAAATAATAAATTATTATTTTAATATAAAGTAAAGATTTGCTAAAGATTAAAAAGATAAATTAAGGAAATGTGATATAAGACAATCAAAGATTTGTAAAGGTCACATGAAAGAAAACTTAGAATTTTATGCAATATAATCAAATAAAAAAGATATTTGAAGAAATGAGCTAATATATATATATATAAATGTTATATTCTATGACAAAAAGAGATTTAGTGTAAATTAATATGCCTAGCAAAACTTTTCAAAAGAAAAAAAGATTATTAAAAATAAATTAATAAATACAACTAACTATCTCGAAATGCATGAAAAAATTATAAAACAATTTTTTAAAAATATAGAGATGATTTTTTAATTTGATGGAGAACTCAAGAAAAGCCTAGCAAATTTTATTTCCTATCGGTCAAACCTCCAATGAAATTAGTATGAATTACCAAATTAAACATGTATGAAAAATAAATTTAGAGTTACATAACAATATATTAAAAAAGGAAAAATTTTGAATAAATATGTTATATTATATAGGATGATTGGATTCATATATAAGATGGAGATCGAGTGTATTATGCTTGATCATCAAATAAGGTATTTATTTAAATGACACATAATATGTAAAAATGATCATTAATTGGTTTTTAAAAAATAAAAATGAATTTTTAATTTGAAAGAGATCATTGGGACAAGTTTGATGATGCTTGTTCTACCTCCATTAGACTTCACTCATAACAACTATTAATTAAAAAAATAAAAAAAGCATCCAAAAAAATAATTAATTATTTTTAAGATAACTAAAAATTAATTTTGAGAAAAAATAATACTAATAATAAGCCATTAATTTAACATTAAATTAACATATATTAAAGTTGAAATAATATAAATTAAAGCAATGTAATATAATAAATTCAAGGTGATTTAATAATTACATAGGAGGAAATGTTTTGCTTTATATTAATAGAACAAAATTATAGGGAAACTTTGAAAAAATATGATAAATTTTATAAGAAAGTTGAATTTTATGACAATAAAGTTTTTGTTTGTGACATCATCAAATATCAAGTTTAAGTACAAATAGAATTGCGAGTTAAATCATGCAAAAATTTTGGGAAATAATAAATTTAGAAATATTGAAATGAATAAATAATGGAAACTCATCTTGTTGAGTCTAGAAGCATTTTCTTCTTTTCAACAAAAGCTTCATTGGAATTTGCTATGAAGTACTAAAGAAAATTATCATTAATAATAAAGGTTATTATTTAAATATTAATTATATGTCTTAAAGTAAAAATGAGATAAATTCTAGTACTGCATTCTAACCAAATAGAAGCAATGTAATGGTGAAATTAGGTGAAATTTAGAATTACATAATAGCATAACAAAAGCTAAAAAGAGATAAATTGAAGTAATATAGTATAACAAAATGAAAACTATTTAAAGGTCACCTAAGAAAACATTTAGAGTCACATAATAATGTAACGAAATCAAAGTAAAACATTTTAAGAAATTACTTAAAATATATAATTATGTAGTATTCTAAGACATTAAGGGGACCCAATGTAATATTCTTGGTCATTTATCATTTAGAAATGCAATTTCTTAATAATATAACAAAATCTAGGCAAAAATGTTGATGAAATGAGATAAATTATATGGGAATGTTATAATCAAAGACACAAAAAAGATTGAGGGCAACATCCAAAATAATTAAATTATGTGCCAATCTATAATAAATTATTGAAAAATATAAAAATAGGAATATACTTGGATAGAGCTTGTAGACATAAGCATAATGACTTGTGTCTTATCTTTATCAGAGCACGATCAAAATTACTATGAATATCAAAATAAATAGGTTTAAAAAATTAATAAATTTTTTTATTAAGCAGTTAATTATTTAATCTAAAAAAAGACATGCTCAGCAATATAACATAAACAAAAAAAATAAAAATAAATGTCAAATAAAAGGAGATTTAGAATAACTTAATAAAATGTCCAAATTAAAGAAAAATATTTGAGAAACTATGACAAATTATGTGGAAAAATGGCTTTCCAAAATAGTAAATAGATCAGTGTAACATCCTTGATTAATAATATAGTTATGGGCCAAAATATGTCTAAAGTTGTTCCAAAAATAAAAAAAATAATTAGACAAATTTTATAGAGCTTGTTAATATTAGTTTAAGAATATTCTTTGTCTCTATAAATCCTTATAAAGAATTACTGAAAACGAAAAAATAAGGAAAAAATTATTAACTAATTAATTTAATAATAATTTAATATATGTTAATAACAAAATTAGATAGTTTGAATCAGTCTAATATAACCAAATCAAAGTGATATAAAAATCCAATAAGAGGAGTTGGATTAGCACTGCAAATTTAACCAATTGAAAGAAAAATTTTCAAGAAATGAATAAAGTGTATGAAGAAATTACATTTGAAGACGCAAAGAACAGTGTGTATTACATCCCTAATCATCAAAATAAGTATAAATAGTAATAAACCCTTATTTTAATAAAAAGTAAATATATATTAAATTTGAAATGAGAATAATTAAAATAGTATAATATTAAAAACTTAGAGGAATATAAATTTGAAATAAGAAATTTGCTACTATATTGTAACATAACCAAATCAATGCAAAACTTTTGAGAAAATGAGATAAGTAGCATATGAAAGAAGTATTCCAAGGTACTTAGATGATTAAGCATATCTTAATCATTAAATATAGAGAAAACAAAAATAGCATCTGAGGCATGCCAAAACCTACAAACTTATATTTAAAAATATAAAAATAAAATTTTTGTTTAATAGAGATAATTGTGACTTGTCAAATAACATTTGTTTTGTCATATTTTGACCTTGTTCAGAATTACAATGAGTTGGAAAATTAAATAAGCATTAAAATAAACTATTATCGAGAAACATAACATAAAATGATATAAACTATCTAAAATGATATAAATCGAAGAAACATAACATAATAAAATTAGAGCAATGCAACAGTAACATGAGAGGATAATTTGAGTTCCATTGCAAAATAATTAAACAAAAAAAACTTCTAAAAAATGAGATAAATTTTATTGGAAAGCTGCATTCCAAGAAACTAAAGTAAGAATTGAAATATCATGTATGAATTGAGTGTAAAGCCTTTGACTATCAAATTAGGTAAAAAAAATATCTCATAAATAGTGCCAACATACTAAAAATATTATAACAAAATAAGTAAATGTTATATAGGATAAAGTTCATCGAGAGTAGTGCAACAAGGTTTATTTTGTCCTTAGCATGCCTCATTGGATGTTATAATGAATTACCATAGTAAATAAATGTAAATAATATTACATTATCATTTACATAATATAGCTTTACATTAACGTATAACGAAATATATTAATGCAATTTAGTATTAAAAAATATTAAAAAAATTGAAGAAATTAGATAAAGTTTTTAGGAATTTATGTTACATGATGCAAAGGAGATTGGCTATAACATCACCGATAAGAAAATTTGGTACAAACAAGATTGTTTCGTAAGGCATGCAAAAACACCAAAAAAGAACAAAAATTTCAAAACATGAAAATGATCTTTAAATTTTATAGAGCTTGTGAAGGCTTGTCCGATGATGTTTTGTTTGTCGATTGGACATTCTACAGAATTACAATAAATTACAAAAATAAATAAGAATAAATAATGATAAATTTATATTTTTTTATTATATATATATGTATATATATTTTGGAGATCAAATGTGATAAATTGAAGTAATATAATATATAAAAATCAATCACATGTAAAAGTCATATGAGAGATGATTATTGTTGCTAACATAACTAAATGATTGCAAAAATTAAAGAAACGAGAAAAACTACACAAGAGTGTTTCTTTCTCATAAATGAAGGATATCAAGTGTGACATTCCAAGTTACTATGACATTAAATTTTCGAAGTAATAAAACAAAAATTTCATTTAATAATCTTGTTAATATGTGTCTAACAACTTTTTTCAACCATAGTTAGACAACATTAATAATTATTTTTAATTACCAAATTAAGAAAGAAAAATTTAAGCGATGTAATCAAAAAAATCAAAGTAGTATTCTGATCACACATGAGAGTAATTAGAGTTTTGTAATACAACAAGCAAATAAAAGAAAATTATTTGAAGAAAAGAGATAATGTTTTTTAGAAAGTTGCATTTCAAGATAATACCTATATGATGTGTAACATCCTCGATCATGAAATCTGGTATGAACGAAAATAAATGGTAAAGAATTCCAAATAAGTCAAATGATTTTTATTTCATCCCAATAGGAAATCATTAGTAATTACAAATTACCCAATTTAGTACCCTTAAACAATAAGAATTATTTTTTTAATATTAAGATATATATTACATAGTTGAAATTTTGTAAATTATAGCATTTTAATAAAGCAAAATAATATCAATATAAATGTAACATTAGAGTTAAATAAGGGTTGTATAGTAATATAATGAGATCTAGCTGAAGTTATGATGAAATGAGAAAAATGGTATGAAAAATTAGCATTCCAAGATGCATAAGAGATTGAGCATAACATCCTTGATAGTAAAATCACGTGTGTCAAAATGTCTGACAAAGAATGCCAAAAGTTTAAACATAATTATTTTAAAAATTCATATAGAATTTAACATTGCTCATTGAGATGAGTATAACAATTTTTTGTTTGGTTGATTGGACATGGTCTAGAATTATTGAGAACTAATAAAGTAAAAAATAAATAAATAAAAATTTTTATTATTTTTTAATTATGTGGGTATATATTAAAGCTAAAATGTGGTAAATTAAACAATTATAATTTAATCAAATCAAAGATATGCAAAGGCCACTCAAGCAAAAAACTATGGTTACATAGTAGTATAATAAAATCAATGTGAAAAATTTGAAGATAAGTGAAAAATTGTGATAGATAGTATTTTAAAATACAAAGGAGATCAAACATAGCATCCATGATAGTTATGTTCGGTAACAGTTGAAATATATTATAAATCTAACCAATTCCTAAAAAATATAATATTTAAAAATATCAAAACCAACATCTAAATGTATAGAGTTTATTGATGTTAAATTTTATTCAATCAGAAACCATTTAGAATACTAAGAATTACAAAATTAAAATTATAAATAATAAAAAATAATTATTTTAACATTAATTAATATATAATAAAAAATGGGTTTAATTGATCTTATGAAATAAAGCAAAATCATTTTAATGTAACGACTATATGAAATTAAATTTAGAGTTACATAGTTTTGTAACCAATTAAAATTAAAAAATTATATGAAATAAGATAAATTTTTTGAAAAAATTGCATTTCATGGTGCTGAAAAGATTGAATGTAGGATCCTCAATCTTCAAACTAGGCACAAATAAAAATTTATTATAATATGTGTAAAGGCCCTAAAAAAAATATCAAAAAAAGATTAAAAAAAAAGGAAATTTAACTAAATAGAGATTATGGAGGCAAATATAGTGATATCTATTTTACCTCATTAAAAATCATTTGTAAGTACTAAAAAAATAAGATAAAGAAATATAATATAAAAAAATCAAAGTAATGTAAAGCTTTAATTGGTGGAGAATTATATTTTCATGGAGATATAATTTAATTAATATAAAATATTTGAATAAAAGAGATAAATTGTATGCAAAAGTTGATCTCTAATAGTCTAAGAAGATCGAGCATAACATCCTTGAACATCAAATCTGGTATGAATCAAAATATCTCAGAAAGTAAGACAAACATATAGAAATGTAAATATTGAATATATTAAAAATGAATAATTCCTTAGATAGTGCTCATCGAGCGAAATGCAATAATGTCTATTTTATCTCAAAAGGATCTAATTTGAAATTCACAAAATAAATAATCCATAATTTTTGTATTAAGTAAACATATGAGATAAACTAATGTTATATGATATAGCATAATCGTTACGATGTAAAGGTCACATGAAATCACATACAATGTTTGATGGTAATATGATTAAATATTGAACAATTACATTAAAATATATTCAAAAGATCTAGTGTGACATTCTCAATTTCCAAATCATCTATTAATTAGAATATCTTATAAAGAGTGCATAAACCAAAGATAATAAACAACTTAAAAAGAATGAATACTTAATAAAATAGAGCTCATCAAGTTGAGTGTAGCTATGCATATTATGTGTTGATGGAACCTGTTTTAGATTACTACAAATTTCCAAAACAAAAAACATAATAAAAAAATAATTATTCTTATATTGAGTAAAATTATGTTAAAGCTATAATATGAAAAATTTAAGCAATGTGATATAGTCAAATTAAATAATTTTAATGGAGACATAAGATAAAGTTAAGAGCTGCAATGTAAAATTTTAAGAAGTGAGGTAAGTTTCATAGTAAAGTTGTCCTCTAATATGGTAAGGTGATCAAGTGTAAGATCATCAATCATCAAATCAAGTATGAATAAAAATATCCCATGAAGAACACAACAACACAAGAAAATAAAATATTTTAATATTTAAAGTAAATATTTAATTGGGTAGAGCTTATTATGATAAGTGGAATGACATTAAATTTGTCTCGATTGGACTTCATTTGGAACTACTACAAATTAAAAAATAAAATAATCATTAACAATTATAAATTATTATTTTACTATTAATAAAAAATATATAAAGTTGGAATGAGATAAATAAAAAAAAAAATATAACTAAATCTAAGATGGGTATAGGTCACATTAGAGAAGATTTATGTTTTCATAGTAATATATCAAAATGCTTGCAAAGACTTTGGAGAAATGGGAAAGTTGTGTGGGAAAGTTGCATTCCATATTCTATGGAGACGAAGCATAAAATTCTGAATCATCAAACAATGCTCTTGTAAAATTTCTGATAAACCCTATCAATATTGTTTAAAATAAAATATTTTAAAAAATAAAAAAAATTATTTAGATGGAGCATGTTGGGAAGACTCTTAATAACTTTTCCTTTTTCTCAATTAGACCACAGGTGGAATCTTTGTGAATTACAAAAATATATATGCATAAATAATTATAAAATATTCTCTCATTATAAAGTAAACATATATTAAAGTTAAAAGCTGATAAATAAAAGGCATTTAATATTACTATGTCCAAAGTGATGTATTGTTAAATAAGAGGATAATTACACTTTCTTTATAACATAACTAAATAAAAGCAAAAAAGTTGTAGATATGAGATAAATTGGGAAGGAAAGTTGAAATTAAAGATGCTAAGGAGAAGAAACATATCATAATCAATTGTCAAAACATTTATAAATCAAAATAATTCATAAAGAATTAAAAAAGTATAAAAATCAAAATTTTAAGGGAATATTTAATTAGATAGAGTACATTGAGATGATTTCAATAACCATTATTTTGTCTCCATCATATTTCATTTGGAAGAAATACTAATTACCTAAATGAATAATCATAATTAATAATAAATACTTATCTTCATTTTAAGTAGATATATAATAAAGATAACATGTCATAAATTAAAGCAATGTTAGCTAACCAAATCTAAGTCAAGGTACAAGAGGAGATTTATTCTTTCATTGTCATGCAACTAATGCAAATTGAAAACTTTTGATAAATCATACATATTGTACACGAATGTTGCTTTCCAAGACACTCAGGATATCAGGTGTCACATCCTTAATAATCAACTAATGTTTGTATCTAAAATCTCATAAAGCATGCAAAAATTCAAGAAAATGTTTTAAACATATTTAAAAGCAAATAATTATGTTGATAAAGCACATCAAGATGGGCTTAATGGTGTTTGTTTAGTTTTTATGAAAACTCATTCATAATTACTATGAATTATTAAAGTAAATGTTAAACAATAACAATACTTTAATATTTAAATAATCATTGTATAATAAAGTTGAAATGTGATAAACTGAAGTAATAAAATATAACAAAATCTAAATATTGTGAGTGTAAAAAAGTACAAATTTGATATTTCATAGTAATATTACAAAATAAATATGGTAAATTTGAAGAAATTAAATGAATTGTATGAGGAATTTTCAAACCAAGGAACTAATTTGTTGAAAGACAACATCATCGAAATAAATATGATCAATTAGAAAAAATTAGATGAATTATTCAAGGAATTTGTGAACCAAGGTACTAAATGGTTGAAAGGGTAACATTATCGATTTTAAAATTAGGTACACATTGAAAGTTTTCATGAAACAAGCATAAACCATGGAAATAATTAAAAAAAATGAGAAAATGGACATTTAAATTGATAAAGTACTTCAACATGAGTTAAATGATGTTTCTCTTTATCTCAATCATGCTTGGAGTTTCTAAGAATTATAAAAGTAAATAAAAATAGAGAAGAAAGTATTATTATTTTAATATTTAATAACTTTTCACTAAAGATTGAAATTCTTAAATTTAGGTAATATAATAAAACCAAATCAATGATTTTTAATGTGAGATGAGGGAAGATTTTGAGTTAGATAAAAATATAATCAAATGAAGTAAAAAAGTAGAAAGAATAAATTAAAGTATAAAGGAAAGTTAAATTACAAGATATTAAGGTGATAAATAATAACATCCTTGGTTTTAATGTCAAATATGAAAAAAAATATTTTCTTAAGAATGCAAGGATTTTTAAAAATAAAAAATTTAAAAATATTAAAAAAAATATTTAATTCGATTAAGCTTCTCAAGATAAGTTTATTAACATTTGTTTGGTCTTAACTAGGCCTTATTTAAAATTATATGAACTTAAAAAATAAAACATTCTTAAATAATAACATTTCATTATAGTATTATTAAGAAAACATAAAATAAAAAAATTAGAAGCGAAATATAATAAAAATGATGTGATTTTAAGGCCACATAAGAGGAGAAATAGTGTTATATTCTCCCAAAGTAAAAAGAAATTGAAGAAATAACATTAATTGCACGACAGTTTCATTCCAAGAAATTATGGGATCCACTAAAAAATCCTTGACATTCATATAAGGTATGATCTGAATTGTCCAATAAAATATGCAAAAATATAAACAAATATTTAAAATATTAATATGAATATTTAATTGAATTGATTTTATCAAGAAAGGTGTAATGATTTCTTTAACATCTTGATTTGACCACATTTTGAATAATAACAAATTTTAAAATTAAATAACGTAAATAATAATATGTTATTGTTTTAACTTAAGAAAATATATATTAAGGATCAAATAAAATAAGTTGAAGCAATTAAAATATAACTAAAACAAATTGATATAAAGGTTACTTAAGGTGAGATTTACAGTAGCATAAGGATACAATAAAACATCCTCATTTGTCAAAATTGGTATGAATTAAGATATCTTATAAATAATTAATAATAATTTTGAATAATTCATTTAAAAAAATTAAAAATAAATATTTAATTACAAAACCTCAATTATACTAGTCCAATGATGGTTCTTTCATCTCAAAAGTAAATAAACATAATTAACAATTCATTTCTTTAATATTAAAAAATATATATCATGAAAGTAATAGGACATCATAAGGAATTTTTCTGAACTACCATAGTAAACAAACACAATAAATAACAAATTATCGTCTTAGTAATAAAAAACAACATATAAAACCTAGAATAAGGAAAATAAACGAAATGTAATATAACAAAATAAAAATGATGAGGTGACATAAGAGAAAACATAGATTATTGTAGTAATATAATAAAATCAAACAAAACTATTTGAAAAAAATTTGATAAATTGTATGAAAAATTTTCATTCTAAGATACTAAAGAGACCAAGTGCAACATACTCGATCATTAAATTAATTAAGAACAAAAAGTCTTATAATACGTGACAAGACTTTAAGTAAAATATTTTAAAATTTAACAATTGACATTTAGTTATATAGAGCTCATTTAGAAGAATTTGATAATAATTTTTTTGTCATGATAATACCCCATTTTGAATTATTATAAATTAAAAAAATCATAAATAATACTAAACTATTATTCAAAAATTAAGTAATCATATATTAGATATAAAAAAATAAATTGAAGTGTTGTAATATCCTTAATTGAAAGTGATATAAAGGTCACAATTGAAGAGATTTTGATTTACATAGAAATAAAACATAATTAAAGAAAAAACTTTTTAGAAATGAGATAAATTTTTTGAATAACATGCATTCTGAACTTCTAAGCTGATCAAGTGTAATACCTCTAATCCTTAAATAAGGTACAAACAAAAATGCCTTGTAAAGTGTCTTAATTCCTTAAAAAATAAAATATGTAAAAAAAGTAAATATTTAAACATAAATAAATAAATATTTGCATGTAGATGTGTTTGTGTATATGCATGCTTGCTTGTATGAATGTGTGTGAGTTTTTTTGGGAGTGCGCATGGGCGCATGCATGTGGGTCTATGCATGCAAGTGTGTCTACATGTGTGTATTTATGTTTGTTGAGTGATATTTGTATGTGTATGCATGTATGTGCACCTATGTTTGTATGTGTGATTGTGTGTGTGTTCATGTGTCTGCACCTATGCATGTGTTTCTATGTGCATATGTGTGCACGTGTGTGTGTATGTGCATGCATATAAGTCCACATGTGTGTGTATATGTGGGTGTACATATTTGTGTGTATGTGTGTAGACATGGGTTCTTGTGTGCATATGCGAGTAGGTGTGTGTTTGTGTTATATGTTTGTGCAACCATGCAAGTGTGTATGTGTGTGTGTATTTATGCATATACATGTGTGTATGTGTGTGCTTGTGTGTGTACATGGGGGCATGTGTACTTGCATTTGCGTGAACATGCATGTGTGTATGTAAATGTCTCTTCATGTTTGTTTATATGGGTGTATGTGTGCATGCATCTTAGTTTGTATGTGCATGCACGAGTGGGTGCATGTGTGCAATAAAATGAAACAAAAATGAAACAAACAAGTTTGAAAAAATTAGATAAATTATATTTTAATGTTGCATTAAGAAATAGATATTTAATTTATTGAGCATATTGATTCAACATAATATAATAAAATTAAATAGATTCGGGGGTATCACTGGACGAGAATTATAATTTCATACCAATATTGCTTAATCTAAATTGAAACTTTGTAGAAATGAGTTTAATTATTTGGGAAAGTGGCATTCCATGATATTAAATATCATGAATGTAATATTATTGCTCATCAAATATGGTACAAGTTGGTATGTGCTGTAAAGAACAAATAAGTCACATTAAAAAATATTTAATAGACAAAAAGTGAACATTCAATTGATAGAGTTCACCAAATTGAGTAAAATGATTTTAATTTCTTCTCCATTTACCATAGTTAGCAATTTGATGAGAAAAAATAATAAAAAAATCCATATTTTAATATTAACTAAATATATTTAAAAATTAAAAATGAGATAAGCTGAAAAAAGTAATATAACAAAATCAAAACGACATAAAAAGTCACACAAGAGAAAACTTATTGTTTCATCATAATATAAGAAAATTGAAGTGAAAAATTTGAAGAAGACATAAATTGTACGAGAAAGTTACATTCCTATATCTAAGGAGATCGAGTGTAACATCGTAGATCATTAAATCAGGTATTAATCAAAAAATTTTGTAAACTATAATTAGAAGAAGTAAAATATTTAAAAATAAATAAATAAATATTTATTTGGATAGATCTCAATAAGTCATGTCCAATGATGTTTATTTTCTCTCGGTGGGGCACATTTAGAAAAATGTTTTATTTACAAAAGTTAATAGGCATAATTAATAATAAATCATTATTTTAAAATTAAGCAGATATTTATATTATAGCTAAAATGAGGCAAATTGAAGAAATATAATTTAACCAATTCAAATGTAGGTAAAAATCACATGAGTGAAGATTTAGTGTTAAATAGTAATGTAGAAAAGTTAAAGCAAAAGATTTGAAGAAATTAGAAAAATTGTATAGGAAATTTTTATTCCAAGATACATAAGAGAGCAAGCATAGCATTCTTGAATGAAAAACATAGTATAAAGTGAAATAACTTATTAATCTAACCAAGTAAATATAGAAATAGATATTTTATTAGGTAGTGCTCTTTGAAGATAGCCTAGTGACATTTATTTTGCTTCATCAGACACTACTTGGAATTATCCTACCTAATAAATTAAACATAAATAAGAATATTTTTTTAATTTAATAAATTGGTAAGTATTCAAAAGAGTTTTTATGGAGTTGGAACAAATGTTGTTTGACGCCTCTCAATGAGCTCAATTTAATTCAATAATCATATTTTAAAAACATTTTATTTTTAATAAATATTGCATGTTTTTTGACACATTTTGATTTGTACATTATTTCATGGATAAGGGTGTTATACTTGATCTTTTAATAATCGTGGAATGTAATTTTCCCCAAGCTTTATTCTAAGTTTTGCAAATGTTTTGCTTATTTTTCATTTTATTACATTCAAACTAAAAGGATCCTTTCATGTGACCCCTCCATCATTTATATCAGGTTATATAATATTGCTATATTTTTTTGTTTTTTTAAAAATTTAAAATATGTATATTCCATTTTAACTTAATAATTTACTATTATTTATTCTTATTTAATTTAGTAGTTCATAGTAATTCAAAATGAGTTTCAATCTAGATGAGACAAATATCTCATCTATTCTCGATGGGCCCTAGTCAAAAACTTTTATTTCAATATTTTAAAATATTTTATTTGTTAAGGATTTTACCATGTTTTGCAAGATATTTTAATTTCTACTAGTTTTTATGATCAAGGATTTTACGCTCGATCTCTTTGGTATCTTTGAATACAACTTACATATATTTTTTTAAACTTTTATTTTTTATTGTTTTGACATGCTTTTTGAGACACTTTGATTTGTTGCTAATTTGACGAATTAGGACGTTATACTTGATCTCTTTAGTATCTTGGAATGAAACTCTCCAATAACATTTTGCTCATCCTTTATTTTTGTTGTATTATTATGAAATTCCCATTCTTCACTCGTGTGACCTTTCAATCATTTTTGTTTTGTTATACTAATTGTTTCTTACCATCTAATTATTGTTTCAAAATATATTTAATATTATAGTAATAATTTGTAATTATTTATGTTTATTTACCTTCACAATTAATAATAACTCTAAATGATTTTTGATTGAGATGAAAAAGTTGTTATTAAACTACTACGTATGAGCCTTATATTATTAAAGATCATTTTTTATAACTTTAAATATTTATTCTAAGATTTTGGCATGATTTATTTCTTATTTTGACTCATAAATTATTTTATGATCGAAGATGTTATGATTGATCTCCTTTGTATCATGGAATATAACTTTCCTATACAATTTATTTCATTTCTTCAAATTTTTTTCTTCCATTTGATTATATTTCTTGGTAACTCTAAATCACCTCTTAAATGTCATTTACAACATTTGGTTTTGGATATATTACATTAACTACATATATCATATTTTATAATTTATTATAAGTTTTCTTAATATTAAATAATTATTTTAAAAATTAAATATTATAGAAAAGTTCTAATCAAGGAGAAAAAAACCTTCTTAGAGTCAATTGATGAGTTATATCCTACTAAATATTATTTTTTAATATTCAGACTATATAGTTTTGAAATATTTTGGCATATTATTTGTGATATTTTGATTCATAACGAATCTAATTATTGAAGAAATTACATTGAATCTTCTTAGTATTTTGGAGTGTAAATTCCTTATAGAATTTATCTTATTTTTTTAAATATTTTACTTTGATTTTGTTATATTAGTTTAGAACACCTATTCTCCACTCATGTAATCTTTATAACACTTTGATTTGATTATACAACAATGCTTTAATTTATATTATTTCATGTTAAATATATATTTAATTAGTATTCAATTTATTATTTATTATTAATTATTCTTTTCACTGTTAATTTTTATTAATTCTATATGATGTCTAATTGAGAATAAGCAGACAACATCAGAATCATCTCCATGAGCTTTAACAAATAAAATATTAACTATACATTTTTGAATATTTATTTTCGACAATTTTTTTCTCTACTTATGTGACATTTTGTTCAGTAAGAGTTAAATATGAAATATTTTCTTATTATCATAGCAACAATTTATTATTTTTTATCTTTACTTTTTTTGACAATTCATAATATTTTCAAAAGAGGTCTAACTATGATAAAAATAATGGCAATATTGAGCTATATCTTATTTAATATTCATTTATATATTTTTCATGTAAATTTTACTTTTTATTATTTTTACACATTTTGTGAGATATTTTTATTGAAACTTAATTTGATGATCAAGAATGTTAGCTAGATCTCCTTAATATCATGCAATACAACTATCTCATATAATTTATCTCATTTGTTAAAATTTTTTATTTGATTTGTTTATGTTATAATGCAACTGCAAATCTTCTCAACCTTCATTTTTATTTCATTATGATTTTCTTTTATTGTATTACTTTAATTTTCTCATTATTAAAATAATAAATTATTTTTAATCATGCTTTTTGCATTGTTAATTAATAGTAATTCTAACTGAGGTTTGATCAAGATGAACCAAAAGTCCATGGACTTGCTGAGATGTGATCTATAAAATTAAATATTTATTTATTATTTTTTAAATATTATTATCTATGGTAATGGAATGGATTATGGGACATTTATGTTGTGCTTCATTTGGTAATTAACAATATTGCACACAACTCATTTTAATCATTAAATGCAATTTTCTCATGAAAATTATGTCATTTCATGAAATGTTTTATGTTTACTTCGTTTTCAATTGGTTAAAACCCATTGATTCCACTTATATCATTTTAAGTTTATTATACATTTTATGTAATATTAAAAGGATAATGCAATGTAATTTATGATTATTTAATTTTGTAATTCATAGTAACTCCTAGTGAGGTCTAACCATGATGAAATATATATCGTCAGACTTGATTCAAACTAAATTTGATTATGAAGGTTATTAAATTAGATCTCCTTTGTACCTTATAAGTATCATTCTTGTGTTATTGTTCTCTGTAAATTTTTCACTTTAGTTTGGTTATATTACTATGAAACTCACATTCTCATTTTGTGTCACTTGAATATTCATTGGAATTAGCTATATTTCATTTCATTGTTATATTACTAAGAAATGCTCCTGCTCGACTTAACAATCAAGAATTTTTTGCTTGATCAGCTTACCTTCTTGTAATTCAAGTTTAAAATATAATTGATCTCACTTCATCAAATTATTTGGTTTTGATTTTGTTATAGTATAGCATTTTACATTTCATTGTATTACATTGTTTGAATTCGAATGTTTTGGAAAATAATATATAATTTTAATATTAAAATAGTAATTTATTATTATTTATTCATATTTACATTGGTAATTCAAAGTTATTCTAAATGAGATCTAATTGAGACAAAATAAATATCATTAAGCTTTCTCAATGACCTCTAAAAAATTAATTATTAATTTTTAATTTTTTTAATTTTTTTTTGATTTGTCATTCTTTAGGAGGAATTAAGATTCATTCAAGATTTAATGATTGATGATGATCGACACAATTTGATTAGTATCTTAGAATTCAACCTTTTTATACAATTTAACTCATTTCTTAAAACTTTTCACCTTAATTTGGATATTTTAAAATGTAACTCTAAATCTCATATCGGGTCACCTTCTCGTTAACTTCATTTGTTTGTATTATATTGATTTTATTGTATTATATATATATCTATATATAAATATATATTCAGTTGATATTAAAAAAAATATTTATTATTGTTCATGCATATTTCATTTGATAACTTATAGTTGTTATAAAGGTGATCTAATCGAGAAGAAAAAAACATTGTTGCACTGGTCTTTAAGAGGTTCATTAATTTAAAAATTCATTGTTTTTATTTTTAAATACTTTTTCTTCATGATTTTTGTCCTATTTACAATATATATTGATTGATACTTAATTTTATGATTAAGGATATTATACCTTCTCAATATCTTATAATATAACATTATTATAAACTTTATTTCTTTTTTAAAAATTTTTATTTAATTTGGTTTTAATATTACTAACAAAATATAATTAATGTCTAATGTCACCTAAACATTGTTTGATTTGGTCAAATTTCAATGTTTCAAATTATCTTATTTCAACTTCATTATATATTATTTAATTTTAATATAATATTTTGTTATTGTTTTTTAATTAACTTAGGAATTTATAATAATTCTAAATGAGGTCTGATTGAGATGAAATACACATATTTGATTTCATCTAGCTGAGTTATATCAAACTTTGTATTCATTTTTTATATTTTTAAATATTTTATTTTTGAAGAATTTAACGTGATTTTCTAAAAAATTTTATTTGAATTTAATTTGAAGATTGAGGATGATATTTTTGATCTCCTTAGTATCTTTGAATATATTCTTCTGATAAACTTTAAGTGCTTATATTTGTTTCTAACACTAAATCTTCACACATGTGACTTTTACATGTCTTCGATTTAGTCACATTATATTTATTTAATTTATCTCTTTCCAACATTAATATATATTCACTTACTTTTTTTAATAAATAATTATTGTTTATGTTTATTTATTTTTGCAATGTAGAGTAATTTTGAAAGAACTCCAATCTATATGAAACAAAGGTTGTTAGTTTGAACCTTGTTAAATGATTAAATATTTATTTATGTTTAGATATTAAGTTTTTTATAATATTTTACTTTTTAAGGAATTTACACACTTTACAAAGAATTTTTGTTTGTACCTTATTTAAGGATTAGAGGTATTACACTTGATTGCCTTAGTAGTTTGGAAAGAATGTTGTTCAAAAAATTTATGTCATTTCTAAAAAGTGTTTTCTTTAATTTTGTTGTATTTCTATGTAACTCCAAATCTCCTCCAATGTGAGCTTTATATAACTTTTAATTAAGTATATTATAGCACTTCAATTTATTGTTTTTAGATCTAATATAGATTTACTAAATTTTTGAATAATATTTTAAGTATTATTTATAATTTTTTAATTTATAATAATTCAAAATGGGGTATTTTCAAGATGGAAAAAAATATTATTGGATTCTTCTAAATGAGCTCTATATAACTAAATGTGAATTGTTAAATTTTAAAATATTTTATTTTCTAAAGTCTTGTATCATTTTATGAGACTTTTTGTTCATAATTAATTTAATGATTGAGTATATTGAACTTGGCCTTTTTAGTATCTTAGAATGAAAATTTTTCATTCATAGAATCTATCAAATTTCATCGAATATTTTTGTTTTATTTCATTATGCTACTATTACAATCTAAGTTTTCTCTTATGTGGCCTCATCATGTTTATTTTGTTATATAACATTACATTCATTTTCCTTATTCTAGGTTTGATATACAATTTCTGATTACTGATGAGATAATTTGTTATCTATTGTGTTTGTTTACTATGGTAGTTCACAAAAATTCCTTATGATGTTCTATACTTTTGTGATATATATTTTTTATATTAAGAAAATAAATTGTTAAATATGTTTATTTACCTTTTAGATGAACTAATCATCATAGGACTAGTATTAATGAGCTTTTTGTAATTAAATAATTATTTTTTTAAAATTAATTATTTCCAAATTATTATTAATGATTTATAGGGTATCTTAATTCATACCTATTTTGACAAATGAGGATGTTTTGTTGTATTCTTATGTAATTGTAAGTCTCATCTTAAGTAACCTTCACTTCAATTTGTTTTAGTTATATTTAATTTCTTAAATTTATCTTATTTGATCCTCAACATATATTTTCTTAAGCTAAAGTAACAATTTTTTTATTATTAACATTATTTAATTTTTTAAATCTGTTAACATTCAAAATGTATTCGAATGTAGATGTAAATGACATCATTACATGTTTCTTGACAAGATCAATCCAATTAAATATTCATATTAATATTTTAAATATTTTTTTCTATTTTTTAATTATTTTATTGGACAATTTTGATAATACCTTACATGAATATCAAGGATTTTTTTGTTGATCCCATAATTTCTTGGAATGAAACTATCATGCAATTAATGTTATTTCTTTGATTTTTTTTACTTTCATTGAGTTACTGAGAATATAACACTATTTTTGCTCTTATGTGACCTTAAAATCACTTCATTTCTATTATGTTTCATATAAAATGTTTTTATTTTATGTTTTCTTAATATTAATATAATGAAATATTATTATTTAGTAATTGTTTACATTTTATGTTCATATAATGTTAAATAAGTCTTAGTTAAGAGGTAACAAATGTCAATGGACTTATCTTGAGAAGCTAAATAAAATTAAATATTTATTTTATATTTTTAAATTTCTTATTTTTAAAAATCATTACATTTTTTATTTCTGATTTAAGAAGCAAGAATGTTACTACTTATCACCTTAATACCTTGTAATTCAACTTTCCTATATACTTTATTTAATTTCTTCTACTTTTTTTACTTTTTTTGGTTATATTATTGTGTAACTCAAAATCTTCTCTCATCTGATATTAAAAATCATTGATTTTGTTTTATTATATTTCTTAAATTTAACAATTTCAATCTTTAGTGTAAATTTATTAAATAATAATATACTAATATGTTCTTCTTTATTTTTATTTACTTTTATAATTCGTAGAAACTCCAAGCATGATTGAGATAAAGTGAAACATCATTTCAGTCATCTTCAAGTACTTTATCCAATTAAATGTCCATTTTCTCATTTTTTTCATTATTTCCATGGTTTATGCTTGTTTCATGAAAAATTTTGATGTGTACCTAACTTTAAAATCGATAATGTTACCTTTCAACCATTTAGTACCTTGATTCACAAATTCCTTGAATAATTCATCTAATTTTTTCAAATTGATCATATTTATTAAATGATGTTGTCTTTCAACAATTTAGTTTCTTGGTTTGAAAATTCCTCACACAATTCATTTAATTTCTTCAAATGTATCATATTTATTTTGTAATATTAAAATGAAACTCAAATTTGCACTTTTTTACACTCACAATATTTAGATTTTGTTATATTTTATTACTTCAATTTATCACATTTCAACTTTGTTATATACTAATTATTTAAATAATAATGTATTGTTATTGTTTAATATTTACTTTAACAATACTACCTTGATTTGTTTATATTGTATTTCTTTCATAATTTGGCAATTCAAAATAAGTATTAATGTTGTCTAACTAAGGTGGAAAAAGTTGTTAGACACATATTAATAAGAGTTATTCAATGAAATATTTATTTTACTTTTAAAATTTTAATGCCATAGTATTTTGGAATGTCATACTTGATATCCTTCATTTGTTAGGAAGAAACTCTCTTGTGTAGATTTTCTCATTTCTTCAAATTTTTTCTATCATTTAGTTATGTTAGCAACATTAATCATCTCTCATGTGGCTTTTACTTGCAATTGAGTTTTATATATTACATTGCTTCAATTTATTGTATTTGATCTCCACAAATATATATATATACATTTATATAATAAAATATAAATTTATTATTATTTATTCTAAGTTATTTTTCTAATTCATTGTTATTCTGTAGAATGTCCAATTGACAAACAAAACATCACAAGGCAAAGCCTTCACAAGCTCTATAAAATTTAAAGATCATTTTCATGTTTTGAAATTTTTTCTTCTCTAGTGTTTTTGCATGTGTTACCAAACAATCTTATTTATACCAAATTTGCTTATCATTAGTGTAATGGCCAATCTCCTTTCATCATGTAACATAAATTCCTAAAACTATATCTAATTTCTTCAATTTTTTTCTTTAATTTTATTATACAAAATTACTTCAATATATTTCATTATACATTAACATAAAGTTACCTATTATTTAAATGATAATGTGGTATTATTTACATTAATTTACTATGGTAATTCACAATAACATCCAATGAGGTTTAATGAAGACAAAACAAACCTTGTTGCACTTCTCTTGATGAACTTTATCCTATATAATGTTTACTTATATTTTTTATAATATTTTTAGTGGGTTGGCAATATTATTAAGAGATATTTTTATTTTTACCTTATTTGATAGTCAAAGACTTTACACTCAATTCTTACATGATATTTCAATTCTTACTTTAGTTTCTTGAAATGCATCTTTCCAATAAAATTTATCTCATTTTTTTAAATTTTTTTTATTTAGTCTTATTGCAATGAAACTCAAAATATCCTCTCATGTAACTATTGCATTGATTTATTTTTATTATGTTATGTTTCTTCAATTTATATCGTTTTAGATTTACTATCTGTTTCCCTAGAATCAAAATAATAATTTTTTTAATGCATATTTAATTTTCTAATTCATTATAATTCTAAACAAGGTCAAAATAAGGCAAAACAAATGTTATTTGACAAGTCACGATTATCTTTGTTAAATTAAATTTTTTATTTTTATATTTTTAAATATAAGTTTGTAGGTCTTAGCATACCTCAGATATTGTTTTTGTTTTCACTTTATTTGATGATTAAGTCATGCATAATAACCTAAGCACCTTGGAAGACATCTTTGCTATGCTACTTATCTCATTTTCTCAAAAGTTTTGCATTGATTTGGTTATGTTACTATATAGTAGTTAATTTGTACTCATTTCAAATTAACATTCCTCCAATTTTTTGATATTATGCTGTTTTAATTTTTCTCATTTCAACTTTAACATATATTTACTTTTTGTTGAAAATAATGGTTTATTACTATTTATAATTTTTTGATATTCATAATTCATAATAATTTTATATAAGGTGTGATTAAGACAAAATAAATTTCAATTGGCTCATCTTAATGTGCTCTACTTAATTAAATATTAATTTTATATATATTTCTAAATACTTTCTTTTGAATGGTAACCTCATGCTTTGTAATATATTTCATTCATACATGATGTGACAATTGTTAAAGTTGCAATTGATTTTGTGAGTATCATGAAATTGTACTTTCTCACATAAAATATGTCATTTCTTCAAATTTTTTACTTCAATTTTTTTATATTATTCTAAATCTCCTCTGATGTGACCTTCACATAATTTTTGTTGGGTTGCATTGTATTTTATCAGTTATCACCTTTCAAAATGAGGTCTTATCAATATAATATAAACTTTGTTGAACTCATCACAATGAGCTTTATCTATTTAAAAATTCATTTCTAAATTTTTTAAATTTCTTATTTTATAAATTTATTGGCACACCTTTTGAAACATTTTGATACCTTTTTGATTTAATGATCAGGGATGTAATACAAAATGTTCTCAATATCTTCAAATGCAATTTTTTCATATATTTTACTCATTTCTTGAAATTTTTTCTTTCAATTGGTTAAATTTATAGTGTTAATCCAATTCCTCTTATTGGATTTTTATATTGCCTACATTTGGTTTTATTAGACTGATACCAATTATCTTATTTTTGCATTAATATATATCAAATTATCATGAAATTAGTTAGTTAATTATTTCTCTTATTTTATTTTTTTCGTTTTTAGTAGTTCTTTACATAGACTTATCTAGACAAAAATATTCTTGAACTAATATTGACAAGGTCTATAAAATTTGTCTCAAACATTTTTTTAGATATTTTGGCCCATAACTAATTTATTAGTCGAGGATATTACACTCAATATATTTACTACCTTGGGAAGCCTTTTTTCCTCATAATTTGTCATAGTTTCTCAATATTTTTGTTTAATTTGGACGCTTTATTAAGTTAGTCCATATCTCCTTTTATTTGACCTTTATTTTTATTTTATTTGTTCACGTGATATTGCTCGAGCATGCCTTATTTTAGATTCAATAATTAATTTTTTAATACAAAAATAATAATAAATTTTTTAAACATATTTATTTTTATTATTCATACTAATTTTGATCGCGGTCTACTAAAGATAATACATAAGTCATTATCCTTATCTCTACAAGCTCTATCCAAGTATATTTCTATTTTTATATTTTTCCATAATTTATTTTAGATTGGCACTTAATTTAGTGATTGTGGATGTTCCACTCAATCTTTTTTGTGTCTTTGATAATAACATTTCCATATAATTTATCTCATTTGCCAACATTTGATTATATAATTATGAAATTGTATTCATAAATGATAAATGATCAAGGATATTACATTGGATCCCCTTAATGTCTTAAAATACTACTCTCTTATATATTTTAAGTAATTTCTTTAAATGTTTAACTTTGATTTCATTACATTATTATGTCACTCTAAATGTTTTCTTTTGTGACCTTTAGATAGCTTTGATTTTGTAATACCATATTATTTCAATTTATCTATTTTTAGCTTTTGTTATACTATTATGTAAGTCTAAATTTCATCTAATGTCACCATTACATTTCTTCTATTTGGTTTGAATACATTGCTAGAATTTATCTCATTTTTACTTTAAGACATATATAATTAATATTTAAATAATAACCTTTATTATTTTCAATTATTTTCTTTAATACTTCATAGTAAATCCAAATGAAGTTTTTCTTGAGAAGAAGAGAATATCACTAGACTCAACACAATGAGTTTTATCCATTATTTATTCATTTAGATATTTCTAAATTCTCTATTTTCCAAGATTTTTGCATGCTTTAATTGACACTTCTATTTGTACTTAAACTTGATATTCAATGATGTCATAATCGAATATTTTATTGTCCTGGAGTTCAAGTTTCTCATAAAATTTATCACATTTTTTCAAATGTTTCCCTAGAATATTTTTTATTAATATAAAGCAAAACATTTCCTTCAATGTAACACTTCAATAACCTTGAATTTATTATATTACATTGCTTTAATTTATATTATCTCAACTTTAATATATGCTACTTTAATGTGAAATTAATGGCATATTATTATTATTATTATTATTTATTAAAATTAATATTTAGTTAATTTAAAATATAACTAATTATTTTTTTTTATGTGTATTTAGTTTTTTATTTAATAATTGTTACGAATGAGGTCTAATTGACATTGAATAGCCATCATCAAACTTGTCCCAATGATGTCTTTCAAATTAATCAATAATTTTTATTTTTTAAAAAACTTAATGATCAATTTAACATATTATGTGCCATTTAAATAAATACCTTACTTGATGATAATATACTCGATCTCCATCTTATATATGAATACAATCATCCCATACAATCTTACTTATTTATTTAAACTTTTTCTTTTTTTACTATATTGTTATGTAACTCTAAATTTATTTTTATACATGTTTGATTTGGTAATTTAAACTAATTTCATTGGAGGTTTGATTGATTGGAAATAAAATTTGCTAGACTCTTCTTTTGTTCCCCATCAATTAAAAAATCATATCTATATTTTTAAATAATGTTTTACAATTTTTTAATTCATTTTCAGATAGTTTGTTGTATTTATTAATTTATTTTTAATAAGCTTTTTTTTTTGTTTTGACAAGTTTTGCTAGACATATTGATTTACACTAAATCTCTTTTTTGTCATAGAATATAACATTTATATGTATTTTATCTCATTTCTTCGAATATCTTTTTTATTTGATTATATTGCTATGAAATTCTATGTTTTTTTCATGTGACCTTTACAACATTTCACTTGTCTAATATTACATTCCCTTAATTTGTCTTGTTAATCTTTAGCAAATATTTACTTTTTATTAAAATAATAATTTATTACTTATTACGTTTATTTTTGCAATTCATAATAATTATGAATGAAGTCTAATGTAGACATTAAAATGTCTCTGTAGACCTTTCGATTTGTAGTATTCAAATGAATATTCATTTTTATATCCTTACATAGTTTTTTCTCAAGTTATGTTACATGTTTTAGGAGACATTGTGATTCACAATAGATTTGATGTTAAGTGGTGATACACTCAATAACCTTCATGTTTGTTGTATGTGTGTAGATGTATGTCTCCATGCATGTTTGTTTCTTTGTGCATGTGTGTGTGCATCTATATGTGCATGTGTTCTTTGTGAGTTCAGGTGCATGTGAAGGTGCAACCATATGTGTATATAGGAGAGCACAAGTGTGTGTGCATGTGTGTGAATGTAAATGTATGTATGTTTAGGTGCATGTGCACATATGTGTGTGCATGTGTCTATTTATGTATGTGAACTTTTTTGCACTCACATAAGTGTATGCATTTGTGTGTAATGCAAGTGTGCATGGTTTTGTTTATGTATTTATGCATGTGCATCCATTTGTGTGTTCGTGGGTGAATATGTATATGCATATGTGTGTGTGTTTATGTGCATGTGTCTGGTAATGATTAGGCATGTGTTTGTGTGCATGTGCATGTACATGTATAATAATGGTTTTGCTCGCATGAGCCCATAGTGCATGTGTATGCATGTGTGTGCTTGTGCTTGCAAGTGCGTTCATGTGCATGTGTGTCCATGTGTCCATATTTGTGTGTGCGTGCAAGTGTGTGGTTGTGTGTGTGCATGCATTTGTGTGCATGTGTGTGCATATAATTAGGTGTGGTTATACATTTATTTTATGGCTCATTTGCATTTGTGCATGTACTTTTGTGCATATATGTCTATGAACATATTTTTGTGCATGTGTTTTATGTGTGTATGTGTGTGTGCTTGTGTGTGTGTGTAGGAGTGCATGCCTGTGTGCATGTGTGTTTGTGTGAGTGGCTATGTATTAAGTGTTTTACTTGTGTGAGCATGTGTGTATGCTTGTGTTTGTTTACATGTATACATGTGTTTAGTGAGCTTGTGCTTTTGTGTTCCTATGTAAGAGTATGTGTGCATATGCTAGCATGTGTGTGCTTGGGTGCATTTGTGTGGATGTATGTGTGTGTGTGTGTGTGTATTTTTTTTGCATTTATGTGTGTATGTGTGGATCTATTTGTTCATGTGCACATGTAGGTGTGTGTGTGTATATGTGCAAACATGTCTGCATGTTTGTGCATCCATGCATTTAAATGCATAGATGCATATGCACATGTGTGCATATCTATGTCTGTGCTTATATGTGTGTGAGTGTGTGCATGTCTATGTGTCTATGCTTGTGTGTGCGCATGATGTGTATATGTGTGTGTTTTTATATGTGATTTTGCATCTCTTTGTATGTGTATGCAAGTGTGTGTGCCATATTTTTGTGTGCATGTGTGTGTGAAAGTGCATGTGCATGTTTATGACCTTTGTATATGTTTGAAATAGCATTATACATTTAAAGGTTGATTCTTATATTTTAAATTTCTTTTTTGGTAGTTTGGAAAGAATGAAACTACACTTCTATCATACAATTTCTTACAATTAATGCTGACATACTCAATCTACTTTGCATCTTTCAATGCAGCATCCCAATGTAACTTGTCTCATTTATTGAAATTATTTTCATCGATTTACTTCTATTACTATCAAACTCAAGTGACTTTTACATCCCTTTGATTTATTTATGTTATATTACGAAAAACTTATCTTTTTTTAACTTTATTATATATTTATTTAAATAAAAATTATAATTGTTATTTAAATTGCTTATTTAGTTTTATAATTATTAGTAATTCAAACAATGTTTGATCGAGATGAAACCAATGTCATTCGACTATTTAAATATTTAATTTTGAAGATTTTAGCACACTTTACTATATATTTTTATTCATACCTAATTTAATGGTTATGGATATTATGGTCAATCTACTATATGTTCCTAAACAATTTATCTTATTTTTTCAAAATTTTCACTAAATATGGTTTTATTCCTATGTAACTCAAAATCTAATATCGTGTAGCCATTACATATTTTTTTCGTTTCATTATATTAGATTTCTTCAATTTATCTTATTTTAATATCAAAACATTTTTACATAAAATTAAAAAAATAATTTTTTATTTTTTATTTACTTCGATAATTAATTAATATTCCAAATTATGTTAAAAAATGGTCAAGCAAATGCCATTAGACTCATCTTGATATGCTCTATTCTATGAAGTATTTTATTTTTAAAGATTTAATTTCTAAGATTTTATAGGATTTACTAGATTGAATGACCCACACTCGATCCACATAGTGTAAGGGAATGTAATTTTTTTAAACAATTTATCATATTTTTTGAAATGTTTACCCTTAATTTTTTTATATTATCTTGTAACTCAAAAATTTCTATCTAGTGAAATTTACACAATTTTTAGTTCGATATATTATATTTTTTTGTTTATCTTACTTCATATTTATTATATATTTACTAAATATCAAAATAACAATTGATTACTATTTATGATTATTTAGTTTTATAATTCTTAGTAATAGGAAATGTGGTCCAATCAAGATGAATGAAAGGTCATTGGATGCTTCTTGACGAGATCTATCAATTTAAATATTCATTTTTTTAATTTTTAAATATTTGTTTCTAATATTTTTTTAATGTTTTGAAATATATTTAAATTTGTACATGATTTGATTATCAAGATAGTTTTACTCAATTATCTTAGTGAACTGTAGTCTACATTTCCCAAACAATTTATAAAATTTCTTCAAATGTTTTATATTATTTGGCATTATTATTATGCAATAATAAATCTCCCAATGTGTGACCATTACATATCTTAGTTTTAGGTATATTTAATATTTTCAATTTATCTTATTTTAGGTTTACTATATATTTACCTAACTTAAAAATATATTTTATTATTTTTACTTCACTTACTTTAATTACTTGCAAAAAATTTTAATAGGCACCTATAAGGTGAAGCAAACATCATTAGACTCATCTCAACATTCTCTATCCATTTAATTAGTATTTTTAATATTTTTAAATGTTTTATTTTATAAGGTTTAATAGGTTTTAGGTTACATTTCTAATTTTACTGGATTTGATGGACTATGTTCACATGATCTTCTTTGTGTCTACAATTATTGCTTTTTCATATAACTTATATGTTTTCTTGAAATTCTTTGTTTGATTTGATTAGATAACCATGAAACTCTAAATCTTTCTTATGTTTCCCACACATGTCTTTGATTTACCTATATTATATTTCTTCAACTTCTATTATTTAAAATTTTTTAATTATATTTTTAAAAATATAATAATAATTTATTATTATTAATACATATTTACTTCTATAATTCTTAATAATTCCAAATGAGGCACAATTGAGATAAAACAAGTATCGTTAGACTCGTCTCAATGAGCTTTATATAATTACTATTCATTTTTTATTTTTTTAAAATATTTTATTTTCCAATAACTTGGTAAATTTTATGACAAGCTTCGAGTTGTACTCGATTTGATTTTTAAAAATGTTACACAAGCTTCTTGGTATATTTGAATGTAATTTTCTGATAAATTTTATCTTATGTCATTAAATGTTTTATTTCAATTTTGTTATATTACTATGAATGAAAAAATGCCAACTCATTTTACTTTTAAATCACTTTTATTTAGTTATATTATATTACGTCAATTTATCTCATTTTATCTTTAATATATATTTACATACTATTGAATTAATCATTTATTATTATTATTATTATTATCATTATTTTGTTTTATCAAATATATTTATTCAAAAGTAGGTCCAAATAAAGAGAAAAAAATGTCAATGAAATCATCTCATTTTAATCTTATAAATTTTTAAATTTTTAAATATTTTTTATTTTTAAGTTTTTGGTCATATTATTTGAGACATTTTTAATCATATTTTATTTAATGATTGAGAATGTTGCACTCAATCTATAAAGGATCATTGAATGCAACTTTCATGTACAATTATTCCCACTTCTTCAAACATTTTACTTTGAATTGGTCATATTATTAAAAATTCTCATTTTCAACATGTGTGTCCTATACATCAAAGTTATTTGGTTATATTACATTTCTCCAATTTTATGACGTTTAAGCTTTAGTATATATTTGCTACATATTAAAATAATATTTTATTATTTTTTGTTTAACAAATTTAGTAATTCATAATAATTCCCTATTTCGTCTAAATGAGATAAAACGAATATTATTAGACTCATTTTGATGAGATATATGCCATTAAATGAAAATTTTTATATTTTTAAAGATTTAATTATCTAACATTTTGGCACATTTTAGTTTGTATTTTATTCATAAATGATTTGATGATTGAGGGTGTTACACTCTATATCCTTAGTATCTTAGAATGTAAGTCTAGTTGAACTTATCGTTTTTTCAAATTTTTTATTTTATAGGTTATATTTCTATATAAATTTAGATTACCACTCTTGTGACCCTACATTAGTTTTATTTTGTTATATTTCATTGTTTATACTTATCTCTTTTTAACTGTAATTTTGGTTACTTAATATTTAAATAAAACTTTGTTATTTTTTATGCTTATTTAATTTGTTAATTTACAATAATTCTATGCATAAGTGGTAAAAAAAAATCGCTAGGCCTGTTGTTGAAGGACAAAAAAGGGGGTATGGCGACACGAAAAGATACGAGATTGTGTGTGTAGATAGAAAAGGAAAGGGAAATGGTAAAAGCTTTAGATTTTTTGATTTTGGTGGAGGGGTAGGAAGATGGATAGTAGAACCAGTGTCAGGGATAACTTACTGGTGTGGCACCTCACCACTTGGGCTTCGCACCCCTCCTCCCAGTACCAGAGCTTCAGCGAATCAGCACGCCAAAACTGGAGTGGCGTCTCACCACTTGGACCTCACGTCCCTCCTCCCAGTATCAGAGCTTTGACGAGTCGGCACGCCAAAGACACTCAGAGCACTCACGCTCAGAATGGAAGTAAACAAACTCAAAAGCTTGCATTAACTATTCAATCTCCTCTTACAACAGAAGAGGACTCCCCCTTATATAGGAATCTATAAGGGTACAAAAGACATTTGACTCATAACATGGGAATACTAAAGGACACATGGGTAAACCAAAAGTCACCTAAAAATAATGAAAATTAAGTTCATTCATGGGAATACAAAAAGACTCCTAATTTCAAACGGCTGGAGGCGCGGCGACGGCTACGGCGGCGGCACGGGTCGGCGCGGGTTGGCGCGGGTCGGCGTGGGTTGGCGCGGGTGAGTGCGGGCTCGGGTCGGCACGGGTTGGTGCGGGTCGGCGCGGGTTGGCGCGGGTCGACGTGGGTTAGCGCTGGTGGGCGCGGGCTGGTGTGGGTTGACGAGCCCGGGAGGGACTTGGGCGCGGGTCTGGCTCGTCGGTCGAACCCGGGTTTGGTTCGGCGGCGGCTCCGGTGGCAGACGGTGCGGGCAGGCGGCAGCCGTAGGCGGCGGAAAGAGCCGGCGGCAGGAAAAGTGTTTTTCGCGCTGTTTTGGCTCCTGGGAGTCCGTTTGAACTCCAAATTCGATTCTGAAAGATGTTCTGGAATCCATGTTTCGGTGCGTACGTTACTGCATCATTTTTTACCTCATAATATTTCAAAAAATATTTTGAAAATTTAAATAATAATTGTTCCCCCGTTGTTCGTGCAACGCCAAGCTTTGATGTCCGCATCAGCTGTCCTAATGGTCTTTAAAAAAGTAAATATTCATTTTTATATTTTTTTTAATATTTTACCTTCAAAAGGTTTTACATGCTTTATGAAAATTTTATTTCTACTGTATTTCAAGATCGAGATTGTTAGACTTGATATCCTTAATGTCTTCGAATTCAGTTTCATCCTAAAATTTTCCTTAATTTGTTAAACATTTTACTTTCATTCTATTTTTTAATTATGTAACTAAAATTAATTTTGTGCATGGGCTTTACATTACTTTCACTTTGTTACATTACAATACTTTAATTTATTTATTTCAACTTTAATATTTTTATTCTTAGTAGTATAATTTAAAATTATTTGTGCTTATTAACTTTGGCAATTTGTAGAATTTTTAAATGAGTGTAGATCCAGTTAAAAAAACATTGTTCAACTCGACTCTCTTATGTCTGTCAAATTAAATATAAATTTGTGCATTTGTTTTTAAATATTTTATTTTATGGAGTTTTGGCATAGTTTATGAGACATTGTAAATTGTATCACGTTTGATGGTAAAGATGTTAAGCTTTACCCCCTAATTATCTATGAATGTTTTTTTTCGAAATAGTTTTCCTCATTTTTTCAAAGGTTTTCTTGGATTTTATTCTAAAATTAGGAAAAAAATAAATCTTCCTTAGTGCATCATCACATTGACTTCATTTTCTTATATCACAATTAATAGAACACAAAAAAGAAAAATGTTATGGAATAATAACAACATAAAGCCATTACAAGGTCTCAAGCAAATACTCTTCAAAATTTAATACATGGATGATAATTTTGAGATCATGTAAATGATAGCCTTAAGAAGTTATGGTTCATTCTTGAACCATCTTGAGTGAATAGTTAGTTCTATTTTAATGAAGGTTTTTAATTTTTAGATGAAAGCATTTAAGAAGTTGGTAGGAAGTATGCTTTTATTATTAGCACATTGAAGTCTTGAAGAGGTAGGAAAGAAGTATGCTTTTGTATTAAAGAATTACATTAACGTAAAAGTCTTAAAGAGTTAGGTAGATAGAATGATTATGTATTACAAAAGTTATATGGGCATGAAGGCATTTAAGAAGTAGGTAGGAAGCTTCTTTTTTATAATAAAAAAATACTTGTCATCTTCTATTCAAAGGAGCTCTCACAAAAAAATGAAAGGTGAATTAATTATGGAAAACAAAAGTTTATTGCTTTGTTGATTGAGCACTTTAGTTGTCTTTGTTTTCTTTTAGTACCACTTTAGTGAGTGAATCCTTGCTTTCTTCTCCATCCTATATAACTCTATTCTACTTATGACAAATGCCTCTGTTCATTTACATAATTTTGCGTCAGAGCAAAGGTCCTCACCATTTTCTTCGAAGAATACCACATATTGAAGAAAAAGATGATATCCCATTAGCTTTTGAAATCAATGTTTGATTATTGGTACTTTTTTATTCATTAAGCCTAACTGAGTATTGATATGCATCATTGGTTCCTTATTCATTGAAAAACTTAGCCACAATCTAAAGGTACTTAGATGACACATGAAGAGCTAGAAAAGCTTCCTTCACACTTGTAGATGATTTTCTTGACTTCAACTCTATAGAGTATAGTTCCATTCAGTTAGAAGAAAAAGATACAATTCAAAAAAATAACTTATGGAAAAATAATAACATTGACCCATTATAAGGTCTTAAACTAGAATCAATAATTCTAAATAACTCCAAACTTCTATACTTGTATGGAAATTTGGAGAACAGTTAAATAATAGCCATGTGAAGTCATGGTTCATTAATGCACTCATGATTCATGGTTGGTGCTACAATAATGAAGGTACTAAAATTTTACATGAAATTCTTCGATAAGTATTCCTTTTTAATTAGACATAGAATAGTTCAAGTGGTTGGTAAGAGGCACGCTTTTGTACTAAAAAATTACATGAACAAGAGAGTCTTCAAAATTTAAGTAGCATAATGATGTGTTAAAATAATTATGTGGATATGGAAGTCATTAAGTTGGTAGAAAGCTTCCTTTTTGTAACAAATAATTACTCATAATATCCTATTTAACATAGCTCTCATGAATATATGATGACTTTGTTGTGGCTAAAGAAAGTTTAATGCTTTTAATTTGAGTTCTTGGTTTGGCTTGGTGGTTTTCTCATGGAATCACTTTTTTATATAAATGTATTTTTGAAGTTTTTGCATTCTTTATGAGACATCTTGATTAATACCTGATCTGATGATCAAGGCTGTTGCACTTAATCTAGAAAGTTTACCATATTTCTTTAATTTTTTTATTTGATTTAGTTACTGTCTTACAAAACACTAATTTTCCTTTTATGTGATCATTGCATGTCTTTAATGTTGATAATTTCTTCAATTTATCTGATTTTAATTTTAATATATATTTATCAAAATTTAAAATTTTATTTCTATTATTAATTTTTATTTATTTTTGTTAGTAATAGTAATTTCTATTGGGGATTACTGAAGATGAAATTAACACTAGTAAAGTTATCTTAGTGAGCTTTGTAAAATTAAGTATTTATTTTTTTAATATTTTTAAATTTTTAATTTTTAATTGTTTAGGTAGTTTTTATGAGATATTTAAATTTTTACCTGATTTGACAATAAAGGATGTTACAATCAATCCCCATGGTTTTTATAAACATAATTTTTTTGTACAATTTATCTAATTTTTTAAAATGTTTCACTTTGATTTGGTTATATTATCACATAGCTCAGAACCTTCTCTTATATGACTTATACATTGCATTGATTTGGTCATATTATCAACTAGTCTTTTGACCCAATGCTATCTTTTTATCTAGTCTTTTAAGGACATAATCAGCCATGCACTTGCTATAATGGACCTACTCTCTTTTTTTAGACAAATCAGCCTAGCACTTCCTAGTAGTAGGTTTCCATTCCAAAGAGGAAGAAAAATCCTAGTCGATGTCCATACCATGTAGATAAGATGGCTAGAACATCCTTTTACTCTGGACTACTGATGAATATGATTTGCATGGATTTGATAATTTTAGAGCCTTTTGATCTCTTCATAATCCCAAGCTAAACATTGTGTTAGTTTAGTCCTTAGTCAGCTATTTATTTCTTCAATTTATCTCATTTCAACTTTTGTATATATTTATTTAAAACTATAAAATAATAATTTATTATTATTTATGCTTTTTGTTGCCAATAATTCATAGTAATTCCAAAATGAGGTTCAATTGAGACAATCAAAACATGTTTGACTCTTCCTAAGGAAGTATATATAATTAAAGATTCATTATGTGTTTTTTTACGTTTTTATGTTTTTAATATATTGTCATGTTTGATGAGATAATTCAATTAACATAAGGTCATAAGATCGAGAATGTAAGGATTGCACTTTTAGTGTCATCAAGGGCAACTTTCTCCTAAAATTTATCTTATTTCTTTCAATTTTCACATTGATTTTGTTATATGATTATGAAACTCTAAATATACTATCACTTGACATTTAATCACTTTAATGTTGTTATATTACATTGTTTCAATTTATCTCATTTTAAATTTGATATATATAAATTTAATATCAAAACAATAATTTATTATTCTTAAAGGTTGCTTATATTTCCAATTTGTAGTAACTCAAAATGTGGTCTAATGGAGATAAAGCAATTATCATTGGACTCATCTCATCAACATATATCCAATTAAGTAAATTATATTTTAGTTTTAAATATCTTATTTTATAGTATATTGGCATATTTTATAAACACAATTCAAATCGTATCTTATTTGATGATTAATGAAGCTACACTCAATCATCTTAATATTTTTGAACAATACATTTTTATATAATTTATTTGATTTTTAAAATTTTTATCTTTGTAATAGTTATACAACAAAAAAGTTTCTTTTTCCCCTCATGTGACCTCTACTTTGCTTTCATTTTTTTATATTGTATTACTTCAATTTATTACATTTTAGCTTGAAAATAAATTAAACATTTATTAAAATTATAATTTATTATTAAATATTTTTAATAACATTGAAAATTTATAATAATTCTAAACTTGGACAAATAAAAATAAAATAAATGTTGGCCTAGCCCAAATGTGAACAATCAAATTAAATACTTATTTTTTAAAATATTTCATTTTTTATATTTTGGCACTTTTTAAAGGGAATTTTGATTCCTTCATGGTTTGATGAATGAGGAAGTTATAATCGATTTTCTTGAGTAATTTCTTGAATAATTTATCTTTTTTATTAAAATTCTTTGTTTGATTAGTTAATGTTATGTAATTCAAGATCTCCTCCCTTTTAACCGTTGCATCTCTTTGATGTGATTACATTATATTGACTAAATATTTTTATATTTCAACTTTAATGTATTTACATAATATTTAAATATATATTTAGTATAATTTAAGTTTATTTATTTTTGTAATGTATGATAATTTTAAACATTGTCTGATCAAGTTATAAAAATGTTGCAGAATTGTCTCGTTGAGAACTATGAAATTAAATATTTTTTTTGTATTTTTTATATTATATGGTTTTGGGTTATTTTTGATTTTTGAGTCACTTCGATTTATATCTTATTTGGTAAAAAAGATGTTACACTTAATCTCCTTAATATAATTGAATTTAGCTTTACCATAAAACTTATCATGTTTCTTAAACTTTTTTTCTTTGATTTTATTGTATAATAATGTAAATATATGTCTCCTCAAATGTGACAATTGTATCACTTTGATATAGATATGTTACATTGTTTTAATTTATCTTATTTCAACTTTAAATTATATTGCTTCAATTTTTTCTATTATTGAGTGTGGTTATTTACTTTGATAATTTATCGTAGTTCTAAATGAAGTTAGATGGAGAAAAAACAACATCAATTAGCTTTCTCTAATAAATTTATATTTCAAATATTTTTAAATATTTTATTTTATGAAATATTCTTTATAAGATGTTTAAATTTTTATCACATTTAATGATTGAAGATGGTAAACTCTACTCCTATTTTATCTTGGATTCTAGTGTTCTTGTAATACTTATCTTATTTTTTCAAGTTTATTGCTTTGAATTTGTTATACGACTTCGAAGAATTAATTCTCTTATCATGTGAATTTTCCATTGTATTAATTTGATTATTTTTATATTACTTAAATTTATCCCCTTTTTTATTTACTATTTATTTACTTAATTTTAAAATGATAATTTATTATTTTTTGAACCTATTAATTTTGGAAATTTAAAAAACTTTTAAATGAAGATTGATTGAGAAAAAACGAACTTTATTGCAGTCATGTCAATGGGCTCTATATAACTAATGCTAACTTTATATTTTCAAATAGATTATTTTCTTATGTTTATGCATTTTTTATGCTACATTTTGATTTTTATTAGATTGAATAGTCAAAGATGTTAAAAATTATTGTATAATTATCTTGGAATACATCTTTTTATATAATTGATCTTATTTCATCAAAATGTTTAGTTTGATTTGGTTATATTCCGAAAAAAATATAACTCACAGCTCTTATGATCTTTGCAACATTTTAATTTACTTATATTGCATTTCACCAATTTATCTCATTTCAACTTTAATAAAATTTATTAAATATTAAAATAATTAAATTTTAAAATTTTCTTTTATATAATTTGGTAATTCATTGTAATTCCAAATGAGGTTAGATCGAGATGAAACAAACAACATTTGACTTATCTTCACGAGCTCAAAGTAGTGACGTATTAATTTTTAAATTATTAAATAATTTATTTACAAGATTATTAGTATGTTTTACAAGCCATATCTATTTTTACTAGAATTTGATGGTATATGATCTTACACTAGATCTCTATAGCACTAAGGTCATCAACTTCCATGTAAAATTTATCTTTATTTTTGAAATATTTCTCTTTGATTTGGTTATAATATATTACTTCAATTTATCTAATCTTAACTTTGTATATATTTGCCTAATATTAAAATAATAATTTCTTTCTTTTAGGCTTATTTAATACTATAATTCTTGGCAAGTTTAAACAAAGTTTAATTGAGGAGAAATAGACAATATTGATCACTTCTTAACATGCTCTATCTAATAAAATATTTATTTTTATATTTTTTTAAAATTTTTTTTATTATTTTGTCACTATTTATGTCACAATTTGATTCGTGGGTGATTTTACAATCATGTACATTAGATTTAATATCTTCAATAACTTGGGATCCAACTTTGCTGAACAATTTATCCAATTTCTTCTAAAGTTTCACTATAATATGGATTTTTTGCTATGTAACTACAAATCTTGTCTTCTATGACCATTTCATGTATTTGGTTTGGTTATATTATGTTCTTCAATTTTTCTCATTTCAAATTTAATATATATATATATACTTAATATTTAAAAAGGTTTTATGATAATTCATTTTTTCTTTATTTACTTGTACTAATTCCAAATTGCGACCGATCAAGGAGAAGCAACTTTCATTGGACTCACCTTATTGAGCTCCATCTAATTAATTGATCCATTTTATATTTATAAATATTTTATTTTCAATGTTCTATATAGATTTTAAAAGAAATTATAATTTTATCTGATTTAATGATCTAAGATATAGAATTCTATTCCTTAATTTTACAATCGAGAATGTTGTAGTTGATCTTCTTAGTATCTTGGAATATAACATTCGTCTGTATTTTATCTCATTTTATTATTATTTTTTATTATTTTCTTATATTTTAGTGAAAATCTAAATCTCCTATCATTTGACATTTAAATTACTTTGCATTAGTTATATTACAATGCTTAAATTTATATCATTTTTTTATAATATATTGACTTAAGCAAACATACATGGAATTATGCTATCAAGATCTACCCAATCATTTGCTAAAATTTGAAGAAAGAATTTTGGTATGTTTTATTTTGATTCAATTTTTCAATTTAGTAACTTTATAAGAATCACATGCTTCTTTTTTAGCTTTAACATATATTTTCTTAACAGTTTAATATTAATTTATTATTATTTATGTTTATTCATTTTAGAAATTTGTAGTAATTTCAAGAAAGAAACTGTGGAGATGAAATAAACAACCTTAAAGTCATCTTGATGAGCTCTATCCAATTAAGTATATTTCTTTCATTTTTAAAAGTTTATTTTAGAAGCTTTGCACACACAATGAGATATTTCTATTATATCATACTTGATTATCAATGAAGTTACCCTTGATCCTCCTACTATGTTGGAATGTAGCTTTACTGAATAATTTAACTCATTTTGCAACTTTTTTGCTTTTGGGTTATTATATTTCTATTAAATTTTAATTTTTCTATTGTGTGTTTTTGCATTGTTTTAATTTTTTTATGTGGAATTAACTGAAATTCTTTTCATTTTAGCTTTATTATATATTTACATTATATTGAAATGATAATTTACTATTATTTATGCTTACGTATTTGCTAATTCATAGTAATACGAAAAGATGTCAACTTGAGATGAAATAAATATTATTATACTTGTTTTGATGACCCTCATACAATAAAATATTTTAATTTTTTATTTTTTGAATATATTTATTTTGTATAGTTTTCGCTTACTTTATGAGGTATTTTTATTTTTACATAAATTAATGATGGAGAATGTTTGTCTCGATCTCTATAGTATCTTCAAATATAGACTCCCCAATAATTTATATCGTTTAGACAAATTATTCGCTTTGATTTCTTATATTCTTATAATGCTCTAATTCTACTCAAATGTTACCATTACATCACTTTCATTTTGTTATAATATATTTCTTTTATTTATCTCTTTACAACTTATCTTATATTAACTTATTGTTAAATTAATAATTTATTATTTTTTTATTTGGTAAATAGTAGTAATTCAAAATGAAATTTGATAAAGACTAAATAGATGCCCAATGACTACTATCAATGTTTCTAATGGAGTGTTATTTTGTATATTTTAAATTTTTTTCTCAATTTTTGGTATATTTTACAACTTATTTAAAAGTTTACCAAATTAATTATTCAAGTATGTTACATTGGATCTCAATAGAGTTAGTAGTGGAACTTCTTCATATACTTTATCTTAATTCTTGAAAGGTTTTGCCTTAATTTTTATATTTTTAAATATATTATATTTTAAAGGTTTTGGCTTGCTTTACAAGATATTTTAATTGGTAACTAATTTGAGGATTGACAATGTTACACACTTTCTTTTTTGTCTTAGAATACTAGTTTCGTGTATTAAGACATTGGTTTCATCTCGATCATTGTGGATATAGAAAAACTATGAATTATTAATGCAAATAAGCACAAAATATAGTAAATTATTTTATATGTATTAACTAAATATATATATATAAGTTTAAAAGAGAAAAATTAAAAAGTGATAATACAACAAAATAAAAAATATTTAAAAGTTGTGTGATAGAAGATTTTTTGTTTCAAATTAATATAAGAAAATCAAAGCAATAAGTTTTAAGAGATGAGATAAATTTTATAAAAAGTTACATTCTTGGATGTAAAGTGCATTCAATGAAACACTATTGATTATCAAGCTAGGTATTAGTACAAGTATCTAATAAAAAAAGTTATTAGAAAATAAAATACTTAGAAAATGTAAAAAAAATTAAACAGATGGAACTCATTTAGATAAATCCAATAATGTCTTTTTTCTCAACCAAACCACACATTAAATTATTCTATATCATAAAAATAAAAAATAAAAAATAATTATAAATTATTATTTTAATATTGAGTAAGTATTAAATAAAGCTAGAAGGAGAAGATATTTAGTTACATGATAAAATAACAAAATCAAAACCAAAATATTTCAAAAAATGAGATAAGTTATGCAAAAAAAGTTGCATTCCAATATACGAAGGAGATCGAGTGTGACACTCTCAATTTTAAATTTTGCTATATTTTTAAATGTCAGGGAAAACATAACAGAAATTGAGAAAGTAATTTTTAAAGACAGAAATTAATACTTCATAAGATAGAAGTTGTTAAGACTTAGTATATAACAATAGTTGATTAAAGAAATGCAATATAATGAAATAAAAGTAATTTATAGTTTACGTGAGATGAGAATTATAGATTTATAGGAATACAATTAGTTAAAGTAAAACTTTTGAATAAAACAAAGCATAGTGTATGCAAAAGTTGTATTTCAAAATACTATAGAGCTCAAGTGTAATATTCTCGATCATAAAGTAATGTGCTAATCATAATGTCTTGTGAAGAAAAAGAAAGCCTTAAAAAATAATACGTTTTAAGAAATAAAAGTAAAAAAAAATATTTCAAGAAATTAGATAAATTGTATGGAAAATTTGCATTATAAAAACATGTGTTAACAAGGTTTTATTTTTAATATGAAATGACTTATAGGCCTTTTTGATTTGTACCTTATTTGATGGTCAAAACTATTACTCTTGATCATTTTAGTATGTTAGAATTCAACTTTCTTATATATTTTATCCCATTTTATTAAATTTTTTATTTTGATTTGGTGACATTACTATGAAAGTGTAAAATCTTATCATTTGACATTTAAATGACTTTGGTTTGGTTATATTATATTGCTTCAATTTAGCTCATTTTAGATTTAATATATGTGAATATAATATTAAAATTACAATTTATTAATAATGATGATTATTTAATTTTGTAAATCGTAGTGATCTTAATGATGTTTGATTGGATGTAACAAATGCTCTTGGACTCATCTAAATGAGCTTAATCTAAGTAAATCTATATTTTTTATATTTAAAAAATATTTTATAAGATTTTGGTAAGTTTTATGAAGCAATTCAAATAATACTTAATTTGTTGATCGAGAAACTTCTACTAGACGTCCTCTATATCATGGAATGCAAGTTTCCCATAAAATGTATCCTATTTCATAAACATTTTCTCTCAAATTTTGTATTATTATAATGAATTAATAATTATTCTCTTATGTGACCTTTGCAATACAATGATTTAGTTAATTATATTATTTCTACAAATCATATTTAAAATTTAATATTTATTTTTCTTATTTTTTAAAAAATATATTTTTTTTAATTTATACTTGTTTAAGTTGGTAATTCATAGTAATTATAATGAGCTTAAATGGAACTGAAACAAACATTATCAAACTCAAATAATTGAGCTCTAAAAATAAAATTTTTATATTTTTAAATATCTTACATTCTAGGATTTTGGCATGTTTTACAGGTAATTTTGATAAACACTTTTTTGATGATCTAGGATGTTACACATAATCAACATGATGTCTTACAAAGCAAATTTCCTATATATTTTATTTAATTTCTTCAATTTTTTTTTACTTAGTTATATTTGATTACTTAAATTTACCTCATTTTAATTTCCAAATATATTGTCATGTTATTGAAATGATAATTTATTCTAATTGAGATATGATCCAAATGAAACAAAATTAAGACTAGTTCAAACAACCATTTTGATCATTTTAAATATTTTATTTTCGAAAGGTTTGGTAGGCTTTGTGAAACATTTTGATTCATACAAAATTTGATAATTAAGGATGTTAAACTTGATCTCTTTTCTATCTTCTATGCAACACTCTATTTCATTTATATCATTTTTAAAAATGTTTCACTTAGATTTCGTTATATTAAACTAAACTCTAATGCATTTCTTATGTGACATTCACATAAAATTTCTTTGGTTATGCTATATTGATTTAAATTATCACATTTCCACTTTGAAATGAATATTTAATTAATATTATAATAATTTTTATATAACTTTATAATTTTGCAATTAATCATAATTTCAAACAAGGTCCCACCTTGATAAAACAAACACTATTCGAGTGATGTTGATGAACTCTATGTAATAAAATATTCAATTTTATACTTTTAAATATTTTGTAAATTCTTTTTGAACACTTCAAGAGACATTTTATTCATATCTAAATGAATGTTTAAGAATGTTATACCCAATCTCCATTGTATCATTGAATGCAACATTCACATAAAGTTTGTCATTTTTTTCAAATGTTTCACTTTGATTCTATTATATTACAATGTAAATCTAAAATTTTTATCATGTGATATTTATATCACTTTGATTTGGTTATATTTCATTTGTTCAAGATATATCATTTCACCTTCAATATATATATATAGATATAGATATTATATTAAAAATTATTATATAGTATGATTTAAGTTTACTTAATTGCCTAATGTTAAGTTTTCTCGGCAAGGTTTGGCCAAGAAACAACAAAAATAATTTGACTCATCTTGACAAGCATTATAAAGTAATTTATTTATTTCATATTTTTAAATTTTTTTTTGGAAGTTCAGTATATTTTACCCAACTTATTTCTTTCATATATCATTGACTATTGAATATGTTACACTTGACAATCTAACTAGCTTGGAGAGTAACTTTAGTATACATTTTATATCCTTTTTTTTAAGCTTTCACATAGATTTTCATATACTACTTTTATAATCTAAATATCCCTTATAGAGCCTCAACATTGCTTTGGTTTTAATATATTATATTACTTAAGCTTCTCTCATATATAAATATATATATTAAACATCAAAAAGAACTTTATAATTATTATTTAATTTAGTTGCTTTTAGAATTTGTGATAGTTTAAAAGCAGAAATTATTGAATCAAATAAAGGTCACTATAATCATCTAATGGAGCTCTATCAAATTAAATGTTAATATTAATAGTTCTAAACACATGTTACTTTGTGTTATTTCATGTTTAAGGAAATATTATAATTCATAACCCATTTAATAATCTTTTATGTTACACTCATTCTCTTGAGTATATTTGAATGAAAGATTCCGATAAACTTCATCCCTTATGCTTGGTTTACATGTTAATGATTTGCTTGCATTATATTGCTTTAATTTTGATGATTTTATTGTTAATAATTATTTACTAAATAATAAAATGATATTTTATCATTATTTAAGATTATTTACTTCAATTATTCTTAGTAATAAAATATGAGGTCTGATTAAAAAAACTAAAGTCATCGAACTCGACTAGATAGGCATCAATAATTAAGCATCTATTTTTATCTTTAAACGTTTTATTTTTAATAATTTGAGCACACTGTAAAAGGAATTTTATTTTATGCTTAATTTGATGCTTAGAAATGTTACACTCGACCCCCTAATCATCCTGGGATTAAATTCTTTAGTATAATTAATCTCAATTCTTCAAATTATTTACTTTAATTATTTTTATATAACTATGAAACAACAAATCTTCTCTCATGTAACCTTTACATTAATTTGGTATGGTTGTATTACATTATTTCAATTTATCTTACTTTAGCTTTAACATAGATTTCAATAACATTAAAATAATAATTAATTATACTTTATGTTTAATTACTTTTGTAATTTGTCATCTTGAAGAGTTCCACATAATTAAAATTTGAACTCTTATATTTTAAAAATTTTATGTTCAAAGGCATTTACATGCTTTAAAAGTCATTTTGATTCATACTAGATGTGATGGTTGATGATACGATAGTCAATCTATGAAGAATCTTGCATTACTATTTTCATATAATATTTATCCCATTTCAACTTTTTTTGGTTCAATTTGTTTATATTATTTATTAGCTCCACATCTACTCTCATATGGCCTTTCAATCACTTTTATTACTTGTACTATATTACTTTAATTCATCTCATTTTTGCTCTAATATATGTTTCTTTTTATTAAGATGATAATTTCTTATTATTAATGCTTATTTATTTTTGTAATTCATATTTTCTAAAAACCAGTTTTGATCAAGATTTAACAAATTAATTTACACTTATCTATATATGGTTTATCTAATTAAAACTTCATTTTAATATTTTTTTTATATTTTTTAAGATATATATTTTTTCTTTATAAGATATTTTGACTCGTTCTTGATTCCATCATTGAGGAGGTTACACTTGATCTCCTTAGTATCTTGGAGGGACACTTTACTGTCTAATTTTTCTTTTTTCTTCAAAATTTTTTGATTTTTTTGATACATTGCATTGTAACTATGAATCTTCACTTGTTTGACATTTGCATGTCTTTGATTTTGTTACATTACATTACTTTTCTTTATCGAATTTCAACTTTAATATTTCTTAATTAATATTAAAGAATAATTTAATATTATTTTTTCTAATTTATTCTTTTAATTTACAAGAACTCATAATGAGATTTTATCAAGACCAAATAAAGATCATTGGATCCATTTCAGTGATGTCTATCGAACAAAATATTCAATTTAATATTTTTAAATACTTTATTTTAACGACCTTAAGAACTCTTCATGAGATATTTTGATTCAAATCTAATTTAACAATACAATTTGTTACACATGGTTGACATAGTAACTTGGAATACAACTTTCACATAAACATTATCTAATTTTTTGCATAATGCCATGGAATACAACTTTCCTATGCATTTTATCTCATTTTTACAAATATGTTGCTTTGATTTGATCATAATACTTTTTAACTCTAAATCTCCTCTCGCATGAGCTTTACATCACTTTGATATCTTTTACTAAATTATTTTAATTTAACATACTTTAGCATTAAAAAATATTTTCTTAATTTTAAGAAATAATATATCATTACCTGTGTTGATTTATTTCAATGATTTGTTGAAACATAAATTGACCTTCGATAGACACAAACGAAACTTACTTGGACTCATCTTGATTTGCCCTATCCAATAAAATATTCCTTTTATTTTTTTTATTAGAACTATTACAGGTTTTTTAAGATATTATCTTTTGTACTTGAGTTGATGACAAAAATATTATACTCAATCTCTTTAATATCTCAGAATGCAACTTTATCTTACAATTTAACTCATTTGTTTCAATTTTTTCATTTAAGTAGTTGTATCGTGTAACTCTAAATCATTTTCGATGTGACCTTTACATTTGTTTTATTTAATTATATTACATTATTATAGTTTTTCTCATTCCAATTTAATTATTTATTTAATTATTTATTCACATTTTCTTTCATAATTCATAGTAATTTAGAATGAGATCTAAGCGAGTTGAAAGAAATGTTGTTGGACTCATTTGAATTAGCTTTATTCAATTTAATATGGAATCTTAAATTTTATTTAAAAACCTTTTGTTGAAATTTGGCATGCTTTATGAGATATACCAATTTGTGATAATTAGATATACCAATTTCTACAACGTTTTTCTTTGATTTGTTTAAGTTACTATGAAAACCACATTGCCTTCATTTCTATTAATTAAATTTTCTTAATTTATCAAATTTTTTCCTTATTATATATTTACTTAGCATTAAAATAGCAATTTATTACTATGTGCAATTATTTAATCTTGTAATTTGGGGCAATGGAAAAATAGCTTTTATCAAAATGAAAAAAGCATTATTATACTCATTTAAATGAGTTTCCTCCAATTAATTATTCCTTTTATTTTATAAATGTTTTATTTTCTCGTGTTTTTGTATTGTTTAGGTAACATATCAACTACTACCTAATTTTACTATCGAGATTGTTACACTCGATCACTTTAGTATCATGAAATTAAACTTTCCTTAAATGTTTATCTCATTTCTTAAAAAAAAAATTTTATTTTGTTTTGTTACTATGAAACTCTAATTCACCTCTAGTGCAACATTTCTGTCACTTTTGCTTGGTAACATTACATTTCTTCATTTGATCTCATTTAAGAATTAATATATATTTACTTAATTTGAAAATAATAGTTTATTTTTATTTATGCTTAACAAATTTTGTAATTAATAATAGTTCTAAATGAGCTTAAATATAGATATACAGATATTGTTGTCATTTAGTTTATAGGCTCTATGTAATTTAATATTTTTTGTTATATTTTTTAATATTTTATTTTATATGATTTAGCTTTATTTATAAGGCTTACCCATTTGAACATTATTTGACCAATGAGGATGTTATGCATGATCATCTTACATTGATGGAGAGCAACTTTCTTTAATAAAGTTCCTCATTTCTTAAAATTTGTTGCTTTAATGTTATTATACTATTTATTAACTCTAAATCTCTTTTGTGTGAAATTTACATTGTATTGATTTGTTTACTTGCATTCCTTTAATTTATCACAAATTTTTATTAAATATATTTTTTTTAATAATAAAATAGTTATTTTTTATTATTTATGCCAACTTTGTTAAGAAATTAGAAATTATCTAAAATATGGTCTCATCAAGAAAAAATATATTGTTTGACTCATCTTAGTGAGCTTTATTAAATTAAATATTGAATTTTACATTATAAATTTTTATTTTCAAAACTTTTGATACATTCTAGTTTTTCTTTTTCGTACCTAGTTTGATGATCAAGGATATCAAAATCGCACTCTACCCTATCATGCAATTTAGCTTTCCCATACCACTTATCTCATTTTTATAATTTTTTGATTCTTTAAGTTATACTAAAATGAAATAATAATTTTTCACTCATGTGACCATCATATCACTTTCAATTGAGTATATTAATTCATTTAATTTTCTTATTTCAATCTTATTATATATTTATGTAACATTTAAAAAACTAATTTTTTACTATGGATGGTTATTTAATTTTTTAATTCACAATAATTCCAATGATATCTAATAGAGATGAAATAAACTTTGTTGATTTCTCTAGCTAAATTCCAACAAATTAAACATTCAATTTTATATTTTACAATACTTAAATTGTCATAGTTTTGGCATACTTTTCGAGATATTTTTGTTTGCTAAATTTAGTGATTGATCAAGTTATGGTCAATGTTCTTAGAATCTTGAAAGTTAATCTTCTTATAAAATTTATCTCATTTTCTCAAATTGTTTTATTTTGATTTAGTTTTATTACCATGAAAATTTATTTCTCTCTTTCTATGTACTTTTCATCTCTTGGTTTTTTATATTGCATTACATTAATTTATCTAATTTTTTTAATAATATTTATTTACCTTATATTAAATTATATTTTTATTTATTCTTTATTTTTAGGTAACTTTATAATTCTTATTAATTTTGAATGAGGTCTACTTGGTTTGATAAAATTGTCATTGGCCTCATTTCAATGAGCCCATTCAAATAAACATTCGTTTTTATATCATCAAATATTCTATTTTCTAATGTGTTGACAAACATTACAAGGTATTTAGACGTATACCTTATTTGACAATCAAATATATTACACTGAATTTTTGTTGTATCTTGTAATGCAACTTTGTCAAAAATTTATTTAGTTTCATCAAATTTTTTTGCTTTTGTTATATTAATTACCCACTCCAAATTTGCACTTATGAGAACTTTACATCACTTTCATGTATTTTTTAATTTTAAGGAAACTATTTATTACTATTTATGGTTATTTACATTTATAATTCTCAATTATTCGAAAGAATTTTTTGTCTCAATGAGCTCTATTTAATTAAGTTTTTTTAATATTTTTAAATGTTTTAATTACTAATTTTAAAAAATTATTTTGTGAGATATTATGCTTCTTACCTTTTTGGACATTCAATGATGCTACACTCGACTTAGTGAATTGGATTGCATCTCTTCCATATAATTTATGTTATTTTTTTAAATTTATCACTTTTATTTGGTTATAATGCTATGAATCATTAATTCTCCACTCATGTGACCCTTATATTGTTATGGTTTAGTTATATTATATGATTTCAATTCATGTTATTTTAGCTTTAATAAAAATTGACTTAGTATCAAATAGAAATTTAATATTATTTATGTTTATTTAATTTTGTAATTAACAATAATTTCATATGAAGTGCGATGTTGACAAAATAAACATCATTCAACTTCTCTTATTGAGCTCCATCAAAGTTATATATATTTTTTTATACTTTTGGATATTTTATTTTCAAGTGTTTTGATTTACTTTATGAGAAATTTTGATTTGTACCTCATTAGAAAACTTAAGATAGTTACATTTTCTATCTTTAGTATGTTTGAATGTATTTTTCTCACAAAATTACTATGTTTCTCTATATCTCCCTTTCTTTGACCTGTACATCACTTTGATTTGGTTTTATTATATTGCTTCATATTATCTTATTTTGTTACTAATATACTTTCAAATAATTAAAATATTAATTTTTTGCTACGTTAGCTTATTTACCAAGGTAATTACCTAATTTTTAAGTGTGATTCAATTGAGAAAAAGTAGATGTCATTGGACTTATCTCAACAAGCTTTATCAATATATATATATATATAATCCAATTTATATAGTTTTTGTATGTTTTATGAGATATTCAATTTCTCATATTATAATGATTGAGGACATTACATTCAATCTCCTTAGCATTCTATAATGCAACTTTCTCAAATAATTTATCTTATTTATTCAATTTTATTTCTTGCTTTTTTATATTACTATGAAAAAAATCTAATCTTTTATGATATTTAAGATGCCTTCATTTTGTTGTATTACATTTCATAATTTACCACATTTCATTTTCAATAAGAATTTATTTATTATAAAAATTATAATTTATTATTATTTTTGAATATTTACTTTGGTAGTTTCTATTAGTTCTTAGTGAAGAATGATCAAATGAAACAAGCATCATTGGACTCATCTCAATGAGATGTTTTTAATTAAAAATGAGTTTTTATATTTACAACAATTTCTTTTTTGGGATATTGGCATGCTTTATGACCAATTATTTCACACTTTATTTGATAATTAAGGGTGTTATAATGGATCTATTTAGTTACTTGCAATACAGCAGTCCCAAATAATTTACACCATTTCAAGAAATACTTCACATGGATATCATTAAAATATAGGGAAACTCAAATTGTCCTTTTATTTGACCCATACATTATTTTTATTTTGTTATATTATATTACGTATATTTCTCTCACTTCAGATTTTATATATATTTGTTTGGTAAAAAAATGATTGTTTAAGAATATTTATGCTCATTTAACTTTGTAATTTGTAGTTATTCTTAATGAGTTTCAATCGAAATGGAAGAGGTGTTCCTAGACTCATTAAGACAAGCTTATCCTTTTAAATATATCTTTACATATTTTGAAAATGTTTTATTTTCTATAGTACAAGGATGCTTTACAAAATATTTTGAAACAATCATAAATTGATGTTCAAGGACATTACATTCATTCTCCTTTATATATTTGAATGGAACATTATTATGTAATTGATCTTTGTACTTGAAATCTTCACTTTGATAAATTTCTATTACAATATAACTCTAAATTATCCTTCATGCTTTTTTTACATTACCTTGACTAAGTTTTGTTACAATTCTTCAACTAAGCTCTTTTTAGCTTAGCATAAATCTACCTAATATTAAAATAACATATTTTTAGTTTCCATACTTATTTAGATTAATAATTTTGCATAATTTCTAATAAGGTTGATTTAACAAAGCTAATATTATTGGACTCATCTAAAAAGTGGTATTCTAATTAAAGATTCTTTTCTATTTTTTTTTAAATATTTAATTTTCTATGATTTTTTCACGCTTTATCAAAAATGTTGACATGTACTGATTTAACGATCAAAGATGACATAGTCAATCTCTTTAGTATCTTGGAATGGAAGTTTACCAACCAATTTATCTCATTTCTACAAATGTTTCATTTAGATTTTATTATATTACAATGAAACTCTAATTCTTTTCTTATGTGACCTTTATATTAATATGAATTGGTTATATTACTTTGCTTCATTTTATCTCATTTTATGTTGGATTTATTTTTATTTTTTATTAAAATTATAACTATTTAATTTTTATTCATATTTACTTTGCTAATTTGTGGTAATTCCAAATGTTGTTCAATAGACAAAAAACAAACATTATTATATTTGTCTCAATAAGTTCTGTAAAAAAATAATAAATTTTATGTTTTTAAAAATTTTGTTATTTTTTGTTTTAGAATGCTTTATGAGTCAATTTAATCCATAATTTATTTCAAATCAAGGATGTTACACTTGACCTCTTAGTTCTATTGGAATGCAACTTTCAGGTATAATTTATCTCACTTATTTAAAGTTTTTTTTTGGTTATATAATAATGTAACTCTGAATGTCCTTTCATGTAATGTTTACATAGTTTGGATTTGGTTAAAGAAAAATTATGCAATTTATCAAAATTTTTTCTTTAATATATATTTATTTCATAATAAAATAATAATTTATTATTATTTAGGATTATCTAAATTTTTAATTTGTAGATATTATAAATGATGTCTAATCAAGACAAAACAGACATTGTTTGGGACCTCATAATAAGACCTACCTAATTAAATAATTGTTTCTATATTATTAAATTATTTCATTTTTTAGAGTTTTGGCTAGCTTAATGAGATATTTCAAAAGAAACGTGAATGTTTTGTAGACAATTTATCTAACTTCTTCAAATATTTCACTTAGACATGTTTATGTTTTAATGAACCTCTAATTCTCTTGTATGAAATTACATCACCTTGATTGGTTATATTACATTACTTCAATTTATTTCATTTTGCCTTCGATATATCTTTAAGTTATATTAAAATATCTTTTTTTATTATTAATTCTTGTTTCTTTGGTAATTTGTGGTAATTACAAATGATGTTTTTTGGGGATAAAACAAACATGATTGGATTTGTCTCATCAAATTCTATCAATTAAATATTAGATTTTATATTTTAAAATAATTTTTTTAAGTTTTGGAATACTTTAGAGGTTATTTAAGTTTCTACCAAACTTGATGATTATAATGTTACATTTCATCTCTTAGGTTTCTTGAAATGCAACTTTCTTGTACAATTTATCTCACTTCTTCAAAGATTTTTTTGATTTTGATATATAACTGTGTAACTCTAAATGTCCTCTTTTCAGTTGTTTTCATGACTTTAGTTTACCTATAAACCATTAATTCAATTTATCCCATTTTTACTTTAATTTATGTTTACTTAATGTTAAAATTAATTTCCAATTGTTTATGATTATTTAATTTTAAATTTGTAATTATTGTAAATGATGACTAATCGAGATGAAATAAACATTGTTTGAGTCTTCTCAATGAGCTTTACACAGTGAAATTATAATATTTATATTTTTTTAAATAATTTATTTTTCTTGACTTTTGCTAGGTATGTGAAAAATTTGTATACGTATCTAATTTGACCTTTAATTATGTTACACTTTATATCCTCACAATCTTTGAATGCAATTTTTGCAATCAATTTTTCATTTAAATATTTTTTATTTCTTACTTTTTGGTGTACTTTATGAGTTATTTTGATTTGAGCCTAATTTGATAGGTGACTATGTTACAATTGTTCGTTATTGTATCTTTGAATGAAGGGTTCCCATATAATTTATCTCATTTGTCCAAAATTTTTTTTTTGACTTCATTATATTAGTATGAAACTCTAATTCTTGTGACCATTGTATTACTTTAATTTTGGTATTTTAAATTGCTTCAACTTATCTAATTTTGATCTTATTACATATTTAATAAATTTTAAAAGAATATTTTATTATTATTTATTGCAATTTAGCTTTGTTATCGTAGTAATTTTATACAAGGCCCAATAAATATGAAACAAACATTGTTGGACTCCCATAAAAGAGCTCCATCCAATCAAATATTCATCTACCTAACACTTAATTACTTATAATGCATTGCTTCTAATTTTCTCAGTTTAAATATAATATATATCTATTTAATATAATAGAAATAATATATCATTATCTAAGTTTAATGCCTTTTGGTAATTTGTAATTATTCAAAAATAGTCAAATGGAGATGAATAAAACCCCTTTAGAGTCATCTCTATATGCTTTATCCTATTAATAATACATTTCTAATTTATAATATTCTATTTTTAAAGGTGTTGACACACTTTACAAAATATCTTGATTTTTTGACGATTTGATGGTTTTTAATGTTACACTCAAACTTCTTATGTTTTTAAATTTTTTACTTTTATATGGTTATTTTTTCTCCTAATCTAGGCCATCTCTCATGTGACATTTACATTGGTTTTATTTTGTTATATTATTTCTTTTTTGGCTTAATATATATTTATTAAATGTTTAAATAATATTTTTTTTCTATTTATGTTTATTTATTTTAGTAATTTATCATAATTTTAAATGTGGTTAGTTGTAGAAGAAACAAATTTTATTAGACAAATCTCGATGAGCAATATCACATAAATACTTATTTTAATATTTTTAAAAATATTTTATTTTCTATGGTGTTAGTATTTTATATTAAATCTTTTTATTTATACCAGATTTGAAGATCGAGGATATCACACTCGATCCCCTTAATATCATGAAATGTAACATTCATGTATTTTATGTCATTTCTTCAAATTGTTTTTCATTGAACTAGTTATTTTACTTATTAACACTAATTCTTATCTAATGCGACCTTTACATTGATTTTGTTATATTAGAAAGCTTGAATTTATCTTACTTTACATTTAATTTATTTATAATTAAAAGTAAAATAATAAAATTTTTCATTTATGTTAATTTAAAATTGTAATTTAGAATTATTTAAATCATGGTCTGATCAAAGGTTGTTTAACTTTTCCAGACATGCTCAATATAGTTAAATATATATATATATATATATATATATATATATATATATTTATATTTTAAACATTTTTTATTCTTTAGTTTTAAAATTCTTTACAAGTTGCTTTGAATAATATCTTATTTAATGATCAAGGATTTTGTAGTCAACCACCTAAGTGTGTTGGAATGCATCTTTCAAAAGAAATTTTTCATTTCTTCAAATTATTTGACTTTATTATGTTATATTACTATGAAACTCTAATTCTCCTCTCATGTGTCTTTTACGTCACTATATTTTGGTTATATCATATTATTTTAATTTGTTTCATTATAATTTTAATATATGTGCATCTAATATTAAAATAGTAATTTATTATATTTTATGCATATTTACTTTTGTAATATGTTGTAATTCTAAATGAGAACTAACATAAACGAAACAGATGTATTTAGAGTTGTCACGATTTGCTATATCCACGAAACTATCAAATTTAATATTTATAGATATTTAATTTATTTGGTGTTTTGACATATTAATAAGATATTTTGATTCACGCTTGATTTTCCAATCGAAGTTTTTATACTCAATCTTCGTATCATCTTAGAAAGAAAATTTATTGTAAAACTACCATATTTCTTAAAATTATTCATTTTGATATTTTTTATTACTGTGTAATTATAACTCTCTAATTCTATGACCTTTTCATCCATTTCATTTAATTATATTACATTAGTTCAATTTCTCTCACATTACCTTCATTATATATTTTTTTAATTTATATAAAATATTTTACTTTTATTTTTGCTTCGTTCCATTAATAATTCATTATATTACGAATGACTTCCAATGTAGAAGAAACAAATGTTGTTAAACTCATTTCAAAAAAGCTATATAAAGTAAATATTCATTTTTATTATTTTAAATCATTTTTTCTAATGTTTCAACATTCTTTAAGAGACATTTCAATTCCTGCCTTATTTCATGATTAAAAATCTTACACTTGATCTACATTATCTCATAGAATACAACTTTCTCATACAATTTATGTCACTAATTTAAATATTTGAATTTTATTTGGTTATCATTTTATGTGACCCAAAATCTACGTTTTTATGATTATTACATTACATTAACTTTTTTATTACTTTTTCAAATTTATCTAATTTTAGGAATAACATACATTTAAATGATAAAAAATGTTCTTATTATTAATGTTTTTTTACTATTGTAAAATGCCATAACTCCAAATATTTTCCTACTGAGATGAAAGAAATTTTGTTAGACTCATTTCAATTAGCTTTATCCATTAAAATATTAATTTTTTAAATTTTTAGTGTTTTTTATTTTTTTATATTTTGCATGTTTAACGAGAGTTTTTAATTTGTTACTAATTGTAGGATCATGGTTGTTACACTCAATCTCCTTAGTAGCTTGGAATGTAAGTTTCCCACAATTTATCTCATTTATTAAAATGTTTTACTTCCATTTAGCTTCATTACTATCAATCTCTAATTGTCAACTCATGTGATCTTTGCATCACTTAATTTTGTTATATGAAATTGCTTCAATTTAACTTATTTTTGCTATAGTATAAGTTTTCCTTATAGAAAAGTAACAAAATAATTTTATTTAGGCATATTTACATTGATAATTCACAGTAATTTATAAGAGGTTAGATCAAGACAAAAAAATGTTCATGCACTTCTTTTGATGAGTTCCATGCAATTAAATAATAAGTTTTGTACTTCCAAATATTTTATTTTTTAGGATTTTTTATTTCATTGATTTGGATAATTTGTAATTCTTTGATTAAACTTATTTCAACTTTGTTATATATTTACAAAATTTAAAAATAATTCTTTTTTTATTTATATATATATTAATTGGAAATTTATTATAAATTTCATATATTGTTTGATCAAGTCAAAACTAGTGTTGTTAGACACATGTGAGTAATCATTATCTCATTAAAATTTTTATTATATACTCAATTTTTAAATTTGTATAAATATTCATGCTTTAAAAGTAATTTAAATTTTTTTTAGCAAACATGATAGCTAAGGACATTATGTTAGATCTATTAATTATCTTATAATTAAACTTTCTCTTACAACTTCTCCCTAATCCCTAAAATTCTTCTTTGATGTGACATTTACATCACTTAGATTTTCTTCTATTACATTTCTTTAATTTGGTAATTTGTAATTATTTCGAATGTGATCTTATTGAGGAGGAACAAATCAAATTAAACACAACTTGATCAGCTCTATATAACTAAATGGTCATTTTTGTATTTTTTTTAAAATTTCTTTTTTTAGAGTTCTTGGCTTTATTTACAAAATATTTTAATTCATGGCATATTCAATAATTAATGATATTTTACTAAATATTCTTTGTGTACAAGAATTCAAAATTCTTTTACAATATATATCCTTTTCTAAAATGTTTTGTTTTAATTTTGTGAGATTACTACGAAACTCTAATAGATATCACATATGACCTTTACATCGCTGTGATTTCGATATGTTAAATTAGTTTAATTAATAAAATTTCATAGTTAATATATATTTACTTAATGTCAAAATAATAATTTATTAAAAAAATGTCATTGCACTTCATCTGACATTCATACGTGATTTAGTGACTAAGGATGTTATACTCGATCTCTTCAGCATCATTGAATGATACTTTCTTGTCTATTTTATCTCATTTGTTAAACCTCTAGTGTTGACTTTGTTATATTACCAACTCAAAATGTCAATTTTTGTGGCATTTAGATTATTTTAATTTGGTCATAAAACCCAACTTCAACTTAACTCATTTCAACTTTAACATATATTTATTTGATATTTAAATAATAACTTTTTATTATTGATGTTCTAATAATTTTTTAATTTGTCATTATTCCAATGATACTTGATCAAGACAAAATAAAGGTTGTTGGACTAGTCCAGAAGAGCATTATCCAATTATATATTTGATTTATTTTTTTTTAATTTTATTATCTTAAAAATTTTATTTTATATAATTCTATAATTCATTATAAGGTATCACATGTTTTATTATATAAAAAGACATTTGCTAATTCTAAATGAGGTTTAGTGGAGAAGGAACAAACCTTGTTAGATTTGTCCTGATGATCTCTAAAAATTAAACATCACTTTTCCATTTTATAATATTTAATATTCTAGGGAATTGGTACTTCATGAAACATTTAAGTTACGTACTTGATTTGATGATGAAAATGTAATTTAAAATATCCTTAATATCTAAGAAGGCAACCCTCTTATATAATATTTCTAAATTCTTCATATTTTTTAAGTAGATTTGGTTATATTTTTATGTTTCTTTAATAGTCCTATTGTACTTGTCACCTTCATTTAGTTAAACAAACATTTCTTTAATAGTCCTATTGGTTATATTTTTATGTTTCTTTAATAGTCCTATTGTACTTGTCACCTTCAAAACAAGAGCTGATGGAGATTAAACAAACATTGTTGGACTCTTCATGACGATCTCTGTCTAATTAAATAGCATTTTTTAATTTTTCAATCATTTTATTTTCTAATGTTATGGTAGGCCATATAAGATCCTTCAGTCCATACTTGTTTTCACATTAAGGGTATTAAACAAAATCTACTAAGTGTCTTCGAACGTTTGTTTCCCAAACAATTTATCTTATCATTTCAAATCTTTCAGTTTTCTTTTTTATATTACTTTGTAAGTACAAATCTCTTGTTGTGTTTTATTTTTATCCCTTTGATTTAGTCATATTACATTATTTTACATTGTTTTAATTTGTCTTATTTATGACATAATAAATATATATGTTAATCTTGAAATAATTATTTTTATTATTTATGTTTATTTTCTTTGAAATTTCTTAGTAATTTTAAAAGAGATATATTCGAGATCAAAAATCCTTATTAAATTTCTTTCCACAAGATTTGTCGAAATATATATATATATATATATATATATATATATATATATATATATATATATATATATATATATATATAGATATATATATTCCATCCTATAATTTATTTAAAAAATAAGTTTTCTAGTACTAAATCTCTTTTTCTGTGACATTTACATCACTATGATTTGGTCACATACTATTTGTTCAACTTATCTCATTTTAGGTTTGTTATATTTTCAATTTGTATTAAGATAATAATTTGTTATTTTTTACTAGAATATTTCAGCATCATTCCAAATGATGATTAATTGAGAATAAACAATTTTCATTCGACTATTGCTGTTGAGCCCTATCTATTTAAATATTATTTTTAAGTTATTCAATATTTGATTTTTTTTAATCATACCTAATTTAACGATAATTACTGTTACACTGAATCTTCTTTATATTTTAGACTAATATATTTTTTATGATTTATCTCATTTTTAAAATTTTTTGAACTGAAATTGTTATATTACTATGTGGCTATTAATCTCTGTAATAAAGTTCTTACATCACATTCATTTGGTTATATTTTATTATTTCAAATTATCTAACTTTTTAATGCATATTTTTTATTAAAATAATAATTTATGATTATTTATTCTTATTTATATTCATAAATAACAATAATTAAAGATGAGATTCAATCTAAACTCAATAAATGTAGTTGGAATACCCTCAAAGAGCTCCACCCAATTAAATATTTTTTAATATTTTTAAGACATTTTTATTTTTAAAAATTTTTGTACGTTCAAGCGAAATTTTTATTTTCACCAAATTTAAGAAATCTAGATGTATGTTTGATCTCCTAAGCTTCTTCAAAAATAAATTATAAAATTTATCTTAACTTTTCAAGTTTGTCACTTTGATCTCATAATATCACAATGTGATAATAATTATGCATTCATATGACCTTTGAATGTTTTTAATTTTTTATATTTTATTATTTAAATTTATCTTATTGATGAATTAATATATATAATTACATATTATTAAAATAATAATTTATCATTATTTATGCTTTACTATTTTGGCAACTCAAAAAAATTTAAAGAATAGTCTGTTCGAGATAGAAGAAATATTACTAGAATAGTCCTAATAAGTTTATTAAACTAAAAATTTAGGTTTATATTCTTTAATATTATTATTTTTGAAGATTTTGGCACGCATTATAAGATATTTTGGTTTATAACTTATTTAATAATTGAGGATGTTTAACTAAAACTCTTAGTATCTTGATTGCAACTTTCGCAAACAATTTATCTCAATTCTTTAATTTTTTTACCTTTTATTTGTTGTATTGTTATGAAACTCTACATATTCTATCATATGACATTTACATCACCTTGACTTTATTATGTTACATTTCCATAATTTATCTTATTTTAACTTTACTATAAGTTTAATTAATATTAAAATACAAATTTATTTTTATTCTTATTATATTTTGTAAATCACATTAATTCCAATCAAGGCTTTATGATGAAGAAATAAATATCATTAGACTCATCCTAACGAGCTATATCCTTTAAATATTCATTTTAATATTTTTAAATATTTTATTTTTTATGGTTTTACAATACCTCATGATATATTTTTATTCATATCTAAGTTAATGATCCATAATTTCACACTTGATCTCCTTAGTATAGTTGAATGCAATTTTCTTGTATAAATTATCTCAATTCTTTAATTATTTTCCTTCCATTTGGTTAAAATACTATATTTCTTAAAATCTATTCCTTTGTAGCCATTGCATTACTTTGACTTGTTTATGTTATGTTACTTCAATTTATCACATTTTTGTTTTAATATATATTTGCTTTACATTAAGATAACAAATTAAAACTTTTGTGTTTTTCTTGTTTGTTGACTCTAATTCAAAATGTGTTTTAGTTGGGAAAAAATTTGATTGGACACATATTCACAAGCTTTATCCAGTTAAACTTTTTATTTATTTTTATTTTCTACTTTTTTGAATGCTTTATAGAAGATTTTATCTCATATACGATTTAACCATTAAGGATTTTACACACGATCCCATTTGTACCTTAAAATTCTTGTTTATTACACAATTTGTCTTATTTCTCCAATATTTTTTGTTAGAGTTTATAGTATTACTATATAACACTAAATCTTCGATCATGTGTCCTTCATATGTCTTGCATTTAGTTTTATTACATTTCTCCAATTTATCTCATTTTATCTTTTACATATATTTATTGAGTTTGAAAATAATAAGTTTTTACTATTTATGCTTATTAATTTTTTAAAGTTCATACAAATTTAAAATGAGATCTTATGGATAAGAAAGAAATGTTTGCTGACTCCTCTGGTCTAGATCTCTTAGAGAAAAATTTATGTTTATGTTTTGAATTATTTTATTTTATAGGTTTTTAGCTAATTTATAAGATATTTTGATTAATACTTGTTTTGATGATCAAGACTATCGTGCTTGGTTTTCTTAGTATCTTGGATTGTAACTTTCTCATATAATTTGTATTTTTTCTTTAATTGTTTAGCTTTGATTTAGTTAAATTATAAGAAAACTCTAATTCTCTTCTCTAATGGCCCCTACATCATTTTGATTTCATTTTATAACATTACATCAATATATCTCAATTTAGCATTACTATATTTTAACATAATATTTAAAATATTTGTTACAACTTATTCTTCTTTACTTTCAAAATTTCAAGTAATTCAAAATGAGATATGATCAAGATGAAATAGTCATCATTGGTCTATGAGCTATATCAAATTAAATATTTAATTTTTATATTTTTAAATATTTTGCAATGTTTTTAGAAATTTTATGATGTATTTTAATTCATACCATTATTTATGTTCAAGTATGTTACATTTGATCCCCTTTGTGTCGTGGTATGTGGCTTTTCTAAACATATTATTTGATTTTCTTTAACCTTTTTGCATTGCTTTAGTTCTAATACTTTGTAACTGAATCTCATATCAAGTGCCTTTTACAAGGCCTTGATGTTGCTAAATTATGAAGCTTTATTTTATCTTATTTAATATTAATTATTCTCCTCTACTTTGCCATTCAATGTACTTCAACATGAGCTTTAATCTATATTAAAGAAACATCATCAGACAAGTATCGACAATATCTATCAAAATAAAAATAAAACATTTATGTTCTTAAATATTATATTTTTTATGGCTTTGGCATGTTTTAATAGTAGTTTTTATTCATACTTGATTTGACCAATAAGAATTTTTTTGCACGAACTCCTCACTATCTTTGAATGCAAATTTTTCTTACAAATTTTCTTGTTTTTTAAAATATTTTTCTTTGATTTTTTATATTACAATTTTACTCTAAATCTCTTCTCATGTCATGTTTACATTGTTTTAATTTATTTAAGTCACATTGGTTCAATTTACTTCATTTTTCTTTAACATTTATTTAATTACTAATTTAAAAAATTATTTATTATTATTTATCATTACTTTCTTTGGTAGTCATTATAACACCAAATAAGCATTGATCATGATGAAATAAATGTTGTTGGACCTTAATGAGCTATATCTAATTAAATATTCATCCCCTTTTATTTTTAAATTTTTGTTAGATTTTTCATATGTTTCTACGTTATTTTTAGTCTACACTCATGTAACCTTCACATTACTTTTAATTAGGGATATTATATTTTATTGATATGTCTTATTTCAACAATAATTTTTATTTAATTAACAAAAAAATTAATATTATTTATGATTATTTATTTTTACAATTTGTAATAACACCAAACAAGGTCTGATTAAGATGAAAGAAATGTTGTTCTAGTTCTCTTGACGGTCTTTATATAATTTAGTGTAAACTTTTGTAATTTGAAATATTTAGTTTAATTGTGTATGAGAACATTTTAAGTGATAATTAGTTTTGTGCTTTTTTTGTTGCTCAAGAATGATACACCAAATTTGCTTAGTATCATTGAATGTGGCTTTTTTTTTGGAAAATTTGACTCATTTTGTTAAAGTTTATGCTTACATTTGGTTATAATACTATTGATCTATAAATCTATTATTTCATTTTAAACTTTATTAGATATTTAATTAATATTAAAATAACTATTTATTATTATTATTTCTTATTTAATTTTATAACGTGAGGTATTTCCAAATAAGATCCAATTGAGGTACAAGAAACTTGTTCAATGCATCCAAAACATGCTTTAACTAAATAAAACATTCATTTTTATATTTCTTAAATAATTTATTTTAATAGGTTCTAATATTATTGATAAGACATTTTGATTCATAACTAATTTTATGATTAAAGGTTTTCCATAATCTTGATAGTATCTATGAATGTAGCTTTACCAAATAATTTATCTAAATTTAAAATTTTTTACATTTATTTTGTTATATTACTACATAATTTCAAATCTCCTTTTGTTTGATCTTTTCATCACCATGGTTTGGTAATTTTAAGTAATCCCAAAAAGGATCATTGAAGAAGAAGTAAAAGTCATTAGACTCTTGTCAATGAGCTCTATCTAATTAGATATTAATTGTTTATATTTTAAATATTTTTTCTAGAATTTAGTCATGCTTAAAGAGACATTTTTATTTGTACCTCATTGGATGATTGAGGATGTCACACTTGATCTAATTGGTAACTTTAAGTTAAGTTTTCTCTTGTAATTTTCTAATTTCTCCAAATATTTTCCTTTGATTTTGTTATATTATAATGTAACTCTTAATCTCCTCTCACATATCATCATTTCGTTTATTTTTTAGATTACATTGCTTCAATTAATTCTATTTTATCTTTGATATATCTTTCCTTCATATTCAAATAATAATTTAATATTATTTAAGCTTATTAAATTTTATAATTCATAGTAGTTTTATGGAGATGAGATGAATGTCATTTGGCTATTCCCAATGAGGTCTATCTAACTAAAGTATTATTGACTGTTGAAATCAAGGCATTACATATGAATTTATACAGGGCATGCGATACTAATGTATTGATGTAGTGCTATTATATGTAACTATATGAGAAATTATATTTGAACTTAGTTGTTTTCCTTTTAATATTTATAAAGAGTAATGCTAAATTAATTGACATGATTAATTATATAAGCATAAAATTGTAGTGCTAATACAAAAAGATACATCAAACAAAATACTATGAAAAATGATGATTATACTAAATTAAGGGAACTGTTGTCATGAGGTCACTATTTGCTTGTATGCTCAAGGTTGACATTACCACCATAAGGTGGCTAGTATCTAATGGGCTGCACAATTATAATTTGTTGCTTAAATATAACATTGAGACATATGAAAAGACTAAGCATGATTGTGAGTGAAAACAAAAAATGATAAATAAATAAAAGATGTTTTTATGATAAGTAAACTTAAAATGAGGATACTAACTCACTATCCTAATAGAGAGGGATAGAAGCAGCATTGGTGAAGGTAAGGTCTACTTAGTGAAGTAGAAATAGGGGTTGATAAAAAGTTGAAATAAAGAAAAATAAATTTAAAAATATAAATGCTACATGTGCTAATTATTTCTTTTAAAGATTATAATATATTATTCTTAAGATAACATATCATAATTCTTTTTATATTTTAATATGAATTAATCTTTGTTTACTTAATTACTATGGTTGAGATGTGATAAACCCTTTATGTGGTCATGAAAAATTATTATTTATTCAAAAATTTATTTGCTTTAAAGATAGTCTATTAAGCTAGTGATGGTTGGCAAAATGTTTCTTCAGCACTAACATTTTAGGTATATTGTAGCCCAACAAAAGAGCTCTACCCATAAGAACAACCTATATGAAAAATTAAGAATATAATTGTTTGAGTATTATATATGGATGTGGAAACAAGTTGTAATATTATAATGAAACAATGAAAACTATGTCAAGTGATTATTCTGATTGTTTCAATTGTTTATAGTTATCAAATTCCATTGTTTATTGTTAATAGTTATGAATATAAACTTTTTTGTTGTGATGTTATAGTCATAGATGTTCTATTAATGTATTTGTAAATCAGAAAATAGACAATATTTAGGGGACGTTCTGTTTATTTCAATTCTAAAGTTAGCTAAAGAATTTATTCAATATGTAGCAAAAATAAAGTATGCCGTATTTGAGGTATCAAAGAATTATTTAACAAAAACCAATTTATGTTGAGGATATGACAAGAAAATAAATGGTTTCGATAACGGAGGTATCGAAGTATGAATTAAATCTACAACTCAATGTTGTTTTGTGATGAAACAAATTGGCCCGTCACATTTGTATTATCAAAGTGGTTGAAGCCCTAGGAACTAATTTTTTAATGATGTGATGCTCGAACTCTTGATTCAATTTTTACATTGAAGTGTGGATGTAATTCAAAAAAAATGCAAACGAGTTAGGGTCATAATTTATTATAGCTTTTCCTAAACAATAATAATCTAAACTCTAAATGGAGTTTGTTGTACATTTTCCTTTGAATGTGGAAGATGGGAAGTGAAATCATTAGTTGAGTTGTTGAATGAAAACCATCATGGAATCTACAACAACAAGATAATCCAATGCACCTTAGGTTGCATATGCACAAGTTAAGGATAGGTTTCTATAGCTCTATAATAGAATACAAAGCCATACATCGATGCCATCACCCAAAAGAGGCCTTTACATCATTTAATGTTATTACATGTACTCTTCTGTTATAAGATATACCCATAATGGCTTTATTTGATCATGGTGCATAGCAAGGTTTTATGTTAATCGATCTGATTACATGATTGCTAGTTGAAATATACACATTAAAAACTCCCCTTGCAATAAAACTACTTCTATTATTTGTGAATATGATGGATGAAAATTTAAAGATATATGTGCATTAAAAAAATAATAATTAATAATAAATATCCTCAACCTACAACTGATGAATTGTTTAATCAATTGCAAGAAGTTGCATTTTCTTCAAAGATTGACTAGATATCTCATTAACAACAGTAAAAAAACTAGAAGAGAAGACATTATAAAAAAAATACTTTTAAAACTAGACAAGATCATTTTGAATTTCTCATGTTGCTTTTTCATTTAGCAAATACTTCAATAGGTTTTATGAATTTGATGAGTAAAATGTTTAAGAAATGGGTAGTCCATTTCATTATTATTTTTTGTGATGATATCTTGATCTACTCTATAAATGAAAGAAAAGACAATAGACAATTTAATCTTGTGTTACAGAGGATACGAGATCACTAACTTTATGTGACATATTAAGAATATAACTTCTTGTTATCTAGTGCAACTTTCTTGGCACATGTAGTGGTGTAAAAATATTCTCTAAAGATTTTTAAAATTGTAAGATCTATTATTAATGACCATAGACTATAAACATAATAAAATCTTGAAAGTTCTTATATTTGGCTAAATATTATAAAAATTTACACAACAATTTTCTTAATTTTTAGTATCGTTAAGAAGATTAGCATAGAAGATAATGATTTTTTTAATAGAATTAAGGCTATAAAAAAATTTTGCAAACTTTAATAGAGAAATTTGTTTTAACACGTATCTTAGTGTTGCCTAATAGAGAAACTAAACATTGAATAGACATTGGTGCCCTATTGTAAGGACTTGGATATGAATTGATGTAGAATGATAGGCATCCTGTGTTTACTATAATTATATGTTTTAAGGATTTAGGCACACTATCTTTATGATGTCAAAATTCATCTATTTATTTATCACCAATATTTGAATATATTTCCACACAAAAAATAGTTAAATTTATGACACTAAAAGTGGTTGGCACTACTTAAGGACTATAATACGGAGATTGTTTATCATTCAGGTTAAGCTAATGTTGTAGCGTACGCACTGAGCTTGAGGGCTAGTCTTCATCGCATGATATCAAGCTTCAAAAAAGCATAATGAATTGTTAGAAAGAATCAATTGGAATTAAATACAATATGAGAAACTATTAGAACAAAAGTTTCTCATTTAGCTATTGTAGAAGAGTAGTTGTAATCTTTAAAAGTAGCTCAAGATATAAATGAAGAAATCTAACAAAACAAGGCCAAAAGTTTTTCAAGATTGGAAATAATTTTTAATTTAAATAAAATATTTTAATTTTATAAGAATATAACATATATTCTTAAAATAAGTATATGGAAATAAATATTACTGAAAGATGCTAATTGTACGTGCATAATGCGTCCAAAAATGACAAAAAGTGTTATTTTACATGAATATGAGATGTTAAAGGAATGTTATGAAGATAGATATCAATGATTATGCAAGTGGGTAATATGTTAATATTTTAATGATGAGCAATAGAGACCAAGTGGATTATTGTAACCTCTTTCAATTCTAATATGGTAATAAGAAAAAATATTAATTTATTTTATAGTTGGGTTTCCAAAACTCATTCTTGGATATAATGCCATACGATTAATATTTTCTAGATTGAAAAAAGTTAGCAAATTTTGTAGCCAATAAACCTATTTATTCAACTAAATGAAAAGAACAAATTTATGTTGATCAAATTATAAGATTATCTAGAGTATCAAAGGCAATTACTTCTAATCGAGATTTTAAATAAATCTCATTTTTGAAAAAAATGTACATGAATCATTTAGGCTTAATTAAGATTTAGCATAACATTTCGACCTCAAAGAGGTTGATAGACTAAAAGAGCTATAAGAACTTTTGAGGGCTTGACTAAACTATGTGTAGTAGAGTTTTGTGGAAGCTAAGATACTCATCTCATTTTTACTAAATTTAGATAAAGTAATACCTATCAATACAAAATAGGAAGGAATCATATGAGGCATTATATAATAAGAAATGACTGTGTTAGAATGAAGTAGGTGACAAAGCTCAATTGGGGCCAAAACTGATAAATGAAACAATTTAGAAAGATTCAAGTAAAGGATAAAAAATATTGAAAGAATAGGATAATTAAATGAAGTAATTTGACATAAAACATAGGTGATATAGTTCTAACAAGGAGACATGCATTCTTAAATGTTTGTCTAATGAAGGGTGTAACCTTATTCGATAAAAATAAGAAGCTCAAGCCAATGTACTTTGAACCTTCTTAGATATTGGAAAGACTTGAAGAGGCTTTATACAAAGTAGCACTACCCACAGCATTAGTAGATCTACATAATGTATTTCATTATTCAATATATGGAAATGAAATTTTTATCCATCCCATAAAGCACAATATGATCCAAACATTATAAAAGTGCAACAAAATCTTAGTTATGAAGAGAAGCCTATATGACTCTTAGTTAAAGAGATTAAACAATTTAGAATGAAAGTAATTTTTATGGATAAAGTATACGACACAATCAAATAGAAGATGAACCTACTTAGGAACTCGATGAAGCAATGAGAATGAAGTATTCTAACTTATTTTAAATCTTCTGGACAAAATTCCTAAAAAACGTAGAATTCCTAACATCACTAATCCTCAAACAAAGTATATGTTCAACTATCTCATGATACATGTAAACACTAAAAAAATGAAGCACTTAAAAATAAAAAAAACTACTAATATAGATATAGCTCATTAAGATGAGATCAACAATATTTGTTTTCTATTAATCAGAGCATCTTTGGAATTTATACCAATTATTAAAGCTAATAAAAACATATAATGTTATATTATATATATAATATGTGTTTTTTTATTTTCAAGGATAGAATCTTCTTCTCCCGAACCATGCATGAAGCACATGACCTAGTTGTTCCCTAATGCAATTAGCCCATGTTTAACAAGAGAATGGCTTTGCCAATGATGATAGCAATGATTGTCATCATCCTTTCAAGGGAATCAAGGATTTGAAATTGATATACATGTTAGATTTCTCATGTAAGTAAAAAAAAACTAAAACAAAAAAATCTTTTTTATTTATTTAATATTTAAATTAGAAATCATGAGATTAGTAACAAAAATCACTATTTAAGATCTTAATTATAGTTTTTAATTGTTTTTTGAAATCTTAGGGAAAAACCATTAGTGGCAAGGAAAAGTAGGGTTTTAGAAAAGTGAAAACAAAGAAAATGAGGAAAAAAAGATATTATTTTTTTATTAAAAACATTTGTCGTGCAATTCCATGTTGATAACTTAATAATTTTCAATTTGTGAAAAACTCTATAAAGTAAGGTGTTGAAAATACAAATGATAAATAAAAACTGACAAAAAATGATAGTTCAACAACTACAAAGCTATCCTAAACAATAACAAAATATATGAGAAAGGAACTCTAACATTAATATTATATATATATATATATATATATATATATATCATGTAGTATTGATTATTGAAATTTAGACTTTACTTATAAAGTAAGCACACTAACATAAATATTATTTGCTTATGTTTTATGTAGTGCTGATTTTTTAAATTAAGACTTTTTTTGTGAAATATGAGTTCTAGCATAAATATTATACTCATAAATCTCATGTGGTGCCTATTATTGAAATTAAGACCGATCAAGTGAAGTGGGCACTCTGATATAAATATTATATGTATATGTCTAATTTATTATTGATTGATGAAATTAAGATCTTTCATATGAACTGTGTATAGAATATGTGATATTAATTAATTGATGTAGTACAAATTTGTTTAAATAAATGGGAATATATTTTGTAATAAGATGTAGGCACTCTAACATAAATAGTATATGCATATGTCTAATTTATAGTTAATTGATGAATTTAAGACCATGCATGTGAATTTTAATAGAAAAAGTGATACTGATGTACTGATGTAATGCTATTATATATAGAAACAATAGAAATTATAGTTGTAGGCAGATGTATGCCATTTAATATTGATAAAATACAAATGTGAAAATTTTTTGCATGATTAACTATGTAAGCATGACATTGACATGGTAATGTGAATGCATACAAATGAAATAATATAAAAAATAAGAACTGTACATGTGAAAGTATATTAAGGAAATTTTAATTGTGAGGTAGATAGTGGCAAGTTGACTACATCATTGTAATTTGTGGCAAGGACATATCCATTCAAAAATATGAAAATGTTAAACATCATTATGCAAGAAAACATGATAGGGTAAATCTATAAAAGTGTTTTCTATTGGAATAAGGCAAACAAAAAGAAGGATACTAACTTATTACATTGAGAGTGATGGAATAGCAGCTCTAGCCATCTTAAGATTACTTAGTTTTGTGCAACCAGATGTCTATAAATAACATCACATCAAGAAAAAGTTAAAAATATAATAATTTGCATGTTATTTTTATTTTTCCTTTAGAGATTATAGCATGCTTTTCTTTTGAGCATATCATAATTTTTCTTTACATTTTAACATAAATAAGATCTACATACTTATATGTTACGATTCATGCTTATGTTAAATCCTACATGTGGTTTTCCAAAATTATTCCTTAGTTTGCATATTTTTTATTATTAGAGATATCCTACTAAGCTAATTGCAGTTCGCTTACCTTTCTTTGCACTAACATTTTAAGCATATTGCAGCCAAACAAAAAGAGTATTGCACATAAGGATACCTTATAAGAAAAATTAAAAATATAGAAGCTTGCACTAGAAGAGTTGAGTTGAATGACATGTCAATCATATAATAAATTTAGTATTATATTTATATTTGTAAATTGGTTGAAATATTGTAAAAAAATTATAAAAACTATGACATGTGATAATTGGGATTGTTTTAGTTGTTCATAGTTATTTATAGTTACTAAATGTGAATATAAAGTGTGTGAGTATCATGTTATAGATAAAAATATTATATTAATGTATTTGTAATTAAAAAATTGACAAAATCTAGAGGATATTTTATTCGTTTGAATTTTAAAATTTGGAAGAAAATTTATTGAAGATGTTGCAAAAATAAGGGATGCCATGTTGTGGTATCAGAGTATGATTTCATTGGAAAACAATTTTGAGTTGAGCATATGATAAGAAAATAAATGGCTATAATAGAGGTGGTATCAAAGAATGAATTAAATGTAGAAAATAAATACAATCTTGTGATGAAAAAAGTCATCACAACCTGGCATGCTTAGTTATACTCATATTTGCATTAGGTCTGCAAGGTGAACAATCTCTAGTTGATAAAGCAATGTACACAAGTGATTTTGACAACATGCATCAATAACTTCGAGAAAAGGTTTGTCTCTAAGGGTTAGGAAAATGGGTGCCAATCCAAAATCTATCTGCTATCAACAAACTACTTGAGCAACTCACATGGTGAGTGCATTGACATGCCTTGACTAGAGGATGGATTGGTATCAACCCCTACGTGGACATTCTCTTGGGTGTTAAACAATCAACTCATCACTGGTATAGACATAGGGGATCATACTATTTTATTAAAATAAATTATTAACATTTTGCTTGAGGATGGTCACAAAAGTTTATTTATGCTTAATACTCTTAATGTCATAGTGAAGAAATTGAGCCAAGTATAAGTAATTGATAAGAGTAACTATGACTCTCTCAAGAAAACCAAATGCCTCATTATCTAATTAGTGATATGCATGAATAGATTAATTAGATTCTCACTATCCCAATCTATTGTAATGGACAATCACAATTAAAGGAATGGGCTTGGTAGATTTACTAAGGAATGAAGACCCAATTGAGCTTGACTCTAGTCTAAGTTCATGAAATGAATTAAGAAGTGTAGCACAGGTGGAGTCAGCATGCCCACTGAATTAAAATGTAACAACTTTTAACATTATTTTACTTATTCCGTGAGATAGAGGTTGGGCCCAACGCCTCCTTTTGGCTCCAAGTCTAGCCTTGATGGGTTGATATGGGCAAATGACATTATCAGGTAAGCACATTGGCAAGGGTGACATATTTGTTAAAAGATGACACAAGTGTTCCACGATGAACTCATTCATAAGAAAAATCTTTTGTATAACAAATAATTAAATGCTCATTGAATTCTAATTTCCATAACAAATTTGAGTAATGAAAGAGTGGCATATCAATGTTTTATACTTTAAAAAATCTGAGCTAGAAGTGTCAAAAAATTACCATAGAGATAAGTAGCTGATGATGATCATATGTTTATAGAAATATTGCTTTTTGTCCTTCATTTTTTGCTCTTTCTATCATTATGAAACAAAATTCACCAAGTGTTGGATTGTTCACCTTTCAAAAACTAATTTGAGCTCAATTTAATGTACCATGAGATAGATGAGTTTTACTTAACTGTTGAATATATCATTATAGCAGTTATAGCTAGTACAAGAGAAACCATTGATTGACACAATTGGTCACCACACTTGGTTGAAATGCCACTGGCATGAAGCAATTTAATGCAAGATTATGAATTAGTGCCTTTGAGTCAAACTACACACTAATATGTGATGCATAGGCCTATTTTTCTCCTATTGGTTGATAGTTGGGGCTTTGTACGCCAAGGGCACACAACCAAGGGTTCAACTAGAGTCGCAAAAAGTTGGGGTGGGACAAGCACATAAAGAAATGATAACTAAGTGTGAACGATGGGTAAAATCTTTTGTCGAAAACTTAAATTTATAAGGGTGCAATATTGGTAGTAGTGTGGTCTTGCTTCCATGATCCAATGAGTTCCAACCCTATGTCACAATAGATTCATCTCATTAGAGACATATCATCATAATATTTTCAAAACACCCCTTGCTTGCTTGCTCCACTTTATCCACATGCTTTACCTATTATGGTACTTATTGCAACACTTTGTATGGTGCTCCATGTGGTACTTTGTGTGGTACTTTATTTGGTAATTTAAGTAGCATTATGCGATTCACAATGCATCCCTTGGATGCTTGCTTGTGTGCAAGGATGAAATACCTTATATTGTCCATTGTCAAAGTTCGAGGTGTGATATAGGAATTATAGCACATTCTTCTCTCAACAAATTGTCATGATACAATGATATCCAACCCCATGCCTAAGTAGATTTACCTCGACAAACCCAAAGATATCACATAAGTTTCCAAAATTTTTCTTTCTTGCTCACATCCCTTATTATAGCGATACTTATAGTAATACAATGTGCATGGAAAGAAGTGTCATTTTTTTTATGTTATTCACTGCTTGTGATTAGTTTGACATAGATGGTAAGCTTCTCTATTATAAGTCTTGCATTCTTAATTAACAAAATTATTGCAATATACAATTTGCAAGGGGCATTGAGTGGCACAAAACAATATGCAACATTGATAGCATTGTGAGGTATGGTTTTGCTCCTCTTTTAGTGAAGGTTTGATGGTGCCATATGTACTTACCAATGTCTTTGTCTTCTATGCTATAACCTTTGATGGTGTCATATGTGGGGTGTTTGCCTGGCTCATGTGTGGCATTTTTTGACAAAATGCATAACTTGTTTTGACCATTGTCATTACATCACAATACTAATGCATGAATGATGTGCTACCTTGATTGGTACTTGACATAATGAAATGTGAAACTATTTCACCATTCTTGTAGCTCTGGCTTTGTATGGTGTAGTTTCTTCCCTTGTTGTAGTGAAGCTTTAGTAGTGCAAATTAGATTTGGCAATGAGTTAGTTGAGCATGTTAATGCCTTTGTATGGTGTGGTATGTAATGCAAATTAGATGTGGAATTACAACTTTTTTAAGTGGTTAACACGATTTTGCTTGGTGGATGGCGAAGTTTTGAGCATATAGTTTGCTTCTTGTCTTGACATGAATTATTGTTGGATCAGTGCATGCCACTATGGATTATTTGTATGCCTGTGCCTATTTTGTAGGGCTTGCTCCCTGTGCCATGTGGGTAATTGCCAAGGCCTTCAATATTAATTACAACCTTTACTCTTCTTTTGCTATATCATTGGTGCTCTTTGGGTTAATGGGATTAGATTGGCTTCAGACTACTTTACAATAGAGATGTTGTTTGTAGTGCTGCTTCTTTCGTCTTGGGTACTTCTTAGTGTGATTGGTCATTATGTGTATGGCTTTGTCATGAAATCAAACCTTCATATGGATGAAGTTGATATGTAACAACTTTTCTATTGGATGACTAGGCTCCATTATATTATTTTGTTGATGTCACATTTCTTTAATGCTCACATTTTCTGCATTCTGTAACACTATTATACGTGTCAACAACATAGCTTGTGCTGGCATTGTCCTAAAAATCACTTGATTTGGTCTTTATTATCCATAGGGGTTGATTGTCATCAAATAATGCTATTATCGATAGAAAAATTTTTTGAAATTGATTGGTGGTAACCCAACTTGGGAGAATTTGCTCCTCCTTTATGCAGCTTTGTGAGAGATGTTGAATGTGTCAATTATGACATAAGATGCTACATAGTTCTTCATCATTGTAGTGCTACTTGGTTTATCTAGTTAGTAGTCATATTCTTGTTTGAAAGATTAAGCCATGCATATGTAAGTATAAACAATTTTAGCTATAAAACATTGAATGGCTCATTAAACCAACTATATTTTGCTCAATAGTTAATTTTACTTAAAACATTGTAGTAACTCTGTAGTTAATATGCGCACAAAACCTAACTTTTTGGGAGATGCATCTGTTAAATAAAAGGACGATGTAGATTTTGCTCGACCTCTTGATGATTTGGATCACATGACCTCCATGTAAAAGGTGCATTATTAAAATTTTTGCCCTTTGAAAATTTGATTATTTTATAATGGCCAACCATAGTGGTGACAAGTGATGGAGAATTAGGGTCTGATTCTATCGAGGAAGCTTTAGAGATAGCTACCACATCAAAACAAAGTAGAAAGTGCACAAATTACCCCATCTTAACATGAAGAGTTGAGAAAAACAAATAATATACTAGGATTCACATGTTTAGAAATTAGAATGAGTAAAATCTAAATATCTTATTAAGGATCTAATGATGGGTTTGTTTGGCACCAACCATCATGGTATTTCCACCTCTAATAGCATAAATTTATGTTGTGATCGTTAATCGATTGATCTATCTGTTTGTGTGCTCTCATCATCCTGGTCCTTTTATCAAAGTTGCATTATTACCGTAGCTGTTGGGGTCATTCCACAATGCCACTTCTTCAAAGAAATTAGAGAAGTCAAAGAAAGCTTACTCTTGATACATTAGCACGTGATAACATAATAGGATTTTGATCCCATTATGTTGGTTTTTGGGAATTGAGTAACGGTTAGGAGGGATAGTCATGAGCCTTCATATTTCATAGTTAGCAAAAACATTTACGGAATTATCAAAGAAAATCCACAACAAAAAGATTTTTGAATGACATTTTCATTAATTAAGAATGAATGATGGGGGCTCCAAGATGTCCAGATGCTATCATAGTCTCAATAACAAACTATGCAACCCAGGTATTACTGAATTTTGCTCTTTGGACTCTATATAAAATGTTTTAAAATATATTGTTGATGTTATTTAAGTAGTTTCATTCGCTTAGCACAATCAAAAGTATAAAAATGTGTGATGTGCAACATAGTCCATAGCGATATTTCCTTAGCAATTTAAATGGCATAGTTTGAAGGATTGCATACCTTGAACTTATGCAATGCACTATGTTAGGAGCTATTGTTTATTGTAGAAAGAAGTAACTATTTAAGTGTTCAAGGGTTGTAGTTAAAACTAATTCAATCATCACTACCTTGACATTATGAACTAGAGTTCTCAAAAGTTTTTGTGTCAAGAATAGCAATAAACTGTTTGGTAGAAGCTAAACCTAAAACCGAAATTTTTCTATATTAATAATAGGTCTACATATGTAATTGCATGCAAAAAAATAAAAATTCTACATTGAAATCATCATGCACAAATATCTTGTAATTGAATTCAATCAAATCCATTAATGGAGTCCAATAAGATGTAACAGTTAGCTCGTCAAGGCCATCAAACCTTCTGTTGGACATGATTGGGTAGTTGTAAAAAGAAGTTGTTACAATGCGAATGTTCCTTTATGGAGTAGATAAATTGAATACCTTTTGCAAATGTGCCTAAAAGTTCTTACAACAAACGTAGAATAAAGTTAGAGTAGCACATCTAACGTAAGAAGTTGTTGCCACCTACATATTAATAGACATATTATTAAGGAGCTCAAAAATAAAAGTGAGATCTCTATAATTAATCCTACTAAGCATTAATCAAACATTTGCAATGCTACTAGACGAGATCTTTCATAATATGGCACTCCTAAAAATAATGTTGCACTCCTTCAATGGTAGTGCATCCCCAAGGACAAAATTAGAAGTCTAAATCCCTCTTTGATGAACCCAGATGGTTGTAGAAAGTAGATTTAATGTTATTATCTATAAGGAAATGTTTGCTTGAGTTTGCTCTTACATTTGCAAAACCATGTGAAATACTTCTTTGAAGAATTATGTCTCATAGATCTACTACTGTGCATAGTCTTTAAGCCCAGCACTGCATCCTCACTTAATTTGAAGCAAAGCACATCTATTTCACCAACTCTATTACTAATATTGGATGCACTACATCCATGTTTAGATAGGTTGGCCATTTAGCAGAAGGAAGAAAACCAACTATCCAACAAAAAGGTAAAAAATTACCTATAATAATCTACCATGCTATATTGTTTGTGGTCTAGGGGGCTGTAATATTGAGTAACTTACAAATATGAGATGCACCATAATACATATGGAAAGTATTATTTGTTATAAAGTTATTTAACCTAAAGAATTGAACTAACAAACATTCTTGTCATGTAACAAACCTCTTAATAGTTTTTTGCAAAAAACATTGACCACCAGGTTGACAAATTGCAAATTTTGAGTGCCTTACATCATTAAGTAGAGTTATCATTTTCTAATAAGTATAATGTATTTTGTTACTATCATTTTAACTACTCATAAGTAACAATACAAAAATTTCTCCAACTGTACAATAGTGTCACTTGAATTTAATACATAAGCTAAGTAATAAGCAAAAATAGTCGATAACACTAAGTAAATCATGAAATTATGGCTTATCTTGATATCGACTTAATCAACCATCTTGGCTAGTTTTCAACATGATTAATAATGAAATTCAAGTCTTGTTGCTGAAGTTTGACTATTATCATTGGTATTCCTAAATATTTTAATTTGGCAGCCTAGCACATATATAGTTTTCTTGTAATCCTCTACTTACATTATTGCTTTAATCCCCTTACTAAGTAACACTTTAAATTTGTTTAGGTTCACCACTTGACCTATGTTATGGCTATATTACTCCATAATGTCCTAATCATTCTTTATTATAAAAAAAACATGTGTATAAATAATCATCATTAGCTTATAAGATATTAGCAATCATAAGAGAAGAATGGGAAATTCTCAGCACACCAAGACAACATGATCAATCTAGTATTTAACAAGCCATGAAGGACACTCAAATATAATAGTAAAAAAGTATGGTGAGAGGAGTCATCCTTTTCTAGGATCCCTATTATTTTGATCCATAGTAGATAGATAACACTAAACATATTCCCAAATCTCAATGTAGTGGAACAGGTCTAAATCCAATCACACGAAAAAGTAGATTACTACAAATTCTTTAGAATATGTAGCACAAACTATTAGCTTACATTGTCATAACCTTGGTCAATATCTCATTTTAGCTCCATCAAACCTACTTTAGAAGTACATAGTTGCAAATTGGTAAACATTGTTTTGTGACAAAATAAATTATTGCATATAGCATGACCTGACACAAAACTAACTAACTCCATGGAAATAATTGTAGGAAGCACCACCTTTCGTCTAGCGAAAAACAATTTATTCAATAGTTTATAAATCACATTGCAAAGGATAGTGAACCTGTATTGCACAGCTTTGGATACCCATTAAAGTTTAGGGATCAATGTTACAAGTGTGTTTTTTCAATGTTTTGGCATAAAGCTATCACTAAACAATTGTGTCAGTAGTATAATAATGTTGAACTATGTGATCATCTAATAAGCAAGAAATAATTTAATGGTGATGTCATCGATAATAGAGGATTTATTCCTTTTGATGGAAATCATTGTAGTTTTAACTCATTGTCATTGATTAGAGCCACAATTGTAGTTGCTTATTCACTATTAATAGTTCTCTATGTTTAGAAGGGTGGATAAGGCTCATACTACACAATTTTACCCAACTTGTAAAAAAATTGCATAAGAATATCCTTAATCTCTATTGAGGAGGCCACCAAATCCGTAATATCATTTTTAATATCGTGAATAAACTTTCTCTCAGAAGTAGAGGTAGCCAAAACCAAGAAGAAGCATATGTTCTAGTCCCCAAAGGGTGGCCTAGTAAAGCTTGGCACACTGCCACTACCATACCTCTTATAAATTCTTAACAGTGTGGTAGAAAGAAATGCTCTATGATAAAAGACTATATTCCATCTTAGTTAAGATTCTTACCTATTTCTTAAGTGGAAGCTTTAAAAATTCTTGTTCTTACTTGTAAGACTTTTAAATGATATTATTAACTTTTGTTACACTCTATTTCTTTAAAGTTAATAAAGCTCTAATAAATTTAGTGGCAAACTATATATTAGGCTTCATTCAATAGTCCTTCTCTAAGTTACATTCACTACATTACTTGATTAAGGAAAGGATAACGAAATATTTTCAAATTAGGTTCTTCTTTTAGTTTTTTCTGATAGTGATTATTTAAATTGTATGACCAAATGCAGTGATTTGGGTCGATGTGGGAGAGGGACATAACAGTGGTACTCGATTAAGCTTGCATATCATCATTAATCATAACATCTTACTGTATTCATTTTTAGATATAGGTATTACCTTTGGAGAAATCATCATCTTAACTTCTCATAATGTTTACACCATCAAAGCATGCGATGGTAATACCATGAGCATTATTGATGGCCAGTGTCCTCTCTAACTAACATATCCTAAAACATGGACCAATGAGTCAGAAAAGTTTGCATGTCCATGAGTGAGTGAGCCTAAAATATGCAAGAAAGCTAATTGTAGGATCCACACTTAAGGGATGAGCCACTTACTAACCAAGATTTTTTATGAAGGGTTTGAGGGAGCTCATGTTTATTAGCATTTGAAAGACTGTGAACTATGTCAAGGTGAGGCAAAGCCTGGGGAAAGTCTAGTGGAATCCTATAGTGATATTAACATGCAAATTATTCATCTATAATAGGAATATGTTAAAAAGACAAATCAAACCATCTAGTAGTTGGTTCCCTTCAAAGTTTACCTTAGGATAGTTGGACCCAAGATGGAGTTTTATCAATTAAAGATAATTATTTGAGTCATCAAGGGAGCAATGTCCTCGACCTATTCTTTAACATTGAATTGGTAGGAAAGCTAGTCCACATTGATTAGTTGAGCAAAGAAATCTGGGCTCCATGTGGTCTACTTTTAGTAAGTGTAATATGTAATGTGGGTTGAATGGAAAGTTGGGTTATAATGTCCTATGTTTACTAACCTAGACCTTACAAATGGTGTTAGATAATTAAGACAATAGGATAGTGGTCATGGAAGATGAATTCTACAAAGAAATTTTTAGTCACTCACCTACCAAATCAATTACCACCAAAAAAGAATGGTGTTTAAGTGAACACCCCACTCTTTGTCCTTGATGCAATGTAATGTGTTAGCAACTAGAAAGGTGCAATGGTCAATGTGAACCACATGGAGCAAGCCTATGTGGAGTATTTACAAGTGAGATCTTGGTGATAGAAACAAATATTGTAATGCAAACTTTGAAGGATGAAAGGAGGGAAGGTTCCATGTGAATGGCATTTGCACATGAGTTAGTTGATCCTAGCAATGCTGTGATTGGAAGAACACTCTGATGATCAATGTAAAGCACATTGGCAAACCTATGTGGGGCATCCACTAGTGTCATCTTGGTGGTAGAAGAAAATATTATAATGTGAAATTTGAAGGCCGAAAGGAGGAAAGGTTCCATGTGAACAACACTTGCACATGCCTTGGCCAATCCTAAATGATGGAAGAATCCTGTTGGAGAGTGTCATTTGGCACAAGCTTCAAAAAATAGTCAAGTAAAAAACTTTAGTTAGGATCTAGTCATTAATGGCGACATTAATTTGTCCAAAGACGTTGATGGAATCCTCCGGAAGAGTTATCTTTTCTTATTAGAGGCTAGATGACCCTCCAAATGGCTCAGTCAGAGGTAAGGCCAAGTTGTTGGAAAGTATCACAAGCTGAGGGGTGTGAGTTCAGCCCCTAATTACCCTTAATAATCTAGATGTAATTTTTATTCCATGCTCTCTCATAATGATGATAGCATTAAGACTTCAAGGTGGACACCTTATGGTTGATGGAGATATGTAGTCATGGGAAGTCCACAAAATGGATCGATAACTTCATGAAAATGATTGACTCTATTGGTTAGGCAAAAGGGTAATATTTTCAAGACATTCAGTTGTCAATGGATTACTTGAGCTGCTTACATCATGCATGTCGGTAGACTTGCACTGCTTAGTAGTCAAATTCGGACTTACCAATATGGAACCCTATCCAAGTGTCAAACAATCAACTCAAAATTGGCATTGACATGGGGGATCGACTTGTTTACCAAGGCTCTGAATGTAAATGTCAAGCAATTCAATCGAGCATGAGTAAATGATGGGACGAAGTATAACTCTCTTAAGGTAGTCAAATGTCTTATCTTCTAATTAGTGATGCAAATGAATGAAATAATGAGATTCTCATAGACCTTTTCTATTCTCCAATCAATCCACAACAAAGGGATTGTGCATGGTAGAATCAGTAGGGAATTAATATCCTCTTGGGCATGACTCTATCCTAACTTTGTGAAATGACTTGAAAGGTACAAAAAAATTAGGAATCAACATATTGATAAAATTGAAATATTATTGCTTTATTATTATTTTTCTTATTCAATTTCATAGAGTTGGGGTACAACCCCTCTTTTGGGCTCCAAGTCTCACCTCAATTAGTCTATTTATGCAAAAGATATTCTCAAGTGGGGAGTTTTGTTGAGATGACACACTTGTTAAAAGATAATATAGGTGTTCCAAGATGAGCTCAATGAAAGAAAATATCTTCTATGTAAAAGATCATTTCATTGTAATTTCTAACATACATACAAACAATGAAAGCATGGCCTATTGATCATTTAGGATTTTAGAATTTAAAGCTATGGCTGTAAAAAATGTTACCATAGGGATAATTGGCTTATGGCAACAAAGGGATTCATAGGAACGTTGCTTTTTTATCCTTTTATGTAAGCCATTCTTATCATCAATAAGTAGACCTCACCTTAGATTGTTATCCCACTAATTAGGAACACAAGTTGGTTTAGACCATCATGAGATTGGTTAGTTTTACCATACTAACAAATGTTTTCTGATAGAAATTTAATGTTGTAAGATAAGAATCCATGATTCGTTGGAGTAGTCATCACAATTGATAAAAAAAGCTAATGGTGTGAAGAAATCATGTGAAGTAATATGATTGAACACCTCTAATTTGAAATCCATGCTATGATGCAATGCATAAATCCTATTGTTTTCCTATAGCCCAATAGTTTAGGCTTTGATTTGGCTATATTTCTATGAAATTCATATTCTCCTCTTATGTGAGCTTTACATCACTTTAATTTTCTAGTAATTTAATTTTAATTAGACATTTTTTTAGAATTATTATATATTTACAAAAAAATTTAAAAAATAATTTATTATTATTAATGGTTATTTTTTTTATTATTCTAAATAAGGTATGATCGAGTGAAATAAATCTCTTTCGACTCATCATGACAACTTCTATTTAATTAAATATTCATTTCTATGATTTTAAATATTTCATTTTTTTATTATTTTGGAACACTAAAAAAGGTATTCCTTTTCAAACCTAGTTTAATATTAAAGAAATTTACACTTCGCCTTATTATCTTCCAATGCAAAATTCCTATAAAATGATTCTAATTTTTTAAAGTCTTACATTTTGATGAGTTTATATTTTTGTGGATGTATAATTCTTCTATTATAAGACATTTACGTTGCTTTCATTTAGTAATGTTATATTTCTTAAATTTATCTTATTTTAAATTTAATATAAATTTACTTGATATTAAAATATAATATATTATTATTCACATTTATTTATTTATAAAATCAAAGTAATTCCTAGTTAGATTTGCTTAAGAAGAAACAAATGTTGTTAGACCCATGTCAAAGTGGTATATCGAACTTTTTGTTACTTTGTGAATTTATATTTATTTAATTTCTATGTTTTTACCTATTTTATGAGGTGTTTCAATTGTTTAATCAATGATATTCACTTGATCTCTATGGTATCTAAGAATATAGCTTTCTCGATTAATTTTTTTAATTATTCAAATTGTTTTCTTTCCTTTGGTTATACTAATATTAAGCTTTAGATCTCATCAAGTGTGACCCTAATATGGGTTTGATTTCATTATGTTATGTTTCATTAGTTTTTCTCTTTTAAGCATTAATTTATTTATAACTAATGTTAATATAATAATTTCCTATTATTCATGCTTATTTACTAATATAATTCATAGTTATTGTAGACTTGGTTCAATTGAGATGAAAGAAATATCTTTGGACATCACTCAGTAAGTTTTACCTAACTAAATATTTATTTTTTATATTTTAAAATATTTAATTAATTATTTTATCGAATTTTAAATGGCATTTTCCTTTGTACTTGATTTCACAATCGAGGATGCTACACTTGATCTTCTGATTATCCTAAAATTAAATTTTTCCATATTATTTATGACATTTCATCAAATATTTTGCTTTGATTTCCTTATAATGCTTTGAAGCTATAGATCTCCTCTAAGTTTGCTATTATATTAGTTTGATTTACTTACATTACTTCAATTTATTGCATCTTAGTTTAATATATATTTACCTTATACAAAAAATAATTTAATATTATTTATGCTTAGTTACTTTGGGTAATTTGCTATAATTCAATATTTGGACCAATGAGGATAAAACTATCATTGTTGGAGTCATCTCTATGTGCTCCATCCATTTAAATTTTTTGTTTTTACATTCTTAAATATTTTACTTTCTTGGAGTTAGGTGTACTTTTAAGAGGAACCTTAATTTGTACTTGATTTGAGCATCAACAAAGCTATACTCAATCTTCTTACTCACACAAAATACAACTTTCACATACAATACTTGTAATTTTACGAATTCTTTTGTTTTGATTTGCTCACATTCCAGTTCACTCAAAGGCTTCCTACATGTGACCTATACATTGCTTTGATTTAGTTATATTAAACCATAATTTTTTTCTTTTTTTAGCTTTATTATATATTTTCTTAATATTAAAATATTATTTTTCTTATTATTTGAACTTATTTATTTTTAGAAATTGATTGTAATTCTAAACAAGAACTGACCAAGAAGAAAATATCTCAATTGAATTGCCATAAGGAGCTCTATCTAAATAAATGTTCATGTTTATATTTTTAAATATTTTTATTTTTTAAGACTTTTGAAGGCTTTTATGAGACATTTTTTTTCATACCTAATTGCATGATCAAGGATATTACACTAGATCACCTTATTATCTTTGAATAAAATTTTTTGATAGTATTTAATTAAATTATTTTTATTTTTTTCTCTTTAATTTTGTAATATTACAACATATTTCTTTATCTCCTCTTATGCCATCTTTTCAACAAATTTATTTTGCTATACTACATTGCCTTAATTTATCTTATTTTTGCTTTATATATATATTTACGTTGTATTGGCATAATATTTTGTTGTCTCTTTGTTTATTTGTTTTAATAATTCGGGGTAGCATAATAATTGGTCCAACCTAGATTAAATAAACATCCTTAGACTCATCTGAATGAGCTCTATTAATTAAATAATTATTACTATATTTTTAAATATTTAATTTTCAATTCAATTTTTCTTGATTTATGGTATATTTGGATTAGTACTTTTTTTGACAAATGATAATATTACATTCAATTACCTTAGTATCTTTGGAGATAACTTTCTTATACAATTAATCTCATTTATTAAAAATCTTCACTTTGATTTTTGTTATATTACTATTAACTTGAAATCTTCTCCCAAATGATGTCTACAACACTTTCATTTGGTATTATTACATTACTTCAATTTAACTAATTTCACTATTAATATATATTTGCTTCATATTGAAATAGTAATGCTTTATTATTTATGTCATTTAATTTTTGTAATTTATAGTAATTCAAAACAATGTGTAATTAAGATGAAATAAATGATGTTAGATGCAACTTGAACTACTTTATCCTACGAAATAGACATTTTAACAATGGTTTCTATTTCGCTTTTAAAGTTTTTCCTTTTTTTTTAGAACATTTTTTATTTGTGACCAATTTAATGATGCAGGATATCATAGTTCATGTCCATAACATCTCCATGTTCAATTTTAGCTCACAATTTGTCCCTTTTCATAAATTCTTTTGCTTTTATTTGACCATAGTACTATATATCCCTAAATAATCGATTGTGTCAATGTTAAATTATTTTAATTTATAATATTTCTAACTCTAAAATATATTCTCTAATATTTGAAATAACAATTTATTATTATTTATGCTACCTTTATAATTCATAAGACTTGCAAAGGTGGCTTTATTGAGACAACAATTATCATTTGACTCATCTCATTGAACTCTAAATAATTAAATATTCATTTTTATATTTTAAAATACATTGATATCTAGGGTTGTTTTATGTTTGATTAAAGATTTAGTTTATAGCTGATGTAATGATTGTGGATGTTCTTCCAGATCTCTTTCGCAATTTGAAATTAAAAAATCTTGTAAACTTTTCTTGATTTTCTAAACTTTTTCACTTTGATTTGCTTATATAATTATGTAACTATAAATCTCTTTTTATGTTAGCATAATTTTATTTTGATTTCATTATGACATAATGCTTTCTTTACTCTTATTTTTCAAAATTATATTTGTTTAGTATTTAAATAATGAATTATTATTATTTGTGCCTTTCTACGTAGGAAATTTAGAAAAATTCTTTACAACTTCTAATTGAGATGGAACAAATTCCATTGGACACACTTTGATAAACTCTACATAATAAAATATTGTTTTTTAAAATATTTTTTAATATTTTATTTTCTATGCTTTCGACATGGTTTATGGATATTTCTATTCATACCTGATTTAGCATGTGATGATGTTACTCGCAATCTACTTAGAACTTAAAATCTAACTTTCATCAATTTAACTCATTTTATAAAAATGTTTTCATTAATTTCTCATATTTGGATATAACAATACAACTTTCTCATATGGAAACCATAAATATTTTATTTTTTTGTATTACATTACTTCAATTTATCAAATTTTTAGCTTTATTATATGTTGAGTTAACATTAAAATAATCACATATTAGTGTTTATGTTTGTTTATTTTGATAATTTGTAGTATTAAAAACAACATTTGATCGAGATGTAACTAATCTTGTTGGACATATCTCGGCAAGCATTATCCAACTAAACATTCATTTTTGCCTTAATTATTTTATTTAATAGTGTTTTTGCACTCTTTATTAGATATTTCGATATGTACATGATTTGATGATTGAGGATAGTACACTTTATTTCTACAACATCTTGGAATGTTACATTCTTAGACAATATATCTCATTGTTTAAATTTTTTGGTTAGATTTAGCTATATTACTATGTAACTCTAAATACCCTGCTAAATGACCTTTACATAGCTTTTTCTTTGTTGTTTTATAATATTTTAAATTATTTTATTTTATCTTTAATATATATTTATTTAATATTAAATAATAATTTATTATGACTTATGCTTAATTACTTTTGTAATTCAATGTATTGCAAATGTTTGGCCAAAACTAAACAAATGTCATTGAACTTGTCTCAGTAAAGTCAACCAAATAAAATAATGCATTTTATGTTCTTAAAATTATTATTTTAAATTATTTTTGTATGTTTTATGGGACATTTAAATTTGTACTAATTTAAAAAATAAGGATGTAGCTCTTTATCTCTGATGTATCATGACATGTTACTTTCTCATACATTTTGTCCAGATCTTCAAACTTGTTACTTTGATTAGATTATACTACTATGTAATTCTAATTTTCCTTCAGTGTGACCTTTATATCACATTTAGTTCCCTATGTTATAATGTTTCAATTATCACATTTTTAATTGTTATATATATTTATGTAATATTAAAATATATTTTATATTTTTTATGCTTAGTTAATCTAAAAATTTATAGTAACTCAAAGTGATTTATTTAATTAAATGTTTATTTTTATATTTTTAAATAATTTATTTGTAGTTCTTTGCACATTTTATAAAACATTAAACCTCATTTCTTATTTAGCGATAGAGGATATTGAACTCGTTCTCCTTGGCATAATTGAATGTAATTTTCTTCCAAAACATATTTAATTTTTTATGGATTTTTCCTTTTGATTTGGATAACGACTATGTAACCCTAAATAACCTTTTATCTCACAACTACATTTCTTTGATTTGGTTATATCACATTTCATCAATTTATTTAATTTGAAATTTAATATATATTTACTTAATATTAAAATAATAGTTTATTATAATTTATTATTATTTATTTTTTAGTTTTGTAATAATTCTAAATAGTGTCCTAATAAAGACAGAACAAAACCTCATTCTACTCCTCTTGGTTAGCATGCTTTACGAGACTTGTCATTTATCATAGTGTTTGACAATCACGGATCATATAATCAATCTCTTTAGTATATTGGAAACAAAGTTTCATAAATAATTCAACTCATTTCTTAAAATTTATTTTTTTAGTTGATTATATTTTTTATAACACTAAATCACCTCTTATTTGACTTTTACATTGCTTTAATTTATCTTATTTTAGCTTAAATAAAAATTCGCTCAATATTTAAAAAACTTCATTATTATTAAAGTTGATTTAATTTTTTATTTAATGATAATTCAAAATGAGGTCTAATATAGTTGAAGCAAAAGTTGTTTGATTCATCTTGATGAGCGATATTTAACAAAAACTTTATATAATTTTGAAAATTTTCTTTTCAAGAATAACACAAGTTTTACATAACATTCTTTTTGTGACTAATTTCATAGTGTCAGATGTCACACACAATGTCTTTAATATATTAGAAATAAAATTTCTTCTATAATTTAACTTATTTTTTAATTTTTTGCTTTGATTTGGTTATGTTACTATGAAATTCTAAATCAACTCGTGTGTGACATTTATTTCACTTTGATTTTGTAATATAAATTGCTTCTATCAAATTTTTCCATTAATATATAACGACTTTGCATTAAAATAATATTTTTTATTAGTGCTAATTTATTTTGGTAAATTTTAATAATTTAAAACTAGCTTTGGTTGAAAGGAAATAAAAATTTTTAAATTATCATGATGAGCTCTATATAATTTAAAATTTATTTTAATTTTTTATATGTTTACTTTTGTAAAATTATTACACATTTTATGAGACATGTCAATTCATACATTATTTGTTGATTGAGGATGTTACATTTGATGTCCTCAGTATCATTCAATACAACATTCCTACTAAACTTAACTCATTTTGTTAATGCTTTTTACTATAATTTGGTTTTTTTATTATTTATGTCTACATCGTACTTATGACCTTTTTACCCCATTTTCAATTTGTTATGTTTTATTACTTCCGTTTATCTCCTTTTAGCTTTAACATATATTTCAATACCATGAAAATCATGAATTGTTTTTATTTATATTTATTTAATCTACTAATTAGTAATATTTTTAAATGTGGTCTGATCAAGAAGAAATAGACATTGTTGGGCTTATTTAAATTAGCTTTGCTAAAATATATTATAATTATTATATTTTTTAAATAATTCATTTTCTTTCATTTTTTTATGTTTTGAAAAAAATTATTTTTTACATAATTTCATATTTGGGAACATGACACTATCTCTTTTGTGTCTTACAAGGCAACTTTCCCAAAAAATTTAAATCATTCTTTTCATATTTTTTTACTTTGATTTCGTATATTTTGATGAAATATAAACCTCTTCTTATGTGATCTTGCTTCTCTTTGGCTTGGTAGTGTTGCATATAATTAATTAATCACATTTTAGATTCAATATATATTTACTTAACATTAAAATTATAATTTTTTTATTAATTTTACTTATTTGTTTTTGGTAATTTGTACTAATTTATAACTTTATCTGATTGACAAGAAGCAAACATCATTGGACTAGTCTTAATGTGCTCTATCAAAAAAAAAAATTCTTTTTTTATTATTTTTTAGTTTATTTTTTAATTTTATTCAAATAATTATAAATCATTTTTAGTAGTAACTCATTTGATGATTCAGAATTTCATATTCAATTTCTTTAGTATCTTAGAATACAACTTTCCCATACAATATTTTTGATTTATTTCAATTTTTTTATTTGGTAGTATTACTATGTAATTCTAAATCTTTTCTCATATGAAATTTACATTATTATGTTTTAGTTATATTAATTTACTCTAATTTATGTAAATATAGGTTTAATATATATTTATTTAATACATTAAAAAAAATTTGTTATTATTTATTATTATTAATGTTGTTATTACACATTTACCCCCAAATAAGTCTTGATCAATATGAAAGAAAAATCATTAAACTACTACTTTGGATGAGTTCCATCCAAATAACAATTTGGTTTTATATTACAATTTTTTTTTAAATTTTAGTTATGCATTACTATATATTTTGAGGTACAACAAATTTCAAAAATGAGGGCATTATTCTTGATTTTCTAAGTATCATGGAATATAACTTTATAATATAATTTATTTTAACATTTCAAATTATTTGTTTTGATTTTCTTGCATGAATATGTAATTATAATTCTTCTTTTGTGTAACCTTTATGTGTCTTTGATGTTGTAACATTACCTTGCTTCAATATTCTTCATCTCAACTTTAACAAGTACTTACTTAATATTAAAATGGCAATTTATATATATTTAACAATAATTACTTAGTTAATTTGTAGAAATTCCATTAATGGTTGAGGTCAAACAAACATTTATGGACTTAACTTCACAAGTTTTATCAAATTAAATATTAAATTTTATTTTTTAAACATTTGTTTCTTATGTTTTAGATTATTTTATGAGATATTTTGATTCTAACATGATTTGATGACTAAAGAGTTTACACTCAATATGTATTATCTTGAAAATATTACTTTTTAATGCAATTTAATACATTTCTTAAAATGTTTAGCCTTCTTTAGATTATATTACCATGTAACATTAAATCTCCCATCTTGTGACATATCTATAGTTGTGTTTTAGATATATTACATTGCTTTCATTTACCTTACATCAACATTAATATATTTTTTATTAATATTAAAATTTTACTTAAATTTGCATGAATGTCTATTTATTTTGAAAATTCAAAAAAATTGAAAACACTGTCCAATTCAGATAAAAAGAAAATCTTTTTTGTCATTTCTTTGAGCTCTATCAAATGAAATATTAATTTTATTTTTTTAATATATTATTATTGATTTTATCTTTATTTTGAAGATATTTTATATGTTCATGATTTGATGGTTGAGAATGTTGTACTTAATCACTTAAGTATCATGTAATACAACCTTCACATACATACTAAATCTTATCTTAAAATTTCTTTCTATGACTTTGTTATACTAATATGAAAATGTAATCCTCTTATTATCTGATCTTTGCATCACTTTCAATTAGTTATATTACTTTGCCTTATTTTATCTCATTTGGAAGTTATACTTTTACTCTTTTATGACCTCTACATCACCCCATTAAGGTTACGATATACTACAACATTATATCTCAATTGAGGTTTAATAAATATTTAATTAGTAAATAAATATATAATTACTTATTATTATTTGTGTTTAATTACTTTTTTAATTCATAATATTTCAAATTATAATGTTATAAAAATTAGAAAAAAGTCATTGTCATAGCCTTAACTTGCTCTATCTGATTAAACATTCAATTTAAAATATCTAAATATTTTATTTTTGATGGCGTTGACATTTTCAGTATGATATTTGGACTTTGATATAATTTGATGATTTAACACTACATCTTCTGTAGACACTTGGAATGCCCTTTCCATGCAACATACCTTATTTCCTCAAATTTATAGTTTTGATTTTATTAATTACTTTTAACTCAAAATCTTCTCTCCTGTGACCATTTCATCTATTTGATTTTGTATATCACATTACTTCAATTTATTTTGTTTGAACTTTAACATTTATTTTCTTTGTATTAAAAATAATAATTGATTATTATTTATTTATATTTTTTGTAATTTTAATTTATTCAAAATAATTTCCAATTTACATGAAGCAAACATAATTGAACTTTCCCAAGCATACTCTATCGAATTAAGCATTCTTTTTTATATTCATAAATATTTTTATTTTATTTTGGCATGATTTATATTATGTTTTGATACATACTCTATTTGATGATCATGTATGTTAGACATAAATTCCCAAGTATCTTCCAATGTAACATTCTCGAATAATTTATCTCATGTTTTAAAATTTTTTGGTTTGGTTATGTTGCATGACAATGTAGCTTTAAAGCTCACTTCAATGATGATTACATATTTTTGAATTTATTGCATTACATTTCTTCAATTCATCTCATTTTAACTTTAATTCTTTATTTATTTCATTTTAAAATAATAATTTATTATTATTTATTTTTTTATTTTGTAATTCATAGTATTTCAAAATAAGGTCTGGTTGAGATAAAACAAACATTCTTTAACTTTTCTTGACTAGCTATACCTAATTAAGTAATCTTTTTTTATTTTTTAAAAATATTTTTATTTTGTTTTTAGCATGCTTTATAAGAAATGTTTATTCGTACTTGATTTGGTGATCGGGGTTGTAACACTTGATTTGTTTAACATCTTGAAATGCAACTTTTGCACAAAATTTATTTTATTTAATCACACTTTTTATTATGATTTGCTTATATTATAACTCAGTCTAAATGTCCCTCTATGTGATCATTAAGTGTGTTTGACTTTGTTATCTTACACTTCTTTGATTTATCACATTTTTTCTTCAATAAGTGTTTATGCTTATTTTCTTTGTTAATTCATAGTAATACAAAATGTGCCCTAATTTGGACAAAATAAACATTTCTAGACAATCTTGAAAGTTTTATCAAATTTAAAATTAAATTTAATATTTTTAAATGTTTTAGCTTCATAAATCTTTTAATGCTTTATGAGATATTTCTTTTCCTACATAATTTGTTGATCAAGGATGTTACACCCAATCATCATAATATCTTAAAACAGAAAATCTTTGTGTTAGTTAACTCATTTTAGTATCATGGAATATAGCTTTATCCAGCTCTTTACCTTATTTCTTCATTTTTTTTACTTTGATTTTGTTATATTTGTTATAAACTCAAATTCTACTCTAATGTAACCTTTACATCACTTTGATTTTGTTACATTACTTTTCTTAAATTTATCTTATTTTTTTATCATATTTGTTTATCAATTAAAAAATAATTTTATGATTATTTATACTTATTCATCTACGTAATTTATAGTCATTCCAAATGTGGTTAGATACAAAAATAATAATGCTCATTCTATTAATTTTAATGTGCACTACATAATTAAAATTTTTTATATTTGTTAAATATATGATTTTATATAGTTTTTGCAGTTTTACAAGATAAGTTAATTTGTACTTGATTTCATGATCATGGATGTAATACTAAATTTTTTTAGTATCCTACAATGCATCTTTATCATATAATTAAACTTAGTTTTTTAAATTTTTTAGTTTGATTTAGTTATATTACTATGTAGTACTAAATCTCATCTCATGTGAACTTTGTATGTTAATAATTGAGCAATATTACATCGTTTCACTTTATCACATATTAACTTTAATATTTAATACTTAATATTAAAATAATAATTTGTTATATTTTATGCTTATTTATAATGGTAATTCCAAATAATTCAAAAGAACTTCAATTCAAGTTGAATTAAATTTCATTGGACTTATCTTAACAAATTGTAACTAATTAAATATTTTTTAATATTTTTAAATTCTTTATTTTGTTTTATTATGTTTTATAAGATAGTTTCATTTGCATCAGATTTGATTATTGAAAAAGATACCTTCAACCTTTTTAGAATTTTGAAATATAGTTTTCCTATATAATTTGTCTTATTTTTTCAAATGTTTTACTTTGACATGTCTATATTACAATGAATTACTAATTCTTCCATTTATGACCTTTATATTGTTTTTTTGGCATATATTAAATTGCTTGAATTTATCTCATTTCAAACTTATTTTATATATATATATATATATATAATATTTATAGAAAAATAATTGTTTATTAACGTTAAAGCCTATTTTTTTTTTATTCATGGTAATTCTAAACTATGACTCATTAAGATAACGCAAATGTTAGTGCACTCAACTTGTTGAGCTCTATCTAATTAAATTGTACTTTTTATATATTTATTATTATTATTTTCTATTTTTTTACACTCTTTACATTTCATTTCAATTCATTATTTTTTATGATCGTGGAAGTTACACTAGATCTCCTTTCTATCCTCAAATTGAATCTTGTTGTATAGGCTATCATGTTTATTAATATTTTTTGCATAGATTGGGTTATATTACTTTTAAAGAAAAAATGTACTCTAATGTGACAAACTTAATTTTTCTTTACTTCATTTTTTATTGTGCATATTTAATTTCATAATTCATAGTAATTCCAAGCAAGCAACAATGGCGATAAAAGAAATGTTAGTTGACCCGTCTCAATAAACACCTATCAATTTCGGTATTCAATTTTATATTTTATATTTTTTTTTATTTTCTAATGTTTTATTATGCTTTGAAAGATATTTTAACTTGTGCCTTATTTTATGATTGAGGCTATTACACTTGATTTCTTTAGTATCTTGGAATGCATGTTTTCCATATACATTATCTCACTTTTTAAAAAAAAAACTTATTTTATTTTCTTGTGTTAAAATGTAAACAAATATTAATATTTATAACTATTTAAGATTGTCTAGTCTTTACTTTTTACACAAGGCATTTTAATTCATATTTTTTTTCATGATCAAGTATGCTACACTCGATCTGCTTTTGTATCTTGCAATGTAACCTTCTAGTAAAATTTATTTAAAACCCTCAAATGTTTACTTCAATTTTGTTATATTACTATATAACTCGAAATCTACTCTCGTTTGACATCTATATGTTATTAATTTTGTTATGATACAATCAATTTATCTAATGTTTTTCTTTAAGACTTGTTTATTTAATATTAAAAGTCATTTATTATCATTTATACATATTTAACTTAATAATTCTTAGTAATTTCAAATGAGGATTGATTAAGATGAAATTAGCATCATTGAACTCTTCTTCATAATCTCTATTTAAATAAATATACAACTTTATATTTTTAAATATATTTTTCAATTTTTTTGTATGATTTAAGAGAAAATTTGATTCATAACACTTTTGATGATCAAGGTAGTCATGCTTAACCTCCTTAGCTTTTTACATTATGGCTTTCTTATGTAATTTACCACATTTCTCCAATGCTTTTACTTTGACATGTTTCTATTACTATGAAATAGTAATTCCTCTCTCATGTAACAAATATATCTTTTGACTTGGGCATGCAAATTTGCTTGAATTAAACTCATATAAGTCTTTTTACATATATAATTAATATTAAACTTATTTATTATCAGTTTTACTTATTTAACTTGGAAATTCATGATAATTCCAAACATGGTCTGATTAAGACGAGGATCACCACTTAATTAAATATTACATTTTATATTTTTATATTATTTTTTTTTGTTTTTGTACTCTTTACAAGATAATTTTATTTCTACATGATTTGATGATGAAGGATATTACACTCAATCTCCTTATTATCATAAGATTAAATATTCCCTATAATTTATCTCATTTCTAAAAACTTTTGCATTCATTTTGTTATATTACTATGAAACTCTAATTGTCCCTTGTGATAACTCTAATAATTTCTTTAGTTGATTGTATTATATTTTTTCAATTAAACTTATTTTGTCTTTAATATCAATTGACTTCATATCAAATTAAGCTTTTATTTTTTTTATGTTTAACTAATTCTAAAATTTTTGTTAATTTGATTTGAGTACTAATGGAGACAAAATGAAGTCATTATAATCATCTCGTTTAGTTTTATCTAATTTAAAAAAAATTTATACTTTTTTAAAATTTTATTTTTTAAAGTTAGCAGACTTTAGAAAAATATTTTATTCTTATGTAATTTTGTAGTCTTGACAGTCATCCATGATCTTATAATAAACCTATAATGAAACTTTCCCATATACTTTATCTCCTTTTTACAAATGTTATGGTTTGATTTGATTATATTATTTTTTATCTAAATCTTGTCTCACTTGAACATTACAATAGTTCAATTTATTGCACTGCATTACCTCAACTTATCTCATTTCAACTTTAAAACTATCTTTTCTCAATAATAATATATTATTATTTATCTTTATTTTATTCAATAATTTTTAGAAACTCAAACCTACCTTTGATCGAGAGAAAATAAAGTAGTTGGAAATGCTCTTTAAAAAATATTCATTTTGCTAATTTTTATTAACTTTTTTACATGCTTTATAAGAGATTTTCTTTTGTATCATAGTTAATGAACAAAATTATTACATTCTATCTCCTTAGTAGCTCAGAATGCAAAATTGTGTTGTAATTTATCTCATTTTTTTTTGAAAGTTTTAGGTTTTAATTGGTTGTATCATTATGTAACTCTAAATCCTATACCATGTGACCTTTTCTTGTGTTGTATTGGATTATATTACATTGTTTCAATTTATCTCATTTAAATTTTAATATTTATTTAATTATTAAAAAAATTATTATTATTTTTCATTATTCACTTTCATAATTTATAATATCAGAATGAGGCCTTATCGAGATGAAACAACTTTTCATGACTCATTTCGATAAGCTATATTCAATTAGATGTGCAATCTTTCTTTTTAAAAAATGTTATTTTCATCAAATTTTACCTTCTTTATGAGATATTTCAATTTTTGACAAATTTGATTATCATGTTACACTTGGTCACTATAGTATCTTGGAATGGAGCTTTCTAGCAGAATTTATTTTATTTTTATAACATTTTTCTTTGAATTTGTTATATTACTAAGAAACCATAATTCTTCTCCAACATGGCCATCATATTTCTTTCATTTGGGTAAACTAAATATCTTTAATTTATCTTATTTTAATCATACTATAATTCTACTTAGTATTAAAATAATAATTTATTACTGTGCTCTTGTTTAATTTTGTAATTTATATCAATGACAAATAGGATTGATCACGATGAAATAAAAAGAAACCATTGTACTCATTTAAACAAGCATCATCAAACAAAAGTTTCCTTTACACTTCATAAATATTTCATTTTTTTAGGGTTTTTGCATTATTTATCATTTCATCAACTTCCTCATTTGACTAACAAGGTTGTGACACTCTAACTTTTTGGTATCATGGACGTGAACTTTCTTGAACTGTTTATCTCACTTCTAAAGAAATTTTCATTGATTTTCCTATGTTACAATGAAACACTAATTCTCTTCTCTTGTGACCTTTTAATTGCTTTTCCTTGGTAATTTTATAGAACTTCTTTTGATCTTATTTAAGCATTAAAAAAGATTTACTTAATGTACAAATCATACTTTATTTTTATTTATGTTTAAATAATTTCGTAATTTTTAATGATTCCAAATGATGTTCCATAAAGATGAAACAAATGTTGTTATGGTTAACCCGTAAAGCTTCAACTAATTTCATGTTTATTTTTATATTTTTAAATATTTTATTTTATATGGTCTTAGTATGATTTATAGGGCTTCACCATTTCTACCATACTTGACCTTTGAGGATGTTATGCAAGATCTTCTTATTTCAATCATGGAATGCAACATTGTTCAATAACTTTTCTCATTTCTTCAAATTTTTTCGTTTCATTTTATTATACTACTTATTCTCACTAAATCTCTTTTTATGTGATGTCTAAATTATTTTGATTGGTTATATTGCATTGCTTTAATTTACATCATTTTTCCTTAATATATATTTTGTTATTATTAAAATAGTATTTTTTTAATTATTTACCTCTATTTAAATAATTAATTTCAAATTATTTAACATATGGCTTGATCGAGATTTAAAATACTTTTGGAGTGATCCCAATAAGGTCTGTCAAATTAAATATATAATTTTATATTTTTAGATATTTTACTTTTATATATTTTAGTACATTTTATGAGTATTTCTATCCATACCAAATTTGATCATTAGGGTTGTCACAACTGATCTCCATAGTATTACACAATGCTGCTTTACGATACAACTTATTTGATTTCTACATTTGTTTCCTTTCTTTTAGTTGAATTATAATGAAACTATAATTTTCACTCATGTGACCTGCGCATCGCTTTGAATTCAGTATATTAATTGGTTTAATTTACCTAATTTTAAACTTACTATATATTTATTTAATATTTTAAAAGTAATTTTTTTACTATGTATGGTTATTTAATTTTTAAATAAAAAATAATTCCAATAAGGCCTTATTGAGATGAAATAAACATTGTCAACTTCTCTAGATGAACACCAACAAGTTATATATTCATTTTTATGTTTTAAAATAATTTATTTATCTAAGTTTCGCATAGGTTATGAGATATTTTTATTTATACATGATTTAGTGATCGATGATATTACGCTCGATCTTGTTAGTATATTTGAAGTCAATATTCTTATGACGTTTATCTCATTTTATCAAATTTTTAATTTTAATTTCGTTGTATTATCTCGAAAGTTTAATTCTCCTCTTATGTGAACTTTGCATTTCTTTGATTTTGTTTCAATGCATTGATTTAACATGTGTCTAATTAATATTAAAATAATTACCTAATATATTTTATATTTTTAAGTTACTTTATAATTTTTAAAAATTCAAAATGGGGCAAAATGGATTCCAAAAAATGTCATTGGGCTCATTTCGATGAGTCCAATCAAATAAATATTCATTTTTATATGACTAAATGTTTTATTTTCTAAGGTATTGACATGCTTTATAAGGTATTTTGATATACACTTGATTTTACATTCGAGAACATTACGACTGACTCTTTCTTGTGTCATGTAATTCACCTTTGTCAAAAAGTTTATCTCATTTTTTCAAAAAGTTTCTTTGTTTCGTTATATTTCTTATTTAGTCCAAAGTTCCACTTGTGTAAACTCTACATCACTTTAATATTATCTTTTATTTTAAATAAACTATTTCTTATTATTATTTATGATTATTCATATTTATAATTCTAAATAATTCCAAACAAGGTCTAATAGAGTTCACACAAATTTCATTAGACTTGCCTTAATATGCTCTATCCAAATAAATATTTATTTTTATATTTTTAAATTATTTCATTTCAATAGTTTTAAAATACTTTATGAGATATTAGTCATTGTGCCTTGTTTAATAGTGAGTGATGTTACACTCAACTACTTCATTAAATAAGGATGCATCATTCCTATAACATTTCTGTGACTTCTTCAAACTTATCCCCCTTATTTGATTATATTATTATCAAACTGTACTACTCCACTAATGTGAACCTGACATAATTATGGTTTAGTTATATTACATTACCTGAATTAATCTTATTTTAGCTTTAAAAAAATTGAGTAAATATTAAATAGTAAATGAACATTATTTATTTATGGATAACTAATTTAGTAATTTACTGTAATTCTAAATGAAGTTTGATAGAAAAAAATGTCACTGAACTTGTCTCGTTAAGCTCTATCAAATTTAGATATTCTTTTTGATATTTTAAAATATTTTATTTTACTAGTGTTATGGTGTGCCTTATGAGACATCTTGACTTGTACCTTATTAGATAATCATGGTTGCTACATTCATTAGCTTTAGTACCTTAGAATGTATTTTTCTCATAATTATCTTATTTCTAAACACGTTTTGCTTTTTTCTTATTATATTACTATGTTGCACTTGTGAGATCTCTACGTTGCTTTGATTTTGTTATATTATATTACTTTAATTTATCATATTTTTTTATCAATATATATTGGAAAATTAGGGAAATAGTCATTTATGGTTATTTTAGCTCCTTTAACTAGGTAATTCCAAATTTTCCAAATGAGGTTTGATTGAGACAAAGCAAATGTCATTGCACTTGTCTCAATATGCATAATCAAATTAAATATTTAGTTATATATATATATATATATATATATATATATATTAATTTACTTTATCTATTTTTTGCATGCATTATGAGATATTTCATGTCATACCTCATTTAATACTGTAGAACATTACACTTAATCGCCTTAGCATTATATATTACAACTTTCTCACACAATTTATCTCTTTTGTTGAAATGTTTTCTTTGAATTTTGTTGTGTTATTATGAAACTAAATTTTATCTATTATGATATTTAAAATAGTTGAATTTTTTAATATTATTATTTTTTAGTTTACTTTTTTAAAAGAATAATTTATTTATATTCCTAAAAATTTTTCTTTGCTAATTTGTAATTTGTATTAATTCTTGGCTGGGAATGGTTGGATGAAATTGGCATCATTGGACTCATCTTGACAAGATGATTTTAATTAAAAATGAATTTTTATGTTTTCAACAACTTTTTTTTTACAATGTTTGAATGCTTTATGAAATATTTTTATTTATACACTACTTGACAATTTAAGAAGTTAGAGTCAACACACTTTGTAACTTGGAAGACAACGTTTCTATAAAAAATAATTTTTTCTCAAAATATGTTCATGGTTCTCAGTAGAGATATTTTATTCAAGGTTTTTTAGTTGATCACAATGTCATTTTTTTGTTTCCGTTCAATCAAGTTGACCAAGCTAAGGTTTTCCTTGCAGCATAGTTTTAATGTTCAACTTTTATGTTGTTTGTTAGAGTCATAATTTTAGTTATTTTGCTATCCAAGATAACGCCGTTGTTAATCCATTTTTATCATTCTATCTACTAAGTGTGAAGTTGTGTATTAATTCTGGTAGTTACAAGTACACATGTTGAAAGCCTTAATTCTCTTCATGTGTTTCTTTTCAAGCTTGTAAAAATTTGCCTATTTTTTATCAAATATTTTGGTGTTGGTTCTTGTTCAGAAATGCCTTTCAATTGCATTTTCCTTTTGGCTGAAGTGTTTCTGAACTAGGGGATTTTATTAGCATAATTGCTTGCCATCCTCTCTAGCTTGTGCAAATTTGTATGACATGATTACTGGGTTGGACTCTTAGTTAATGGCTGCATGCAAGATGTCAACGAGATCAATGCCTATGACATCGACATCCATGCATTGGGTTTGCATCCTTTGAAGCTGAACAAGGAGTGCCAATGATCCATGATAGGGAATGGCTTTGTACAGATACTGATGGAATTCTCATTTTCGAGTTGGAGATTTCTACTTGATTTTAGGCCTGGCTTTCCCTTCCATTTGAACAACTACAGTGCTTCCTGGAGGAAACTTATTCCACGATTCATGCAATAAACATGTAAATGGTGGTTTAGAGGATAATATGGAACAAGTCAAGTCCTTCTTCTTTTTATATGACATGATGTTTATTACCACCCTTAGCCTACTACTTTGATCAATGAATGGATGCTTACTTAATAAGTTTTATTGAAATAGCAGCAACGCACATCATGGAATCACTTGGAAGTTACTTGGGAGGAAGAATGTGAAGTTAGATTAGCTGAAGAAGCTGATGTTTAGTTGAATGCCTATTGATAGAAGCAGATCATGTGGCGTAAGGTATCGAATTTCTCAAAGCATGCAATGGAATATTGCAACAAGTCAAGTCTTAGGAGGATTCTATTGGAAGGCTAATCTTGTTAATTAGACAAACTATTTAGTTGATCGAATCAATACATCAACATATTTAGCCATCCAATCTATCGAGTTGGATTATCTGATGATTGATAAGATGAAAACAAGGTATTTGTGTATGTTCATCATTTATCAATCTTTTAAAGCATTGTTTAAAGCAACACAATAAGCTGACACTTTTGAATTCTACACTCTACATACATTGTCGTGCCACCCATGGATATTCTAAATAACGATGCATAAGATGGGATTAATTTTTCCAATAATTCATCTAACTAATACAATAATCCCTTCAACTGTTTCATGGTTTTCTCCCTTTTAGTTTCTTTCAACCAAGAAAAGCTCAGGCATTATATCATTTTTATTCTCAAATATTGTGGTTACACTTCACAATAATAAGGATATGAATTAAAAAAAAATAGTTTTCTTTTAAATAAAGATTATATAAGAATTGTTATTCTTTGTATTTTTCATTCTAAATAATTCTCAAAATTTGTTATATCATTTTTAAAATAAGCTAACTTCAAGTTCTTAATTTCATTATCAACTTTATGATTTTTCTTTCAATTTGTTTTTATAGTTGACTTAGCAAAATCACTAAGATTATATAAGAAATGATTTTTCTTTCATATAAACTTGCCAAATGAAGCATATATGGTCCATTGATATAAAATATAAATAGACATAAGGTATACATGAAAGCAAATAAGAACAACTAAGATCAAATTAAACTAACAATTGAAAGCCTCAATAATAAAACCAAAATTTTGATGAGTATCATAACTAGCATACAATGAGTTCTCTATTTATAAAGTCAACATATATTAAAAAGTTTTTTTTATAATATAATATATTTTCTTTTTCTATTTCTTATTATGTGGATTTAATAAATCTAAAAAAATACAAACTAAAATAAGTTAAATCAATTATCACATATTTTATAAGTAAATCTTAATAATAAAAAGATAAAGTAAATATTATTATTCTTAAAAGATAAAAATAGCAAATATCGATATCATGTAACAACATAAACTAATAATCGATAACATATCATTGAATATAAAACTAAAAAAGTTTCATTAGAGTTAAGTGAGTTTTTTTGAAAAATATGTCAATATTTTAATGACATAGTATTTAATATATAGATTAAGATCACTTTTTTAATAATCAATATGGAACAATTCATTTTTAAATTCTTAGAGACTTGTTGAAAAAAATAATAATATTGTTTTTTCAATTCACTTATCTTCCTTGTCTAATGTCATATTATATTGAAAGCTTTGGTACTCTTTCATTTCTCATGGAACCTCTTCTTCCAAAGATGATCCATTATTATTAATGCTAATGAAATTGAATGATTCATAATTTAAAGTTTTGTAATGAAGCTTAACAATTTCATTCAGATCAAGTGATTAGTAGCTTTACAATTTAGCACAAGAATCAACTTTTATTCTTCTCCATGGCTTAAAAAAGATTAGACAACGCCCTTAAGTAACGTGGCTTTTATTATATATTTGGTAATTAGTACGATTGATAAAATATAATTAATTATTTGCATAAAATATTTATTCACCTACCTTTTAATATGAGGTGCAACAACAAAAGTTTCCCATTATTTGAGTGGATGTAGTTATTAAAAGAATTGACTTTAACAATTACACATTTTATGTCAACCTAAGTCATATATTAATTTCTCTAAACTATCATACTTTTTAGAAGCACAATCTTAATACAAAATGTTAATTTTTATAGTGTTATTATAATATGCATTGATGAACAATCTCTATCATTCATCATGACAATAGTTTCATATATTTTCTTAAATTAAATGTTACAACTAATATTGATATAAAATTTTATAATAACGCAATATTCACATTCTTAAAATTTAGTAGAGATTTGTGAAAAAACATATGACTATTATATGAACTCTAATCTTTATAGTTAAACATAAATATAATATATCTAAATAAAATATAAAATATGAAAAATGAATTCAATGATTCAAGAAATTTTGTAGGTTAATGGTATATTTTTTTAGAAAATGTGTGGTTACCCTACAATCTACAAGTTATTCTTAAACTTTTTTAACTCCACTTATGAGTTACTAAGGAAGATATTCTTTTTTAAATTTTTTTATTTTGAATCAACTAAAATGATTTTTATGATAATAAAATATGTCATCCCGCAAACCACGATAAGGTTTTGGATTCAAATTTTTTGCAAGACTTCAGACGGCTAAACAATTTGGAAATCATGAACCTTAACACGTGCCACTATACCTTTTTTTCTTCAACAGTTGTAAGGCATGGAATTCCGTTGGTGTATAGGGAAACTTGCGAGGTCCAAGTTCAATTCACGGACGGCAGCCCGGGTTATTGCCAACATCAGATGCTTCACTGAATTCGAGATGCAGTTCTCCACTGATCCTTCTCAGTTTTCTTTGTCGACATCCAAGGGTGATCACGCTTCGATTATTTTATACGACCGGGAAAATGGGTAAATCTCCCCCAAAATGGCCTTTCTAATCCTTTTCATCATTGATGCATTCCTTTGTTTTCTAGCTTCATCCCAGATTAGTGCATCTCTATATCTGGAGACACAGTGTAGTGAAATGATTTCTCGATTTAGGTTTTGGGGGTGTGATTGCATATAATCTTTCCCTTTGGTGGTTAGTCATTTTTCTTTAGGGATAATTTTGTTTCAGTAACCTTGAAGAAGTTGATGAATAATTCGTATGTAGATTTGAGAGAGATAGGTTTTCAGTATGCATTTGTCTCAGGCAATTTTTTTAAGCATTTCATTCATTTTTTTGCTGTGTATTCATTTGTTATATGGTTTCTACCAGTCGGAGGTATACTTACACATTGGAAGGCTATTATGAACCAGTTGAGAATATAACCAAACTCTTCATTCAAGAGGTGAGACCTATGCTTCAGGGCATTCTTGATGGAAAATACTCTTGCATTACTACGTTTGGTGCTCGACGAAGTGGGAAAACCCAGCTCATTGAGGTTCCTTTTCTTTAGTATTTATTACATTATGCATATTCATCTATGCATACATTTGTCTATGGATATGAATGCACATCTTGATTCAAGTGCTCCATACCCTTTTACTTTTGTTCAGGGCTCCGAAGAGATCCCTGGCCTCCCAATGAAGTCATTTTGTGAGCTAATCCCCATGGTTGAAGAAATTAGAGGCTCCATTGCTATATCTTGTTATAGAATATACCATGATCACAAATATGATTTGCTGGAACACAAAGAAAAGGAGGTCTAGGTTTTGGAAGATGTTGAAAGAAGAATTCAGTTGAAAGGACTTTCTAAGGTAATTGGACAATTTAAATTCAAAATATGTAGTCCTTGAATCTGTGAATTATTTTTTAAATTCATGCTTATTATTGTTCTAATAAATTTGTAGATCCCAGTGAGAACACTCTCTGATTTATAGAGATATTATCTCCACATAGCCAATCTGCTTAATCTTTCACATAAAGTTGCAAATGATATTAGCATCAAAAGCCGCAAGGGTTTAATCATCCATGTAACCATCTTCGATAAGGACCTAAAAAACACTTTTCTTGGAAAGATAAATAGTGTGGACTTGGTACGTACAATGCATTTGGATGATTCTAGGCTTTTATGTGCCCTTTCACTTTTTGTTATCATTTTATTTTTTCTTCTATTTGAATCAGGTTATGTGGATGTTCAACAGAATATCAACCGAAAGCTGATTTGTCTAAATTCACTAAAAATTGCAAGTCATTGAATTCATTGCTTAATGTAGTGAGTGCTCTTAATGGAGATGAGTCCTACATTCCCTTTGGAGGAACAAAACTAGCCCATTTATTGAAAGATTTTTTATGTAGTATGAGTAATGATGTACTGATTACTTGTTTAGTTAGTTTAAATTTTCTATATCTTTCATGACTTGATGGGTTCTTTAAATGCATCATATTTCTAAGTTCTTTAGATAATGCAACTTAATCATTGTAGAACTCAAGTTTGTGCCCCAGTTCTATTCACAAAATTAACTTGGCTTCAAGGGTATGCCAACTTAATTTACCGAGAAATGACAGGACAAGGAACAATAAAGAGAAAAGAAAACTAGGACCATTGATGGATACTCATGTCTAAGGGTTTGGCAAAAAGCAAATACCAGATAGTGTTTCTACACTTAGAAGGTATAGTCAATAAATGTTATCGATGTATAGATCCCAATCTTCTAGAAGTATGGTAAGGAAACCAACATCCTCATATTAATCAACTAAAAACTAATCTATATTTATGAATTTATTACTCATCTTTTATAATAAAAGCTCCTTTTGTAATTTAGTTCTTTCTTTGTTATTTTAGAAAGCTATTTAGCAATGCTAGTTCGCTTGCCAATGCCAGACAATCAAACAAACCATGTTTGTCAGAGGTTTGGTTGGGAAATAAACTTAAGCATAAGATCATTTTTTATGTTGCATCTTACTTGTCCTCATTGCACACTTTTTGAAGATATCCAAAACCAATATTGTAGGATGACGACAGATCAAAAGCGCTTGTTACTCCTCTTGCAATAGAAGAGGTACCTTCACTCAGAATTAAAACTTTAGTTGTTATATTATGGTCTATATATCTCACAAGTTTAGTGCAGGAGAGTGTTGGATCAAATTCTCTTTCCATTTCTATTATATTGAAGGAGGTAGTATTGTTAACCTTTGAAGATTTCCTAATAACATGCTATCTTCATAATTGTTCTATTTTCAAGTTTTTCAAGGTAACATTAATATGTAGGAATTCTTGCCTCTCCCTCAAGTTGTTGAGACTTCTTCTATAACAAAGGAGGTAGCTCCTTTACATTTGCAATGGGATATAGTGTATGTTCACTTTGAATTCCAAGTAGAGTTCAAGTTCATTTGGTATATAGTGGATGCCTATCATATATGCTTCAGATATGAAACATTTTACTTCAATAGCATATTGTGTGCTTATGATGATGATTATAATGAGAATGCTCTCAAAAAGCTATTCTATTTTCATAAAATTCTCTTATCATAATGAACTATATATCCAAGTAGAGTTCAAGTTTATTTGGTATATAGTGGATGCCCATCATATATACTTCAGATATGAAACATTTTACATCAATAGCATACTATGTGCTTATGATAATGATTATATTGACAATGCTCTTGAAAAGCTGTTTTATTTTCATAGGATTCTCTTATCGCAATGGACTATAATAGTCAAAGCAGTACTTGGCAACCTATTCATTCAATTGATTACGATTTATCTTTTGAAGCAGAAGGTATACAATGTAAACATTTCAAATACGAGCCGTTAGTATATCTTTTGCAACTCTACCCAATGGGATGCTTTACTTTTTCTTTATAGGTAATGCCGTGAGCAATGAGAACAATGATTCATGTGATGATTTGGGTAAACATTCACCGACCTTGACTCAACAATTGAGGGAGATATCAAATACTCTTGAAACTCTAAGCTACCACCCCATAAACTTATGCACATCAGTGGAAGATGGATCAAGTAGCAAACAACTTTCTATAGATTGTGTGGAGCCCAAAACTCCAGGTTTTCTTGACCGTTCAAAGCCTAGTTTCTTAGAGCCCATGAATTTTGCTATGCCACAGGATAAGTTTAGAACAAGTAGAGGACATAAGGTGATCAAAGTTATTTTTTATTCCATCTGTTATGTTATGTCCATCTAGCTGTTCCTATCTTTTATACTTTCTTTTTTCTATGTTGTGTAGAAATCATTGGTCAATGAATGCTTGGATTTTTAAATAGTGCCAATAAGTAAGTAATTTGATTTGGTCCTTTTAGTAGTTATGATAAAAGAGAAGTAGGATACATAAGGTGTAGAATTTTCCTTGCTTCACTTTATTTTATATCATCATTTATAACTTAGAAATGTTGAATAAAGCTTGTCTATCATAAAAAATCTTACTTTGAATAAAAAATGTATTTTAACTTGCCCATTCTAATTCTCTTATGAAGAACAACATAGGCTTCATTTTGTTGCATTCAAAATAAGTATGATTAACATTTATTTATTTTTTATTATTATCAATAAAAGACCAAATATATCAAGAATAATTAATTATCTTTGACGAAAAATCACTCCTTCCTAATATTCACTGTTGTTGCATACAATATCATGTGTCATTATTCATCTTAAATAAGTATGACTATAATTTATTTTTTTCTTATTATTATTGAAGTTCAAACGTGTCATTAGTCTTGATAATTAATTTGCTTTGATGAAAGTCACTTAATAGAATATTCATTATTGTGACAAAGTTATGATATTTTATTCATTTTATTGATGTGTGTAAATACACTAATGTAAACTACTTCTCTTTGACTACTTGTAGGGAGGAGCTCAAGCAGATGAAGGCAAGCTAAGCTTTAGATTAAATTTATTTTCTTCCTTGTCATGCATTAACTAATACATATAACCTTTCTTTTTAGGGTATTGGAGAGAAGAAAGCGAACTATATACTTGAACTCCGTGAAGAGATGCCAGATCCCTTTAAGGAAGTAAGAAGTTATATTACAATAGGGATATACGCATAATTAAATGTGTTATTTCTCCTCATCATCTCTTTGCTTGATGTAAAAATCTTGCTGAAATAACTCTTGTTATACAGATTGATGACTTAAAAAAGTTGGGTCTTTCTTCAAAACAGGTAAACTTTACATGATTAAAAAAAGTAGACTCAATTGAGAGATTTATTTCTTATTCATATGTATTTTTCATCACAAATCATAGGAATGATGGCCAAAATACTTGATGACATATCATGAAACATTTTGGCATTTAGTGAAGTGTATTAACTAAGCAATTATTCGATTGTTTTGAAATTTGCCACGATGTTAACTAAAAACATACAATGTTAATTTTTTTCAGATACATTTTATGGGTTTATTGCCTATTCAAATATAGTTTCAGTTTAATAATTTGATTTAATTGAATATTTTTTTAATTATGATGTGATAATTTCTAAGATGAATAATGTGTTTGGCTTTCTATTCATTCATCTTTTTTGGACTTAAGCTAATGTTACAATATTTAATCAAGAGACTAGTCTTGAATCATGTTTCGATGATGATATTAAATTGGATCTTTTAAATATTTTTGTGAAACAAATAGTTGTTATTGTGCTAATAAATTGTGCCAAAAATCTCTTTTGAACGACAAAAATTGTGGTGTTTTGAAACACTAAAAACTTCTTGAATCAAACATATGTAACAAATCAAAAACAAATTTATTATTGATATATATATAAATTTTTGCAATATTATTTTTTAATTTTGAATGAAATAGAGATGATTCAAAACTAATTGATGATTTATCCTTTTTTTTTGAATTTTTTGTTAAAATTTAATTAAATTGGGATGAAGTACAAAATTTAGTAAAATAGACCAAATTGACATGTCACGAATAACTTCAACGAATGCAGTCATCACAAAAACCAATTATTTCCATTTATAATATGTGTCGCTTTTCTAGTGGACCACATCGGGCGTTGAGATGACGTTGGCGCATTTAAAACCACAAAAATTGTCATAGTGGAGAAATGGTTACTTATGTTGCAATTTTATAATAAAATAATGATATTAATTAATTATTCACAAAAATAGAGGTTAAGGGGTCGCAGTTCGCGGGTATGGTGCACACCAAGCACCACACTAAGCACCAAATGTTTTGGCCACGTCCTTATCGTGGCTGACTTAATTAAGTGAGCTAACCATTAGATTTAGGGCATTAAGTATCGACAGCATGTTTTGGGCGGCTTGACGCCAAAGTTAGGTGTGGAATATTAATGAGGTAATGGAGAATTATTTTTCAAAATAAAATTAAAAAATTAAATAATAATATTTAAATATTTTAAAAATGATATTATTCAATAAAATTTTCATAACTACAATATAATGTGTACTTAATTAATTAGTTTAGTATGAAAAATATATTTGTGATTGAAATTGATGGATTCTTTGTTAAAACTCCTTTATTATTTATTTCTATGCTTTTTTAAGATATTTTTATATTATATTTTTGTGAAATAGTTAAAATTAAAATAATTGGTTAACGTTTTTTTAAGAAGTATTCTTCTTTCCACAAAGTTCAAATTAGTTTTTCTCTTCTTCTGAAATTGCGTTATCTTTCCTTTGCTTTACGCTTTGCGCAATAATTGGGTTTAGACATTTCCATGGGGATCCTTACCTCTTTTTCTAAGAGGCAACTCAGTTGATAGTTTTTTCAATATTATTTTTACAAAAATTTCAAAGTTAAACTCAAAAAACCTATTTAATAATTAAATTAAAATATTAAAAATTAAAATTAAGTTGTATTTGTAAATTGAATATTTTTTTTTGAAAAACATTTAAATAGTTATTATTTTTCAAAGAATGGATAAATAAAATTTTTATTTTAATTTAAACTATAAAAATTTAAAATTAAAATATCTTTACTTTTTATTTTTTAATTTTTAAATATTAAATGCTATTAGAATTAAATAGTTTATTTAAAATTTTCTTTTTTGTAAAAATTATATTAATAAGATTAAAATATTTAAAAGTATTCATTTAAATATTAAAATAATAAATATTTTGAAATTAAAAATATCTAAATGAATTTATATTTTTATTTTAAATAATAAAAAAATTAAATTAAAAAAATAAATTTTTAAATTGAATGAAATAAATTTTTATGTGAATATAAGATTAAAAAATAATTTTAAATTGAACTACATCTTTAAATTTTTTATTTAAATTTGAAAATTTTAAAAATATTTATAAAATAATAATGTTAATCTTTAAATAATTAATTATTGTTAATTATAAATTACAATTTTATTTAAACATTAAAATTGGATAAAACAAATTTTAGGTAGCTTATCAATAATAGTTTTTGATTAATAATAATATATGTGTTTTATTGATTTAGTTGATATCTTTTTGGATATTTCTAGCTTAAAAACTAATCCAAGAACACATAGTTTTATTGGTTTAAATTTTTGTTGATTTTAACTTCAAATTGAGCTTTTTGGGATAATTTCTCTATCGATCATCAATGGTTGTTGTTGCTACAAAAATTTGCCATCATTGTTATTGTCATGCCACCAATGCAACCCTTGTTGACCAAATTGGAATGGTCTACCTACTCAATAGCCAACCGATATACCAGTGTTAATCAGCTTCAACTTGTGTAGATTAACTTGACTTGCATTTACTCATCGACTTGAATTAATCCTCTTCAACCTTTAATGATCCATGAACCAATGTTGACCTGCATCAAACCATGCCAACCCCAGGCAACCCTTGCTAAACAACTTATACCTACTATCCAAACCCAAGGAGTTTTACTTCAATAGAGTCACATAGACCGAGCACTATCAAATAAAATTATTTTTTTATATTTTTACATATTTAAGTTTATAGGGTTCTCTCATGCTTTATAAGTTATTTTGATAGTGTTGGCCTTAGGTATTAAGGCATGGCAATTTAGAGATGATAGATTTAGTACTTAACCATGGAAATAGTGACAACAGTAATCAATGGTGGTTTAGCTAATTTAGTGTTAATTGCATTTATGGTTTACTTTCAAGTTTTTTAAGAATATTAAAAGAAGTAACAAAACATGTGCATGACTTGCTATGCAATAGTTTAAAAAAGAATGAAAAGCTAATAATCAAGGTTATGGTAACCATTAACCATCCTCATTGTATTAATCATGATCATTAGTTTTCTATTAATGTTAGACATTGCCATTGGTCAAGCCAACGCGCTCATTATTATCACTCAATAAGTATCACTCATGATCAAAATATCATCCGTCACTACTAACCTAACATAATGGCATAGCTATAGATTTTCACCATTATTATAATGTCGTCTCAGTTTGGAAAAAATACTAATCCCACTCCCACCAATATCAAACTACAATTTCTATGTCATAATTAAGCACAATTGTTCAGTAATATTGATATCAATTGCCAGTGGTTAGAAACCTTTATGTTGAGTGTTTGTTAGCTTACATCTCATAAACAATATTAAACATAATATTAAATTTTAAAAAAATTGATTCGAAAAAAGAACAAAATTTCTTCTTGATTAGAATAAATTATTATTATCAATGATAAAATTTATTTTATGTAGCTTATAACACTCATATTGTGATAAGTTTTTTTAGTACATGAAATCTGCTTGAGCAATTTAGATAAGTTTGTTTCATTAACTAGTCAAACATGAACTTTGGATACTTCAGCAAGCTTGGTTTTAAATGAACTTCATGGAACCAATATATACGTCATGCATTCTTACATACATATTTTATTGCTTGATGCATTGTGTGCATTATAATCTTTTGTGTCCATCAATTATTGAGATTCAAACTTTTAGATCATGGATGAGAGCATGATTTATTAAACTATTACATAGTTGTGGTGCTTTTAAGTTTTGTATATATTTTTGTGACTATTAGATTTTAGTTATGATACTGTTTACTTTCACATAATATAGCTTCTTTATTACATATATTTTATTGTTTGATTTTTTATACTTTTTATTTAATTATAGTTTTAACATGATATAAAAATGGTTAATATAGAATAATTTTTAATGAATAATCTTAACATCAAGTTCTCACTTTGGGATTTAAAATACTTCAAATTGTAATTATTGATTTAACTATCTAATGCTTATTATTTTTTTTGCAATAATGAAAGGGTTAAGTGGGGTCCTTAGATTTATGGTTATCTAAGTATCCTCAGATAGTGAGTGATCATTCCAATAAACTAAAAATATTTGCAAAACATTACTTGAATATTCATCGTCCAATATACTATCAACAATATCGAAGTTGATTTCAAAAAGCAAAGAAAACGTATTATCTATTAAGTTATTTACAGAATAGTTAATCTACAAATTTTCTTCATATAAATAAACTCTACATAATAATAAATTCGATACATTAAAATAAAAGCATTGATATTAAGTTTTTTTATAATTTTAAATAAACTATGAAATGTCATATATATATTTTTTGTATTTGAAACAAAGTTTTCAAGGCAATACATTCTAATACATAATCTTATTCATCAAATTCTAAATTTTATTTCTACTAATAACTTAAACATATTGAAAACTATGAACATCAAAAATTTGTTTTACTTTTTTATGCAAGTTATAAATTTTTCTTAAAAATTAAAACATAGAATAATATATATATATATATATATATATATATATATTTAATTTATGTCAATAAAATAAATTTTTTTCTTAAGGTTATAGCCATTGATTATTTTGAAGGATGACAATTTCATAGTCTTGATAATGGTATTGTCAAAGAAATTCAAGACTTAATTATTAATATTTTTCCTAGCCAAATCCTTTGAAAATTTACACTTTCATATTAGCTACTTTAGTTTTTTTTTCATGAGCTTTAAGCAAGAAAACTGTTAAAAATTTCAATTTTGAGTTGAATTGCTTTACAAATTTTTTTAGAAATATGAAATAAATCTAACATCTTTGATGAAACATAATAAGTGGATCACAAAAGCCCAAAATGCAAAAGCTCTAACTTCAAGATTAATTATAGAGCAAATTCCAAACGTGAGCTTAAAATGTTCAAGAAATGAGGCCTTATTAAATGGATTTCAGAGATTGAATTGTTTCTTTAAGCTGCAAACTTACAGAGTTCTCTTCATGTTTCTTTTTAATTATTTTAATAGTTTTTAAGGTAATTTTTTTTATCTTTTTTATGTACTACTAATTCATTATTTTGTAACATATTTAAAGATAATTATATGGATCGAAAGGTATTAAGATGTTTTGATTCATCGGTGCATAATTAAAATTTTCCAAGAAAACATAGGCCAACATTCTCCATGTCCGAGTTATAATTCAACATGGTTCTCCATCTCCTCCCTTTAGAAATTGTTTTTGTTTATTGGCAGCATCACCAAACAATATTGTCGTCCTCACAACTTTTTCACTCCACCCCTTTTCTTTCCATTGTTGTGTCTTTCTTACCATACTTTAACCAAATGGCCACACCTTGTTGATCACTCCCCAAATCCAATGTCATTTCCCTTTAACCTGAACAATCCACGGCTCATTTCTATCTTACACTTTAGAATCTGGCCTCTAGTTTCCCATCACCATGACGCACATCCAAGCATTATGATAGTCATGCCTCTAGCTTATTACATTCTCCTCACTACATATCATGTCCTTGGGTTACAATGTTGTCATTTGTGTTAGCCACCACTCATAATTACATCAATTTATGCTTGTCCTCCTTTTCTATACTCGAGGCCAACCCCTCCTAACTAATGGCTTTTGCTTCCTAGCCATCACTTGACTTCCTTTATGATGCTTGTAGTTAAGCATTCTCACCACCACCTTACTTACCCATCTCTTGTAGCTTTGGACTAGTGTGACTTATCTTTTCGAATAGGCCTACTTATTTATATAAGTTTTTGATATCAAAGTAAAGATTTTGTAGTATCCCAACCACTTAATGCTCTAATCTCAAATTATGATCACAAGGCTTGTAAATTATCATAATATGAGCAATTTATCTTTATGAAGGATTATGCTATTAGTTGAAAGGATTTGAAATTGAAAAAGGTTTAAGCTTGTAAATAGTCATTTTTTCCTTTTATATAAATTTTAATTTTTTCTATAAAGACTAAAACCTTATGAATTTTTCATTATAACTTATATAAATAACATATATTTCACTTAATCCACTAACTAGCTCACTTTTTAAATCAACTTAACTTATTATTAAGATCTAAAGGACAAATGAGAGAGTTGTCTATCTGTTTATATTTAGAACATCAAGAATATAAATATTTAGAATCTTAATTTTTTTCTTGATGAAAATCATTTTAATTTTCATTTAAGAAATTTATATAATCTAGTTGTAATCTTTGAATACATTTTTGAGAAAAAAAATTACATTATGTTTTTGAAATTTTCTTAACGTAATTGCATTCCATTATAATGTTAATTAATTTATTTTAAGTTTAAAAAAATATTTATACTAATATTAAACCATTATCTTGAGCTCAATAATTTTTATTTTTCTTATTACTTATCTTAACAAAAATATTTTAATATTTTACAATGCCATTAAGAAAAAACTAAATTGAGAACTTAAAGAGGCTTTTAGGATTGAGTTAAACACATTGCAACATATATAGAAGAATTAATTTGATTGGTCAAATAGGACTGGCACAACATATTTTTTCTCACTAATTTTTGAAATTATTATGATTAGGATCTAAAGTTTTTCTCTCATAGATAAATTTTTACAAAAAAAATCAATATATATAAAAGAGAATAGATTAGATAGAAGACTATTACATTCTATAAACTACAAGAATAGTTATATGAAAATCTACAATAAAGTTAAGATTGAAATAGCAACATTTCATTTTATTTGCTATTTTTATAATTTTCTTAGACTAATTGGCTTAGATTGATGCTTTTTTTGTTAATTTAGTTTTAATAATCATCAAAAGATTAGTTTTGTTGAATTAAAATTATTAAGTCTTAAAAATTTTTATTAATTTCATAATTGAAGATAAAGAATAGATAAAAGAGTATTGGATAAGAATTAAAAGATATTTTAGGAATAAAATATTATTTTATGAATTTTAATAAAAGGTTTAATTCACTGTTCGATACAGGAGAAACACTCAATTTTAAAATGATTTCGTATTGTACACCGATATTTGGAGGTTGAAAATTATGAAAAACATAAAATTACATTATCTATAATCACTAGAAGCACAAACAAAGGGACCCCATTTATAAAAAGGACATACATAACAAACCAATACTTCTAAGCAATACATTCAAACAAATAAAAATGTTAAATGCCCATTAATCCATAGTAAATAAATGCCACATTAAGGAATATCACAACAAACTATTAAGAGTTATTGCTTCATTAACTTGTTTGCTTTTGTAATATTTATTTTTAATCTTTTCTATTTGTTTTGTAAAGATTCGCACACTGTAGAACAAGAAATGTCTAGAAATGAGAAAGACTTTATGTTTAGTTTAAGTAACGGTCAAAATCCAGCTATGAGTTGATAATGGTTCAAACTTGTATTTTGGGTTGAGAACCACATTATTTAAATATTGGCATATGGTTGGAGATGATCCAACATTCATTTAAGTGAATAATGTTAATGATTTATATCTATTCAATAAATACAAAAAATGTGTTTATGTATTTAGCATCAACAATTTAATAAAATAAGGTTCAACATTAATAAAAATTTGAACAGTGTTTGCCTTGAGTTATATTTGAATTAAGAAACACATTTACTACTTAAGCTAAGTTTAAAGTTTTAATCGAACATTTTTATGATGATCTTAGATTAGAATTGAGTCAAATTGAGATTGAATTATTAATAATCCTATATACGATGTAAGATAATTAATTTGTCATTAAAGATAATTTTTAAAAATAAGAAAAAAGTGGAATTTAATAAGAAATTTGATTACATTAATTTAGACAAATATTTAAAAAAGAAGATGGGTTTATTGAGTTGATTATGTCAGTATTTGTTTTATCGTGATTTACACAATTTTTTGTTTATCATGGTCTATATAATTTTTTGTTAACTTATCAAACATTAACTACTATAGTTAAATTAAAACCTTAGTCCTTAACCTTATGTTCGACATGATAGGTTTGAAGGTGTGACTTAAGTTAATCTACTAAAATCACATAAGTCTATTTTTGGCAAAATCATCAACTAGGTTATGTAACATTCAACTAGGTCCTAACACAAGTAATCAATTTTTCACTAGTCCTTTTTTTAACTTATGTCAAAAGATTTGCGTATTATTTTAATAACACTTTTATCATTGTTGATAGTAGTTGACAATTGTAATTGGTTAGCCAAGATAACTTATGATAGTGATGTCCTTAGGTGCTAAGGCATGGCAATTTAGTGATGATAGAGTTTTTACTTAACCATGGAAATAGTGACAACAATAATCAATAGTCATTTAGCTAACTTAGTGTTAATTGAGTTTACGGTTTACTATCGAGTTTGTTAAGATTATTAAGAGAAGTAACAAAAAATGTGCATGACTTGCTATGCAATAGTTTAAAAAAGGGATAATCAAAAGCTAATAATCAAGGTTAAGGTAGGCATTAACCATCCTCATTGTATTGATCATGATCATTAGTTTTCTATTAATGTTAGACATTGCCATTGATCAAGCCAATGCACTCATAACTATCACTCAATAAGTATCACTGGTGATCAAAGTATCATCCATCACTACTAACCAACAATTGTCTAACCTAATGGTATCGCTATAGATTTTCACCATTATTAGAATGTCATCATAGTTTGGAAAAAAAAAACTAATCCCACTACCACCAATATCAAATTACCATTTCTATGTCATAATTGAGCTCAATTGTCCACTAATACTGATACCAATTGCCAGTGGTCAGAAACCTTTATGTTGAGTTTTTGTTACCTTACATCTCAAAAACATTGATTAATGAGAATTAAACATATTATTAAATTTTAAAAAAAATTGATTAAGTAAATGAACATAATTTCATCATAATTGAAATAAATTATTATTAACAATGATAAAATTAATTTTATGTAACTTATAAGACTCGTATTTCAAAAAGAAATAAATAAATTCATTAAATAGCATTTTTTAATTTTTCATAACATATTACATATTTTTCTTGGTAATAATAAAATTATTATCATCTTCTAAGTATTGTTATGAAAAAGTGGGTTTTTTCCTTTTTAAAGAAAGAAAATTTAAAATTGATGTTCTTTGTGCTTAAAATAAACCCACAAGAAAGAGTGGTAAATTTTAAGATTTTCTTTCAATTTTACGTTTAAATTAAAAATTAAATTTTTTAAGAAAGAATAAGAAAGAGTAGTTAAATATTACGCAAAAGATTTTTAAGGTAGTTTGACTCCAAATGAAGCTTAGGTCCACCCCAACTGGTGCTTTGGAAAAAATACTAAAAGTCACAAATTACAAGTAAGGTTTTTCATACGACTTACCTCAAACCTACTTGGGATTTTACCTACGACTAATCTCGAAAATAGTTGAGTTTTTTTCGGGCTCAACTAAAACCCCGAGCTTTTGCACAATTGCCAGGATGCCCTTACACCAAGGAAACAAATACAAAAATTGGCAACAAAATATCAACTTAAGATAATTTAAAAGTACGAGGCACACTCAATACAACAAAAATCCCAAAGAAAAAACTAAAAAGTTGGAGGAATAGTAATTGAAAATAGTTGAAGCAAAACCTCCAATTTTGGGTTTCTTCTCACAACTTTCACTTTGCGAGTTTGGAAGCACTGTATGTACTTGTAATAGTTTAAAATTGTGATTTGAAAGCTTTGAGAACTTAGCAATTGTAACATCTCACAGTTCTTCATCCTTCCCTATTCATACAGCTCAAATTTTTGCTCTAAATCCACTCCTAATGACTCTAAATGAACTAGTTCTTTGGGTAACAAATACATAGCAGTCACCTTTTGATTTGAATCTTGAAATTGACATTTTTGATTGAATCCTGATTTTACCATTCGAGATAAGTCCTGGCCATTGGTATAATTTGCCCATAAATTTATTGAATTAGAAACTTACTGTAATGGTTCTGTATATTCTCGCAAAACTACCTCATGTTCAAAGCTTTTGCTTGTCATTTTATTGCTTACTTGTAGAATTTTACCTTGATTAACCTAAGCCATTAGATTGCACCAGCCCTTCTTCCTTCTTTGACAATGGCATGGGAATTTAGTACCATATTGCAAAAATTGTGTTGCCATTGCCCTCTATGAGGGTTTTAGTTCATATGTCTCTCGAGCTGATAGTATTACAAATGTCCTAAGTGACTATGAAAAGAAATTCATGAAAAATAATTCCTAAAAAATTTTAAAAAAAAATCAAATACCAATATCTATACTTGTCATTAATAATGCTTGGCTCAAAAATAAAAATTCAACAATTATTAAACTTATAACATTTTAAAATATTAATACTACTCGTGTGCCACATCATCTCAAAATTTGGACATATCAAATTCAAGAAAAAATGAGAAATTCAAGTGTAAGAATTTTAATGCATGTCTTCAATTTCCTTGAAGCTTAGCATGACTACAACAGCCTTGAAGACCACTATTTTAGACATTTAAAGTTCATGACTTTACTTAATTGAATATTAAATGTTCTACTTAAAACAAGTCAATATGAGATATAAACATTTATGCTTGACCAATCAAACAGTGAAAGTGAAAACTTATTTTATCTTTTATTATCATCTAAATTGGTTTTTATCTTAGACAACTAAAAGGTATACCATTCAATTAGTATAGAAACTTGCCAACAGAATATTCTATTCAACTAAGAAAGCTATTAATCATTACATTTGAAACTCTTGATATAATTATCATAAATAATATTAAAAGTTTAATCACTCCAAAATAATTCAAATTTAATCTTAATTTTTGTAAACAATCTTATAAGAAATAATAAATAATATATATATATATATATATATACATATATACACACATAATTATGATTAGATAAATGATTATCAAAAGATGTATATATGTTCATAGATATATATTATTCAAGAATTATGAAAGAACAAGTTACAAATTAGATGAAAAATATATGAAAAATATTCATATGAACTATAGGAATGATTATTTGATGTAAACGTTTTTCAAAAACATAATCTTAAAAATATCAAAAATTTGTCATTCACAATTTTTTATTTCTTTAGTTCAAATGTTTTTATGCATATTTTTAGTCATTTAAATGAATCAACATTAAATAAATATACCATATGTGAACCAATGTGTTCTGGAAAAGATGCATAAGACGTCACGAGAGGTCATGTAAGAAACTTCTAACAATTATTTTTATATTATTCACATGATATTTTTAATACCAAGTTAATATTATGAGATTCGGTTAACTAACTTTGTCATGGACTCGATATTTTTTTGTTGTTAATGATAAATCAATGTTTTGAAGTCAAGTATATTATATATTAGTTGTCTTGTTATAAGTTGTGATATATTATTTTGTCACATATATTTTGTTATGTAAAATTGAAAACTTATTTTCCCTTTTTTCATGAAAAGCTGGTCTTTATCAAATAAAGCTAAAGTAGTATACCATCCAATTGGAAAAGAAATTGAGCAAAAGGATATTCTATTCATTGTCCTACTCAATTATGTAAATTTATTAAATTTTTAACTTTTGATATAATTTTCCCAAATAATACTATTAACATCATCAGTATAAAATGATTCAAATTAAATTTTAACTATTACAACAAATCTCATAAAACTAATAATTATCTAACACATATATTCCAAATTATGGGAAGATAAGTGATATATATATATATATATATATATATATATATATATATATAATGAACAAGTGTTCAAAATTGAAGAGAAAAATAAAAAATATGAGAAAAATATTTAGGTCATCAACAGGGGATGCTTGGCTTAGATTCTTAAATAGCTAATCTAATAGAGTTAGCTTAAATATATTAAGTATTTACGAAAATTATGATTACATAATTTTTAAAACTAAAAATAATTTACTATATTTTTTAAACTACAATGCATTAAAGATTTCAAAAATTTATTTTTATCATGCAAATTATGATTTAACTACTCAAAATTACATGAGAAATAAAATTATTGGCTAAAAGATTTCAATTGAATAAATATCTTTTACTAAAAATTGATAGTCTATTTGATGAATTCTAAGAATTAATGATATTTTTTAGGATTGGTCAATGATTTGCTTATCACCAATTAAAAAAAAAATATGGAGATATTTTTGAAGTTTATTTTTCAATAAGATAAGAACATTATGTATTTTTAATGTTATTATTTAGTAAATGTATCATTAGCTCCATAGATCTGATGAACACAATATTCTATAATATTTAGATTAGTTTATAACAGAATTCATAGATGATATTTTGATTTATTAAAAATTTTTAGAACATATTATATATTTACTTATAGTATTACGAATTACGAGAGAGAACTAATTATATACTAAATAATCTAAGTGTGAATTTTGAAATATGTTGTTTTAATAACCATGAATTAACCAAAACTTCTATCAATATAAAAAAAAGAAATTTGTTTGATATATAAGTTATTATAGATAATATGTGAAAAGATCATCAAATATAATGTCTCCATCACTAGATTGTCATTAAAAAGAATTAAATATAAATGAGACTCGATTTATGAAAATAGTTTTTAGATATTTAAAGATATGGAATTTAGTTGCAAAATGACGCTTCTAGAATGTATAGATGCATATTGTGTGTACAATGATGCATGTTTACAATGTCTATGCTAAGAGTTAATGTAGAATAAAAAAGTGATTATGTATACAATTAAACAACTAAAACATTGTGAAAATAATAACTTTCTTCGTGACATAGACTTGGCATTTATAATATTTGTATAAAAAAATAAATACATTATTTATGTGAAATTAAGTATAATATTTTTATAGATTATTGATCTACTTGTTAGGTATTTTGACATTAAGGCCTTCGATAGTATACATTCATTTTTTTGAATTGCAACAATGAAATTGAAGCATAAGAACTATGGGCAACCAAGGAAAAAATGAAGGAGATGAGGGTTTTTGTAATTTAGGAAATTAATTTCTTAAGAAGTTTAGGAGTTTTAAATTCATAAAGTTTTAAAATTTAAAGAGTCTTAAAATATTTTAGATAACACTCTTATACATTTATATAGATGTTTGGACATAATATTTTATTATAAAATACATAATATTTTCATTTCTAAAAAAACAGGTAAATTTTTACCAAACAAAAAAAATTCTACAAATTCTACATTACAATGAGACCATTTATGCAAACACGAACTACTACATGCAAGTGGGTGTAGCTTCTACCCGTGAGAGGCCATATACACACTCATTGACCTATTGTGCACGTGGTAGGTGGCTGACATGTGAGCACGTGATAGGTGGCTTGGAATAAAAAAAATATGTCGAAGTGGTTTAAGAAGTTTAATCTATCAATAATTCAAAGATGAATAACAAAACTAAGAGAAATATTATAACCTTCACCCAGTGATAAATAGAAATAAGAAGAAGTGATTATAGATATTGTGATAGAGTTATCTCAATCACCAATAGGTCTTGATTCAATATAAGTGATTGTAGATAGATTAGCAAAATATATTTATTTTCTTGTTATTAAGACAACTTATTTAAAAAAAATATTGGCTCATATCTATACGAACCAAATTATTGAAATACATTGTTCACAAAAACTGTTATATTAGATATGAAACCTAACTTTTCTTTGCATTTTTCAAAGATGATGGATCAAAACTTTCAAACAAGTTTAAAATTTAGTAGTCATTCATCCTCAAAAGAAGCAATTTATATTATCTATTATTAACAAAATCACATATCATTATTTGGACTAATGAATTTAATAATCTCTATCATTTGATAATAATAAATATTTTAATGTATAAAAATATTAATATAAAATATACTAAAATAAAACATTCTCAAAACAAATGAATTTAAACAGACATGATCTTGAAAAATGAATTCCATTTTTGTTTTAAGAAAAGTCCTGCATAAATAAATTAATGCACTTTGCATGATAGATTAATAAAAAAATCTTCAAATTTTTTCAATAATAATTTACAAAGAAAAATCATGCAAAAATAATTTTCTGGAGCTAAAGACGAGGAAAGAAGCTAGGCAGAAAAAGTACTTATTTGAAAGAAGGGCTCAATCTTTCTCTACATATTTTTTTTGGTCAAGTCAACAACATACTATTCGTAAGCACGAAGTTGGTTTTTTTACAAAGTGAAAGATTCCTTATAGTCTATCCATGAGCTTCATCTCATCTACAATCTCTTTCAACCTCCCACGGCAACAATTCAGTTTCATCCTCGTTGAGCTATGCTTTGTCCGCAAGTCATTGATCTCTTCATTCTTGATGAAGCTTCCTACAAGACTATGCATCCACACCAATAATAGGAGGAATTCGTTATTCATGGTAAGTCAACATATCAAAATAATAAATGCACAACTGAACGATACATGATTCGTACTTGTATTAAATTAAAAGTAGTCTCAAAAGAAGATGCAACTTTCATTACAAATGCAATGTTCTAACTGAAAGCATGAATTTGGCATTTGAGCTTTCATTTTTCAAAATTGAAGAACGAGAAATAAGTTGCATTTAAGATTGACATGAACAAACCATCATCTATTTAACTATTTACTAAATATGCCTTTTTGTTGAGTTTGGGTGGAAGGGACAGCAAGTGTTTTCAACCAACATTTATAATTAGTTTTGTTCAGGAAGATTTTCTAAACAATTGGATTGAAAAATAAATTGAGAAAGAGAAAGGAATGGTTTAAAGTGAGAGAGAGAACAGGGGAGAGACGATCAAATAGGAGAGAGATAAAGAGTAAAGAAGGAATTAACGAGCATGTTCAAAGCTGCACTTCTACGACACTCCGACTAAACTTTATAAATAATAACTAACTCCTAAAATCGATGATTCGCTGATCTACCATTTGTTTCACCCTATTGAAGTGATAACAACCAATTTACAAATTTCAATAATGAAAAACATACATGAATAGTTAAAAAGGCAATTTTACGTAAAAATCACAAATACAAAAGAAATAAAAAAACTCCTTTTCACACTTACAAACATCTTCATTAGAACTCAAATAGATAGTTGTAAAAAGAAACATCACTTTTATCACTTATGCTCCAAGATTTCCCTCCCAAAAGTGACTCACATCCTTAATGTCATGGTAGCTTATAAAATAGAATATAGATTGCAAGTCATTTAAAATATTTTGTTTGATTTCACCAAAATTCTGATAGCTTGTTTGACCCTTTATAGGCCTCTGAGCCACGCACCACCATCCACTTGCATATAAAAAATAAGGACAATAGATGCTTGATCTGCATGTTTACATCATTTACCCTTCAGTGCTTATTGCTGAATTGTGAGAAAAATATGATTCAACTCTCAAGCGTCTATTTTCCAATAGATTTGCATAGTTGACATTGCTTTGACTTGTGATTTTGAAATCTTATATTTTTTTATACAAGTTAATACATATGATCTGCTCAACTTCATATGCATCTAGAGTGGACTTAATCAGACTCGACATCTTAATAATCTTTTAGTGGGATAATTGAGTCTTGGACATTTACACAAGTAATCTCTTCAAATTTTTAACTCTTTTTGTGCATCTTTTTTTCCCATCATTTTTCTTGAAAACTCAATAGAGTAATGCATATTATGAGCTTGTTAATAGTGCTAGCTTTGTTAGCATGTCTATTTAAATATATATACTAAAAATTTTGATAATACCCAATCAATCAATAACCAAATGTTAAGAAACTTCAATTGTATCAGCAAAGTTCTTTACAAGGCAAATTGCATTTCCATAATCATTGAATATAATAAAAATCATAATTTTCCTTTTATCTTAGAAGATTTTTTAAATCATGCAATCTCTTTACATGCCTTTCAGGAGATGATGTTTCGAATTTGGCTGTGGAGAGACCCACATATTCTGAAACTGAGGCATTTGGCTAAGTCCTACTACACAACTAGTATATGTATCTTAAGGTACTCTTCTAAATATCAATATCATATTTTAAGCTACAATTTATGTAACATCAGAGTACTATGACATTACTTCATATACATAAGAATTTATTCAATCCTTTGCAAATGTTTTTGATATGGGTAACAAAACCAACTATATATTTAGGGTCAAGTTTTATTCATAAAATGATATGCATAAGATTCCTATCACAGACTTCTAGACATCTGGAAGAGAGAAAAGAGAGATAGAGTGTTTGTGTAAGGGAAGGCAGAATACATATTGAATTTAGGCTGTCTCTATTTTGATCAATCTTCTTTTCTTCCGATAGGTAATATTCAGCAAATCATGTTCATCAAGAAGAAAAAAGTCCTCTACCTTATCACTATTTAAGGAAAGGTCACCAAATTAGGGCAACTTTGCTGAAGTTTGCTCCTCTTCCTAAAAAGTAACAAAAAGCTATTATATGCAAAACTTCTAGACATCTGAAAAAGAGAAAGGAGAGAGGGTGTTTGTGTTGGGGAAGGCTAAATACTTACTGAATTTAGGCTTTCTCTATTTTGATGAGTTTTCTTCCTGTAGGTAACATTCAGCAAAGCATGCTCATTAGGAAGACTAAAGTCGTCGACTTTATTGGCTCCATCAGCAATCTCAGGTAAAAAGCTTCCCAAAGGTAGGGTATCCCCATTAAATGCACAAATTTCCTACATAGGATAGATGCAAGAATTACTAGTATTATTTCAGAAAAAGAGAAAAGCTGCATGAAGTCCTTGGGAATGGCTGAAAGATTTAGAAATGAATCTTTTAAAAGTCCAAAGTGCAAAAAAATTTCTCCTACTTCATCAAAAGGCTTTTGAGTTGAGTCACCGACTATCTCCTAAAAATATGACAAACTATTTTTTATTTCTTTCATTTTCTCACTCCAAAAAGAAATCCCAAAAGAGTTTCTCAAGGCCAAGCAGATCAAAATAGCTAGCATATAAGCTGGGCAATAGAAAGACAGACACTAAGCTATCAGTATTGAAGAAAAGGTCACTAAATTCATGTAGCTTTGCTGAAGATTGCTCCTTTTCCTAAAAGGTAATAAAGAACCCTTATTTGCAAAACTTCTAAACATCTAAAAGAGAGAAAGGAGAGAGAGGGTGTTTGTGTTGGGGATGGCAGAATGCATACTGAATTTAATCTATCTCTATTTTATGATTTTTCTACCGGTAGGTAATATTCAGCGAGGCATGCCCATTATGAAGCAAAAAGTCCTTGGCCTTATCAGTGCCATCAACAATCTCAGGCAAACAGCTTCCCAAAGGTAGCGTATCCCCATTAAATGGACAAATTTCTTGCATAGGATAGATTAATGGAAGTGGAATGCAAATTCTGGCTTCTCTTTAATGGGCTCCACATTGTCAACTTCTGCATTTAACTTAGAAGGTAACTCTAGTAGGGACACATTTTAGAAAGCTTGTCAAAAAGTTGTTAGGTTTGATTGTTGTGGTTATTGCCATTTACGAAAGGAACAAAAAAGTGTCTTTTAAATGAAATTTTAATTTTGTTTGATGAAATGTGGTTGAAAAAGTATTCTTGTAATAGGTTTGAATATATTTTGTGTAAAGATTAGACCATTCCATAACATTTTTGAATGACATGTGAAAAAAAAGATAAATTTGTCCATTTTTTACAATAAAAAATAGATAACATTGGCCTTAACACCAACTTTCAAAACTATTTCACATGCATTGGGATTTCAGCATGTTTTTTTTACCCAGTTTAACAAAGCATAAGCTAACAAATCCATAGTTCTATGAACAAAAATGCTCCCCAAAATCATCAACAAAGATATTATACTAACACCATCTATTATGTTTAAAATGCTTATAACTTGATGAATAAGTGCCACAACTAATAAATTGTCTTTTGAGAAAAAAACGTCCAATTTAAGATTTAAGCTATGCCTATATTATTGCTATAAGATTGTAATGTTATGTAGTCACAATGCAAGATAGTTAAATTTATCATAAATAGAATGAATACTTTGAAGAACAAGCGACTACACTTCAAAATATGAGTACAAATAAGTACATTTGAGAGAAGGTTTGCTGGTGTTTTAGTAATTGAGAATAAGTTTAGAGAAAATAGGTTTTGATGGTTTGGAAATATTTAACCTTTTAGAAGATGTGCTATTAAATTTTTCTCATATGAATAGAAAAATAGACAAATCGAATAGCACATAAGAAAAAGATAATTTGAAAAGAGAAGAGGTAGGCTAATAAATTACATTATGGACTTGTAACCTAAAACCAAATTTTTTTGTTCATATTGGTTTACAAGTTTGGCTTAACTAGCTAGAAGATAACTAGTCTAATTTTTTATTCTTAAACTATACTTTGCTATTGAGATCTACTTAATAATTATACAAATATCTAAGACTTATATTAGAATATTTGAATGATATTTAATGGAAAAAAATGAGTCAAGGATCTAGTAATAATATTTAAAAACTTTATGAGCTTAATGGCTACTTTTGAAACCTAAAAAACTTGAAATTTTGGCCAAATCTCAAAAGCCTACATGCAATTTGTCATTTAAAGAAAGGATGTTTCTTAAGCATCAAGAAATCATGATTTAGTTGTATATGGTGAAACTATATATTGCTTTTGACCTTTAAAACGATGTACATAGTTATTCACTAAGTCAATTATAATTTTTTACTGTTCTCTATCATTGGAATTGAAATTAGAAAAGGAAAGGAATGCCAATAGAACTCTATGTAGTTGAAGGCATTTGCTTTGCTAGTGCATAAAGGTGCTTAATGATTTGGGCTTCTATATAATCCAAGAGTTCACTCATTAATAGTGTATTTTAAACAAAGTCAAATAAATAAAGGCTAAATGGGAATTCCCTTACAAAATAAGATGCTATAAAAGTTTATTTAATTTTATTTACTTTAATCAATACTGAAAATACTTAAATATAGAAAAAAACATCAATGGTCATGTGATAGTTAGCATTTTTTAGAAATTAGCCTTTTTATATGAGATTAAAGGGATAGTCTATATATTGTCATCAAATAAATGGAATTACTTTTCTAAACCTTTGAAATATATGAGCACTTTAAAAGAGAATTTAAATAAATTTGCATCTCTAAACAATCAAATAAGCACATGCTTCTCCCTATTAATAAAGAAGAAAATTTCTCAAAGACAATGAGCACAACTCCAAATTGACTTGACCATGAAAGCTTATAAAACACCTTGCTCCAACATGGAAGAAATCGACAAAGAAATAGTCAGTATCAATAACATCCAGACCTTTATGAAAGGAAAAGGGAAAGTTTCCCATGTAGCTATTAATCAACAAATCTTACCAATGAAATAAAAACCTAAAGAATGCAAAAATCAACTATGGAAGGGTATCTAAGAAAAAATGCCTATAACTATGTTAGTATCACAATTCTGAGGATGACAACATTACCTATTTTGATGCAATTTTTAAAAATTGTTTTAATATGCATGACAATTGAGACAAATGACAGTAGGGAGTGATCATCAAATTTAAAAGTGGAATCAATAGTGCAAGGAAAAACCCTAGTAGACTAATAAATGAAGGAATATATTGATCAATAGCCACACAAAAGAAATTTTTAGTCTTTAAATATGAACCTTAAATGAGCAAAACCTTTTTAGAGACCAAACATTTCAATACCTCATCAAAAAGGCAATGTCATAAAATGATGGAATTAGAGTCATACTTTCAGCATTGCTTAAAGATGAATAAGGAAAAAACTAATGGATCCATTAGGTAATAACTAGATTTTCAGACCGAAAAGAGACAGGGATATGAGAGAATCACCTTTACAACGATTGACACCTGAATTATTGGCAATGTTATAGTGATATATGATAAGATCAACCCTATTGTCATTAGTGGCTAAATTATGAGCCATGTTACGACAAAGATACTATCATGATAAGTATAAGATACTAGCAAATGTGGGCAATGGTTTCGTAAAACAAAAGAAGGATTTAAAAACATTTTGTAACTATGTTTGTGAACACTTAATGTATAAAAAATATATAGTTTAAAAAATAATAAAAAAAGAAAACTTAAAACAATGTTTAAAAATTTCAAAAATCTTATGAATAAAATATAAATAATTACTAATAACATGTAATAAAAATTATAAAAAAAATAAATAAAATGAAAAGATAAAACAAAGAAAAGACAATAAAAGTGACATATTAGAGTCATCATATGAACAAACTAAAACTATGGTTTAAGTTAGTTAAATTATTAAATTATTTTGAAATACTATTTTGGATTGTGATTTACTATGATATGAGCATACTACATAATATATAATTATCTATATATATGTTCTGATTTATATGATAACATACTATACTTATATACACACACACATGGCTATTAAAAAGTAAAATAAAAAATAGAAATATATGATATAAAAACAAATTAAAAAATGAGAGAATGAAGGATTGAATAATCTAGAGCACGAAAATGATGAAATAAGAATGTGATGATTTCTCTATGACTTCATCTCACAATTGTTTGATATGAGAGAATCACATTTTGTATTATTGGTACCTAAATTATTATATGAAAAAGCAAAAAACCCTCTACCATGAATACAGGGTTCTAAACAATGCTTGCAATGCTACAATGGTATATGATACGATCACCCCTATTTTCTATAGTAGCTAAATTATGAGCCATGACATGACAAGTACAGCACCACGTGACTAACAAATACTAGACAATGTGAGCGATGGTTCCATGATAAATAATATGAAATGGAACCCTAAGTGAGGATAGTGATCATATGAAAAATTAAAAATCTTAAAAAAATAAGTAAAAAAAATAAAAATAAAATAAAAGTAATACTAATATGAGAACAAGAAAAAAATAATATATGATATCAATATTATACGACAATTATGTTTATTATGAGCATATAAACATTGATTCAGCATTTTATATCTTTTATTGATAGCATATATTATTCTTAATTATTGCTCCATCTTTATTGAACCACACAACCATATTATTTTATCTTCTTGTAATTAGTTGTTTACATATTAAGTATATTATGCTTTTTTACTTATATTATAAGCCAAGATACATGCATATACAATACTAAGAGTTCTTAAAAGATAAATTAAGATTTTGAATTAAATATAATATTATCTTTTAAACTTCGTGAGAGACATTGAATGTGAAGACAATTGTTATACTTAGTTGACAAAAAATACATTTATATACTTATCAACTTATCTTTCATTTGATAGCTTGAGATCACGTTTGCTGCTATGCTTTTATTTTATCTTAAGATATTATATTAGATATTTGATGCTTTTCATCACCCCCACTAAAATTTGGAATTGTGCCCTTTAGGTTTGTCACATGCTCCTTTATTGTATGTTATTCCGATATTGTTGGTATATTATATAAGATTATTTTAATATTAAGCCAAACGGGAGTGACAATTAGACCATCAAAAGTGCTAATACAATAAATGTGAACTTTAGGAGTGCATGGACACTGTTGGCTTAGCAAGAGCTCTTTTCCACCTGCACCAAATTGGATGCTGGCAGAAAGGCATACAATGCTGTCGCTTTCAAGGGGAGCCACTTGCACGCCAGCACCATCTGGGAAAAAACTAAGTTGGACACAAAAATTCATCACAAAGGAATCCAAGCAAGGACAAAAGCATCAATTAAAACAACACAAAAATACTTGACAATAGTCCAAAACAAATGACAAATAAAATTGCTTCAAAGCATAACAAGTTCAACAAAAACCCAATTAGATGAATAGAACACATACCAATGGCATCCTCAAGCACATCTCACGTACCACATTTAACCCAACAACAATTGCCTAATAGAACACAAGCAACATATTCAAATAAGTGCAGCACTAAGTAATGACAAAATATTCGATATCAAAATAGAGTATAAAATACCTCAAGGCAAGATGGATCTTGCACAGATTGATTCACTATTTGCCTAAGTAGCCTTTCCAATGCATCCGGAGGCATTTGTACACAGTTTCAACCATGAATGTTAAATGTTCTAGAAAATTCAAGATAGCCTCGTACTTAGTCATCCATATCAAATATAAGAGTATATTTGCAAGCTAGTGCAAGTAGGTCAAATCATCAACACAGATATTGCAACAATCTTTTGAGAAATAACAAGACCCTAGGAGAAAGAAAGAATTCAACTTTTTTTTTGTTTTAATCAAAATAATCAGTTTGTCAATAATAAGAAAATGTTCCCAAAAATGCTATAATTCTAATTTACAATCAATATAACCATGAAGAAAAGCTCATTACCTCAAAACTAACCAAACTAATAGACGAACATTGGACACATGGGTGTAATCCAGTACTAACAAATAGATGAGAATTAAAGCAGATTTTTTAGGGTGCATTATGAGCAATAATGTAATCCATCTTAAAATTAAATTCCATAGTGAAACTATACTATGTTCCATAATGAACAACATTCACCACAAAGTATAAGTATGCACATAGAAGGAAAAAGCTAAGATGAACAATAGCATTACACCCAACATGATAGAAGTAGAAATGACAGCATGCTTGAAAACTTAAGGTTAACATCTAAATCTCAACAATGAATTACAAAGTGCAAATTTAATTCAATCAAGTTAAGCAAACTAAAGTAGTAAAAAAAATAAAAAAGTAAAATACTAAACAAGATTTCTTCCTACCATAGGAAAATGGTAGCATGTGTGCAGAATGAAAATGAAAAAGACAAACTGAATGTTTTAAAAGGAGCTTTCGATATGTACTCGATTTGCAAACCTTTCTTCATGGATGTTATTCCACTTGTGGAAGTATACAAGGAAATTGGAGACATGTTGAAGGACATGACTATCAAGGAAGTTTTGGGCCTGACAAGCATGGAACACAGCTATGCCTATGATGAGATGTACACGAAGGGCATCCTTAATTGCTCACGTGTCGGCATCATCCTCAGGGTGATCTGCTCCTCCTGTATCCTTCTGGCTTTCTTGTTGTTCGTTTTCTCCCCAAAGCATGGCTTTGACACTACTGACGTCACGATCACTTATGTCCTGCTTGGAGCTTCCATATGTCTTGATACCGTGGCTTCTCTCATGCTCCTGCTTTTTGATTGGTTTGTGATCTTCCTTCTTGAATTTAAGAAACTAGGCAAGTGAAATTTGCTTCTTGTCCAGCTCATTCACAGAATAAGGAGAAGATTGTGGCATGAAAGAAGATGGAGGCCTTCAGAGATGCCATAACTCTACTTGATCGCCAACTGGTTCGGGAATGCAGCAGCACAGCCAAAGGAACATGCATCACTAGACAATCTGAAGAATAGGAGGATAAACAAATGGGCATGCAGAATAGAATCCAAGCTTAGATGACCGATTAGAGCATTTCAGGAGGCAACGGTATTGTTTCCGAGCTAGACCAGTGGATTTTCATCCTACACTTCGTATTCACAGAAGTCAGTAAAGGCAACTCAACAACTTCTAGAGCTCATCACTACACTTGCTAAGAAACTCTTAGAAATATCGTGGGGGCAGTTCAACAATAAGGCAAGGCTCGCTACACTCTAGCAAGTCGATGCCTCAGTATGGGTTGTCCCAGTATTCCTTAATTTCATAGAAGGCTTATCAGTCGATCTGCAAGTTCTTGTGTGGCACATTGCGACACAGCTAATGTACCACTGGTAGCCCCAGGAGCTGCACGCATTGCATCATCGTCATGTACCACAACCATAGTCTAAGGGGTTAAGAGCATAGAAAAGCACTTGGCGTGGGATGCAGGCATGCAAGTGCCTGTTCCACCATATGTTGTATCTGGTGTTGATGCAACTAGAGATAATGGCAACCATGAGAGGAGCAATGCTGCTGATTCATTGGCACGCTTGCTATGACATGGTAAAGTTCATCTGCAGGCATGAAGAGGATTTGACGTCTACTGTGAGCAGCGATGATGAGGTTGGGGGGAAGGCATGCAGGCTGATGCTGACCGAACCTATAGAATCGATCGCATAACCATCTCTATTTTCAGGTAGTGCGAGTGCTTGTGCACCTGATTCTTGTGCTTGGGGAGCAACAAAGGTGGCAGGTGAACACATCAGCATGGGTGGAGCTTTTGATGAAACGGGCGAAGAATACTCGAGCGATTATGCAGGTGAAGCAGCTCGACAGGGGAGGCGACATTCCAACATCATTTTGGTGCGGGATGCAAGTATGCACAAGCCTGTCTGACTATATGTTGTATAGGGTGTTGATGCCACCAAAGATAATGGCAACCATGGGAGGAGCGAGCCCGCTGATTTACTGCACGCTTGCTATGACTTGGTAAAGTTCATCGGACAGCACGAAGAGGACTTGACATCGATTATGAACAACGATGATGAGGTTGAGGGGAATGCCTGTAGGCTAATGCTGACCAAACCTTAAGAATGGATCACATATCCATCTCTGTTTCAGATAACGCGAGTGCTTGCACACCTGATTCTTATGCTTGGGGAGGAACAAAGGAGGCAAGTGATCACATCGACATGGGTGAAGCTTTTGATGCAAGGGGTGAAGAATACTCGAGCGAGCATGCATGATTTCCTTCCCCTAAACTGCTTACCACCTTGCCTTTGCCGCTTTTTTTTTCTCTTGACAAGAACGGCTTCTCTTGCTCTTTTGGTATCCAGCGACATCGCCTTCGAGTGCTGCTTTTGTCGGTTGCTTAGCCCACCATACTGGTTGAACAATAAGTTATCTGAAGCCTAACCAGGTACAAATAAGCTTTGAAGAAACAAAATCATGTAACAAAACAAAAAAACATGACCCTTTTGTAATTAAAAATGGCAAATGTAACTATGACAACATTTTTTGTTTTACAACAATTTTAGCCTTGTACTTTTCTCTATCCCCTCTGCCTGCTTGAATGAGAGCTCCTATCTTCTGCTTGCTGAGCTTGCTCATGACGTGCACCTAAACACAACACATTATTTTCATTTGTTAACCAATGAAGCAAGGAAAGTCGGTCATGAATTAGGGCACTATATGAGGTTTTATATTCAGAAATTGTACTTCTTGAACTAATCTAATCAGCTATATTCTTGGCAAGGATGGTGACCAAAGTTTCACTATAGTTTCTAAATTCAATTATAAACTACAATCTTAGCCAAGGTAAGAATACAAATATTGTGATCATAAAATATCAAAATTAAAATAACTAACCAACTAAATTTTGTTAAACTAATGATCTAACCCAAGATGAATGAACGATCAAATGATCTATTCTTAATAAGATATTTCATTTTCTTTAATCATGAGATTGGATGGTTTGATCAATTTCTAGGCTCGAGACATGAATGCTTCTTTATTTTCTTCATACACCGGTGAACAAACTATCTGGCTTCACTTCTCCAGACGAGATCATCATTAACATCATCAGGCCATTAAAAGACATGAAATATCCATGAATAATACACGTTGAGAAGTGAAATCAGAAGGGCCATCAAACCAATAGAAATCAACCAAGTTAGAGAATTACCTCAAGTTTAACGGGGTTCACATGTTTTGCACTTAGCTGCTCAGAAGATGGAATTTCAAAAGTTGCTGCTGTATGGCCTTCATCCTTTCTTAATAGACTATGTTTAGGCAAGGCCTTCTTTGCCTCTTTATTTGCCAAATAAACATTTGAAAATGATTTCTCAAGTTAAATTTCTAGTTAAGACATGAAGACCTTGCATATAACTTATGCTCATTTATTTGATAACAATGGAGACTGCCTTCGATTTAAAAGCTTGGTCAAGAACATCTGCATGAACAAGGTAATCTTTGTAGAAGCTATGCTATCAATAATGCATGGCAATCGATGAGCTGCTAAGAAAATTGAATATAGAAGATAAAAGATAAAGTCTACCTTCAATTGTTTGATACGTTGGAAGTCTTCATTAAAGAGAACACCATTAGCTTCATCAGTTGAAACTTCAGCAACCTTGATTACAAGTCTTTTAAGAGAACACGGACATGCATCAACAGCATTCAGGCATTCAAAAAAATCGCCTAGCCTCCTCTTCTTTCCATTTGATGGATCTTTCCCATCATCAGCATCTTCATCTTGCCGATCAATAGGTATGGCTTGCACTTCTATTTCTTCATTCAATTCTTTAGTGTCACAAACATTAGCCAATTCCCTATCATCTGAACCTTCTTCATCACAGTCATTCCTGTAGGCATCATCTTCCAAACCATCAATACTACTAGATTGTCCACTTCGAGTGAAAAATTCATTGTCACACTCTCCATCATTTTCTACAGAATTGTCATCTTCTTCATATGCAACTCTAGCACAGATATCACTGTGAACTGGTGAGGAATCATTTTCAGCTTCAGAACCATAAGCAACAATTTCATCCTCAGAACAACTATATAAAGGCCCATCATCATCTTGTTTAAGTAACTAAACACCGGGCACGTCATTGGCAACACTAACTTCTCTGAATGCTTTTGGTCTAGCTTTTGAATCAATGGGATGACCTCGATCTTTCTTGACCAAAAATGAAGGGCATATCTATAGAAATGAGGAAAGAAAATTGAAATTTTTTTCCAAATATAGCAAATTTGTCATTCTTTTTTCATTGCACCATTAAGCATGCCGTAAAAAAATAGCAAAGGCAAAAAAATACCTCTCTTAATAATGTGATCAAGGAGCACGTAGCAATTAAAACAGCTTTCTCATGCAACTTTTTTTACAAGACCAAGTCTTGAAGAAGGTCTTCATTCATCAACTAAGTCACAATGAAAAAAAAACAAAAAGTTATTATTTACCTATGAAATACAATAATTTAAGAAAGATGATGGTAGCTGCACCTTTCATCCTGTAGCAAAAAAATAAAGGGATCCAAATATTCTTATGTTGCTATGAAGAGCAAGAATGAAAAAGGAATAGCTCAGTTTAGGCTGTATGTAAATACAAATAAATCTTGCTTCCTAGGTTTTGATCACCTTGAAGCATTTTTTGAGTGTTGATTAGAAATTCTATATCAGAATTGCAAACTGAAAAAAATTCATAAATTGCTGATGATATACAAATAGGAAGGAAATCATCATGTAAAGAGATAAGGATTCATGATGTAACAGAAGTGCTTGAGTAAATATATAAGGCACAGTTTCCATAATGCATTTATTCCAACTATCTATCTATCATGCTTTTGAACCATATTACTATTCCTTTTCTTTGAATGTTTTTTTAATATATGCAGGCACTTAAATCTGATTGGCGACATAGCTATTAGAATATTCTATCAAGAATGTAACGCTCACATATATTTCTATCTTTTCAAAGGTGTAATTCATGAAAAATTGTAGTATTTATAACTATATTGTCATGTTCACTAACAAGTATTTTACATATGCTGTTACTTCTCGAAAAGTGCATTTGCCAGTATCCAAGCCACATTAATTAAATATGTTTGCATATTTAGGTATAATTTAAAGGTAATTGCATCAAATGCAAGAGCATCAGTATGATAGTCTAAATTATTTAATTATAAAATACATTTTTATTTGTGTATTTAATGTTAAATGTAAACTGTACAAATCCAACACTATGAAATCAATATATTTTGATGCATCTCACAAAAAATATCATGTGGTTAATAGCTAGATTTGAAACTTGGGCAAACTATTGAGAAAATCTTGAAATGAGATATCTACGAGTACATTATTGTGATCTTTGAAGTCTTTTAAATTTTTTTATAAATTATTAAAAAGAAAATTAAAACAATATTTTATATAATCCTCTTTATTATTATAAAAAGAATAAGCTTACCTTCCCCAATGATTTTTTAGCTATGCTCTACAAATGAGGAGGTTTGAGAAAAAAAAGAAGAGCTTGAGAGAAAAAAGAAAAGGATAATGGCTTGTGCTTGGGTCCGGAGGGCTACAATAATATAATCCAGTACTAACAAAGAGATGAGGATTAAAGAAAATTTATTAGGGTGCATTACGAGCAATAATGTAATCCATCTTAAAATTAAGTTCCACACTGAAACTAAACTATATCCCACTATGAACATATTCACCAAAAAATATAAGTATGCACATAGAAGAAAAAAGCTAAGATGAACAATAGCATTACACCCAACAGGATAGAAGTAGAAATAACAGCATGCTTGAAAACTGAAGTTTAACATCTAAATTTCAACAATGAATTACAAAGTGCAAATTTTATTGATCAAGTTAAGCAAAGTAAACTAAACTAATAAAAAAATAAAAAAAGTAAAATACAATGAAAAATTAAAGAAAAGCTCAAAACCTTATCATGGCAAACCTGGATCCCCTGCAGAAAGCTAATTGGTCACATCACACTAACGGGGATATCAAGATAATTACATTCATTCATTAATTGATGTTTTATAGTTCATATTATGAATAATCATCAAGGACAAATAGTCATCATAAATGTAACAAAATACCTGAACATATCTTTGAAGGAATGGATTGAAGTTTAACAAGACAAGGTAGTGCAATCAAATAGTTCTAGCAATTATTTTCAACATCATCATCCTAACTTGAAAGAGCCAAGTTATGCTAAACTTATGAAATGGTCTATGCAGATGTTCATAATAAAAAGGAACTTGTACATATGACAAGCACAGAAAAAAAATATAGAATTATTTTATGTGAAATTGAAAAAGTAAGATACCATGAAACAAGGGCTTCATAAACAACTTTAAAATGATTTACCAAGCAGGGTGATGAATAACAATGCAATGGATACAAATGACATTCATTTTTTAAAATTAGCTCATATATATATATAGGAAAAAAATAGATATTTCACCACACATCTAATAGGTTATTGTTTACAACTTACAAGCAAAAATTGGGTAGATACTTCAATAAAAGAACAAGAATTTGTATTAAAAATTGACTAAAATCAATATCAATTTTTAAAAACACAAAATCTTAAAGCCCTCGTCATGCTATTCATGTCATTAAATATCCACACAAACACAACAACCCTTCAAATTATACAAAGTTCCACACCAGTAGAAGTACAAATTTATCAAAGAAATACCAAACTGGTAAATGGAGAGTTTTACCTGAATTGCAAATTGTCAGGAAATTAAAATTAGTCCATCCACAACTAAACATAGCACCACCAACAAATATAGTTAATGGAATAAAAAAACCAAACCTATCATACTTAGTATTATTATCTACTATGAATAACTCACTGAATTCATATCAAGACAGAAGTCACTTCAGGAAGGGAAATGAAATGTAATAGGCTACCATGAACTCAAGGAGTTAGCCGTGGCTGAAACTAAGATTAGAATTTTTCCTCAATCAAAACTCTTAAAATTTGCACAGTGGGGAAAATACACACACCAATCCAACATATTTGACAATGACATTCTATTCCAGCCCTAAGATGTTATCCACTTTACAATTCAATCTCTGAGCAGCCAAAAGAAGAATCAAAATGAATATGCAAAGAAGTACGATTCTAGTTTTAGAAAGTAGTTAATTTGACAATTGCCTTTCTTGGTCATAGGCTTCAAACAAAATTTCAATAATTTTAAATAAAGATTTCTAAAATTAAAAAGATCTTAAAAGTAAGCGCTAGCTACTGCTCAAAAAAGCATGACATTGAAATTAAACCATTTCATTAAAAAAATGAATTAAGCTACAAGAATGTTTAACGTTTTTTACTTTAAAGATAATATATTATGCCTTATGTGGAAAACCTCGCTTGACAAAAAAATGGACCCATTTTAAAGCTTTTCATAGATTGGTTAGCATGTTTACAAATGCCAAAAACTCCAACAATATTTAAATATACTAGATAATATTGTACAATTACAAATTTTCAAACTAAGGAGTTTTTAACAATACAGATGAACAATGAATCTAATTAAATGTTCCTCATTCAATCTTTAGTTATATGTATAATAATGACCCCCAACACACCCATGCAAACAATCTGGTGCCTCAAAAAGAAGTTTAAAAATAAGCAAAGAAATGATAAGACAAGAATGAAAAAGGGAAAATCTAAGAGAACCAAAAAAACTACCATCAAATTATAGGTAATCACCATTCAACCAAGTTAGGGAAAGCAAACATCATTAACAATAGGGAGAAAACACCATTATGGAAGCAATCACGACCAAGCAGTATAAATCTGATTATCTAATAGGTGCTTGCATACAAAAGACATAAACTATATACATGGAGAGCAACAAAAAACCTAACCACCTCAAATCGTTCATTGCAGAAATGAAAACGAGAGAAGAGCCTCTCAACAAAGCCCTGTGAAGTTAGACAAAGTATGCATTATGGCTTGGAACAAGAATTTTCAAAAAAAGCAGGACTTCAATTCAAGGCTTATTAACCTGTGAATCTTTAAGATGAATAAGAGGAGAATAGGAGTGTGTTACTTCATTTTTTGATAATTGATGTTGCTGTCTTTTCATACTACGAACAACACATTGCAATTTTGCATTTTTCTTTTTCTTGCTCGAAGTAGTTCCCTTTTGTTGTGCCTAAATATGTACAAAGATATCACAATTAGAAAAATATTTAGGAATTCCAGTACCTAACACAATTCTATAGCAATGATCATACAGAGCATGTGTTAATCTATGAAAGTGTTCCATAAGTCAAGTTTTTCCTTCCAATACAATTACCATCACTTGCATTTTTGTAATCTCATAGACTGTAGGTAAAAGAAAACAAAATTCTACAAAAACTTGAAAGACTATTGAGAACTTACCTTTCAGTGAAAATATCACGCTTTTTCAATTTAAGAGCATAAACTTAAGTTAAAACAAAAATGTAAACTCATGCTCAAAGATCAGTAGAATAAAGAGAACAACATGAAAATCTATAGATGGAATTGATGCAAAGGAGCAAAAATTGAGAAGATACATATCGAAGTTCTGATGACAAATTTCTTTGAAATATTTTTGGTAAGCTTATATCACCCAACAAAATTATAGAGGCCATCTCTGAATATTTTTTTACTTAGGTATAATGATAACATTTGAAAATTCTTGAATTTATGCATATCAACTTCTCCACCTCCGAGTGACTAGGTTATTCTCTACGATAAATGAGCATTGCCTCAAAAAACTACTATTCTGAATACACAAGGGAAAAAATTTCCGAATAATAGAGCAAATTAGCAAGTAAGAAAACCTTTTCTAATATAGCATTCCATTCAAACATATGAAAAATAGACTGAAGCACTTATATTAACTCAAGTTTGCCTTAACCAATGCACAAACTTTGAGTCATTGACTAGGCACAAAAAACTAATTGAATGTCCTCAAGTCAAATTAAACAATATTAAGAAGTTTACCCAATTTACCTAACTACAGAAACCTGATTAGAATAACACTTTAGTTCTTAATTATTGAGGTTTTATGGAACTTTAAAGAAGAGAATTTATTTGTCAAACGAAATAATAACTTGTTGGAATGACTGTCCTTGTAGATGGAAATCGACGTAAAAATAAAAAATTTAATACTTAGTTGAAACTTCTACAACTAGAAAAAAAGGCTTTTACTTTGTTGAATAAAAACTTGCACACTAGTTGTAATATAAACTATTCAATCCAAAAATCCAAGACCTCTTGCAAATATTTTGAAAGCCCCATCATCATCTCAAAGTTACCGTGCAATATATGTCAATCATTCTTTGTTAACCATTAACACCACAACATATCATGGACTCTAACACCATACCTAGATTATCATATGGAATAACTATGACATCACATCATGCTTATTGCAACTTCATAACTGCACACAAGAAAGCCAAAAAAAATAAATTTAGACACCAAGTACATGCCTTACAAAAAGTTTCCATACTAAGAATGTTTTGTGGATTTTGGATGCATTCCTCATTCTCATCACTTGAGTCTTCACTATCATCATCATCATCATCATCAACACCATCAATAAGGAAAGACAGAGCTGATACCATGACCCATTGTTCAGCAAAAAGAAAAAATAAAAAAGGCATAATAAGATAACTAATGGGACTTAACCAATTGTAGAGATAAGGAAAATATCACACTTGAAGACTTGTGAAAGCATGAATTGCAAATATCATCAGCAATTCAATCATCAAAACATACTTTTCGGCGATGAAGATCGCACAGTACAACAAGTGACCTCCTCGCCCTTAGTTCTTCCTCTCCCTTCAAACAAGAAATCATACATCAGTTATTATAATCAACAAAATTAAGAAAAATCAGCAAAAATAGAGTACATATGACATCACACACCTGTAGCAATGAGAAAATAAATGTTATGAAGCTTCCTTTTTTGCTTCATTTGTATGTTATTTGTTCATGTGCCGAACATGTCCACAAATAGGAAAATGCAAGTTTCCTGAGGTTTCAAGCACCAACGTTTTGAAGCTCCATAAATAATTCAAGAGGCACATCCAACTCAAAAATTTGCCCATACAACTAAGAAAAACATAACTAAAAGCATAAACTTTCAAAACAAACAAGAAAAATCAATAACATGCTAGAGAAATTCAATTTTTGTAGAATCATTGGAACTACTTACCTCTTGCAATACTAAATAATATTATGAAAAAAATTCCATTTTGGTTGATTTAAGGTCATTTGGTATAAGCCCATAAACTTTCACAGCCTTCATCTAGGCATTTGAAGTTGGTAAAATGTTTTACATAGGCCATTTCTCTTAGCTTATAAGATACACTTAAAAACCCCACTTATTCATCTCTCCTTCCTAATTCTTTCAGTTGACCTCTACGCAACTCTATGGTCTATCTTTCCATTTATCTCGGACGCCTCCCAACTATCTACTTCTATGACTTGTACCTCTCCATTGTCCTCAAGGTAGCCAAACCATGGTAATATATGTCAAAAATTGTATTAAAGCTAATGCTTAGGACTTTGTAGAAGCAATGTGCTATATTGTCTAAATATACTAAAAGATTAACAAAGATGGTTATATCAATAAATAGTTAATTGAAAAGAAGCAAGGATTCCTACACTATCATGGATGGATATGTATAAAGAAATAATTTCAAGAAGCTAGATTTAAACCATAAATTTGACTAAGTTAATTAACATCATGATTCATTAGAAGATAAATGTTACTATTGTTCAACAAACTACATGCATTGTTAGAAAACCAAGGTATTACAAATTTTAGGATTCAAACTTCAATATTCAAGTAAGAATTGAAATAGAAATGAGTTAGTACAATTTTGGATAATTCTATGAAAGATAATATAATTAATGTTTATTATGGGATTAAAGAGCGTAATGAAGAACATAAAATGATTGTAACATTTTATTATTATTAATTCAAAGAACAAAAAACATTTTCTTAATTCTACAAGGGATTCAACATGAACTCAAATTAATTATTTATTAAAATATTTCCCTCATATGCTTGAAAAGACATTAGAAAATGAAAAAAAGAAGCTAGCATTGGACAATTGAAATTATGAAAAACATGTATAACAAACTAAAGTTCAATGTATAAGGAGGCTTTATATTGGTAAGGCATTACAAAAGAATAAAAAGAAATTAAAATTACATAAATTAAAAATAATTTCGCACATGTAAGGAGAACATATTAAAGATTTCTTACTTATAATTGAATTTCATTATGGCTATGCTTTAAGTCCTTGGGTGTATTCATAAACTTAATTTCGAAAACGTTTTCTACCTGTGCTCCAAAAGCATCAAAAACATTTTTAAAATTTCTCACAACTCCCTCTTTTGCACATAAAAAGATAAAGCTTCATAAGTACTTCTGCAGTTCTCCTTTCATCAAACTTTCTGACAACATAAGCAATAAAAGACATCTTCAATTTTACACTTATTATTGATGTAATTGTAAAATTCAAGATAAACCATTACAATGCTTTTTGCTAATAATTTTATACCAATTAATAAGACTAAGCAAAGAGAATTAAAAAAATTGAGGCTAAGGAAATAAATAAAACAAAACTGAGTTTATCAAGAATGACTCTGAAGTTTAAATGGTATCGCATTTTTAGTTCTTATAATAAATATATGGAATTCAGATTTAGATAAGTAATTTCAAAAACATATTGATTGTAATAGTTATCATAAACAAACGGAACAATACAAAATTTTACTAATTTTGAGCATATACATCAAAATGATAGAGAAATTAACAAACAATGTCACAAATATGATCCAAGCACCGAACAAATAAGTTGAAACCAAAACATATTTCTGAGTGTTGTGTGATCAATGTATCACACTCAATAATAAAGGCAAATTTATAAGATTGCATGGTATCAAATGTCAATGTGTGAGTACAAACACATAAATAGAATAATTGTTATAGAGATAAAGCTTTTAAGTTTGAAGAGTAACTTACTATAAAGGAGAAAGTTGGCATTCTACTAATTGAAGATAACTCTAAAGAAAATAAATCTAGATGGTTTCATTATATTAATAAGTTCACTATGTTATTCTATAAGAGAAGTAGATTACTGAAATCTTTCCTATAAAAAAGGAAAAATATAGAACAAAAAAATGACTATTGATTATTTGAAATGGCTTTAACAACTTTGGATCCAGAACAAAAGTAGTTAATGAATAGAAATAATAGCATCTTAGAATCAATGTATCTGACCTCAATTGATGCATTAAAGGACAGTTTCTATTATTATAATGTCGGAATATGAATTCAGTGTTGGTAGCCTAAACCTTTTTAATATAAGAATCTCGCAAAAGAAATATACAGCCTCACAAGAAATAGTTTAGCTTCTATATTTCAGAAATCATGGGAAAATATGTCTATTTTGTTCTTTGTAGAGGGAAATCAAATTTTTACCTTGTTCAACAATTAGAAAGGTCTAATCAAGTCTAACAACTTATCAACAACTATAATCTTCTCTTAAAGCTCAATGAAGTAGAAGTTTCGCATTTGCTCCAATGCCTAGTTCAAAATATAACTTTAATCAGTACAAACAAAAGATATTTCAACCCATTAAAATGCTGAACAGAAATATGTTGAATAATGGTGGCCCTCCAAATTGAAGCTTACCGAACACTATAACAGATTCATCCAAAATAAAATAAAATAACGAACCTTCTTATTGACAAGGAGGATGATGGCTTGTGCTAGATTGGAACGAAGGGAAGATGGGAGGACCCAAACTTTGGATTGAAGGAGATGAGAGACTAATGAGGAAATTCAGTGAGGCATCGAGGATAGTACGGGGTCATGTGCGCCAGGAATATCATGAGGTCATCGAGATCCTTCGAGACCACAGGGTCTGACGATGAATTGAGCGCGGATTGCTGAAGGAAGAGTTGTAGGGACGATTTGAAGTAATGGTAGATAAGGAGAAGCTTCGCCTCGCATCCTTATGGGTCCAGCTTCAACCTGGATTGAAGCAGAGGAAGGCTCAGCTTATCGACTACCTTTCTAGATGCAAAGAAGGAATCCCGTAAGAGGAGGTATGCCACCGTCACCATTTCTAGAGATCAGTTAACAAAACCCTAGTCGAAGGGAAACTCAAAAGAACCAAGCTGAGGAGCTTATCTGGTTTTGGGATGGCAAATTTTTAAATACAAAAGATAATTACTGTATATTAATAATTTATTAAACAAAAGAAGGGATTGTTGTTTTGAGCTTAATTGGCAACACTAGGATTGCTCTATGCATTAGTAAAGAATAAAAACTTTCAAAATATTTTAATAAAAATAAATGTAATAATATATTTAATTAAAAGTTTTGGGTAATATTATTAATTTTTGATAACAACAATATTTATTGTTATTTTATTAATAAATGATAATCTATTAATAAACACACTTTAATGGATAATATTTATTATAATTTTAAGATGCATAAATGCGTACCACAAATTTTTGTCATCAATCTAGATTATAGCTCTAAGATAAATAATAGAGATGTAAATTTTCAGAACCTTATGATAAAAGTCAAACCCTGGATGTACTTTTACTTAATGTTAGACTCTTAAGATCCAACAACTTAAGATTGGACAATCAAGATTTAATTGTCATCGCTTGCAATGCGATCGCCTAAGGAGATAACGCATATGATTCATCAATCTTGTACCCATGTCTTGTGCATTAATCATAAACCACTATTGCCCTTAAGACAATGCTTCTGGCAATGTTGGCGCCTAAGGAGGTAAGTGTAAAGTTTAACTATCCTTTTGACAATGTCTTGTGTCGCAACATGCAACACAACCTCCAAGGAAATAAAAGAAGAAATATAATATTTGGTGATTCTTTGTAGATGCATAAACTCAAATAAGAAGTGACACTTAGGGTTTAATTAAAGGAAATAAATTTTCCTACTTGAAGAATAAACATTTTTCTAAAGGGAAATAGAATTTTAGTTTATTCCCCTAGTTTTTCTTGTCCTCCATTGTGATCGTCATACTAGGAGACCCCAAGTTATTACTTAATATTTTTTTATAATCGCACTAAATAAGAATCTTTAATAAGTTTTTCTTGATTCTCTTATTCATATCTAAATTATTAATCAAGAATATTATACCCAACCTACATGGTATCATGGAATATAACTTTCACATATACTTCATGTCATTTCATCAAATGTTTCACTTTGATTTTTTTATATTATAATATAACTCTAAATCTCATGTCATATGACATATTACAGTTCCCCTATAATATATATTTCTTTTACATTAAAATTATAATTTATTATGATTTATCTTTAGTTACTTTGGTAATATGAAGTTTTCTAAACTAGGTTTGATCAAGAAACAACACACATCTTTGGACTCATCTTCATGTGCTCCATCAAGTGAAATACTCATTTTGATATTTTTAAATAATTTTTCAAGGATTTTGGTAAACTTAACCAAACGTTTTGATTCATATATGATTCGACTGTTGAGTATGTTACACTTGACATCCTAACTATCTTGGAGACTAACTTTGTCATACAATTTATATTATTGTTTCAAGTTTTCACTTAGATTTCTATGTATTATATTGATACTCTAAATAACCCTCGTAGGACCTTCACATCGCTTAGGTTTTATTATATATATATATATATAAAATTTTTTTTATTATTATTTATTTTTGTAATGTAAAAAACTTTTTAGTTGATATTTTGGTATTCCTAATAAAAATATTATAATTCTTACCTAATTTAATAATCATGAATGTTACACTCATTCTCTTGAGTATATTGGAATGCAACATTTTCGTAAACTTTATCTCTCGTGCTACCTTCATATGTTCTTGATATTCTTAAATTATATTGATTTAATTTGTATCTTTATAGGTTTAATAATTATTTATTTAATAATAAAATAATAGCTTATGATTATCTATGCTTATTTAATTTAGTATTTCTTAACAATAAAACATGAGGGCTGATTAAGTTGAAACAAAAGTCATTAAACTCGACTTCATGGGCACCATCTAATTAAAATTTTGTAATTATTTTTAAATCTTTTATTTTTAATCATTTTGGCACTCTTTAAGAGGTATTTTATTTTATACCAAATTTAACGATTGACAATGTTACACCAACCACCAATCAACTTGAAATTAAATATTCTCATATAATTTATTGCAATTCTTCAAATTATTTGTCTTGATTTTCTTATATTTCTTTGAAGCTCTAAATCTTCTTTCTTGTAACCTTTACATCACTATAGTCTTGTTGTATTGTATTATTTTAATTTATCTGACTTTAGCTTTAACATATATTTACATGATATTAAAATAATGATTAATTATTACTTTTGTTTAATTGCTTCGGTACTTTCAAAAAATTATAAACAAGTTTCATTGGAGGTTAAACAAATACCATTGTTGTCATCTTACAAAGTTCCATTCAATTAAAAGTTCATTTCTTATAATTTTAAAAAAAAATATTTTCAAAGGTGTTTATATGCTTTCCAAGTCATTTCGATTCAAATCTTAAGTGATAGTCAATGATACTACAGTAGATCTTCTTAGAATCTTGGATCACAATTTTTCTATAATATTTATCACTTTTCGACAAAATTTTTAATTTGATTCAGTTATATTATTTATTAACTTTATGTCTCCTCCAATGTGACCTTTTAATCACTTTTATTACTTGTAATATATTACTTTAATTTAACTCTTTTCAACTATAATATATATTTACTTATTATTAAGATGATGCTTTATTATTATTTATGCTTATTTGATTTTTTAATTCATATTTTCTCAAAATGAGTTTTGAATGACATGAAAAAAGTTGGTTTATTTCTCTCAATATTCTCTATCTAATTAAATATTCATTTTTCATATTTTTATATATTTTTATTATATTATTTTTTTATTTTATAAGATATTTTTACTCATACTTCATTCCATCATTGAGGATGTTATACTTGATCTCCTTAGTTCCTTGGGGGATAATGTTACAATACAAGTTTTCTTAAATAATTTAGCTCATTTGATCAAAGTTTTTTCTTTGATTTGGATATATTATTATGAAACTCCAACTCTTCTATGATGTGACATTTACATAGTTTTCAATTATTTATTATAAATTGCTTTAGTTTATCTAATTTTAGCTTTATTATATATTTATCAAATATTAAAATACTACTTTATTATTATTATACTTATTTAAATTGATATTTTACAATAAATCCAAACAAGTTCCAATTTAGACATATCAATTATAATCACCATTCTAGTTTAATAAGTTTTATAAATGTAAATATTTTATTATCAATGGTTTTTGAATTCTTATAAGATATTTTGATTCTTACAGGGTTCTTGCACACATCCTCCATAGTATTTTTTATGTAACTTTTTCGAAATAATTTATCTCATTTCATAAAAAAATATTTTATTATATTATGGTAATACTCAAATTCTCCACACTTGTAAAATTAATATCACTTAGATTTTATTATATTATATTTGTTCAATTTATTCCATTAGTATTTTGGAATACAACTTTTCTCATATAATTTATCTCATTTTTTAATATGTTTTACTTTTATTTAGTTTTATTTTTATGAAACTCAAATTATCCACCCATGTAAACTTAATATCACTTTGATTTGCTCGTATTTTGTTGTTGCTATTTATAAACTTTTTAGTGTTAATACATATTTACTCTTATTTGTCTTTACAATTTACAGTAAATCAAGCTAAGTCTGACCAATATAAAATAAATATTATTGAACTCGTCTACAAGAGATCTATTTTATTAAATATACATTTTTTAATTTTAAAATATTTTATTTTTAGATATTTTAGTTTTCTTTTTAAGATATTTTGATTTGTATCATATTTGGATTTCTTGAAATGTTTCACTTTTATTTGACTATATTTCTATGAAACTTAAATATCCACTCATTTAAACTTAACATCACTTTGATTTTGTCATATTTTATTATTTTTATTTATAAACTTTTAGCATTAATACATATTTACTCTTATTTGTCTTTAATATTTACAGTAATTCCAAGCTAAGTCTGACCAAGATAAAATAAATATTATTGAATTCGTCTACACGATATATATTTTATTAAATAAAAATTTTTAAATTTTAAAATATTTTATTTTATAAGATTTTTTTTTGCTTTTTAAGATAGTTGTATTTGTATCATTAAACACAATTTTCTCATTAAATTTATCTCATTTCTACAAATGTTTCACATTGGTTTGGTTATATTGTTATGCAACTCAAAATCTCCTATCATGTGACATATATATCATTTAGATTTCGTTTTGTTACATAACTTTTATTTACATAATCTTTGCTTTAATATATCTTCATTAAATATTTAAATAATAAAAGGTTATTATTTGTGTTTTTTTACATTAATAATTGGTAGTAATACTAAATAAGGCTTTATTAGGATTAAAAAAACCTTATTTGTCTTATCTCACAGAGCTCTCTCTAATTAAATATTTTATTTTCATATTTTTAAATATTTTTTTCTAAGATTTTTGCATGTCTTAAAATATTTTTTTATTCATACATGACTTGATAATTGAGCATATCATATTTATCACCTCAGATTTTGGAATGTAATTTTTCTATACAATTACCTTATTTCTTCAAATTGTTTACTTTAATTTAGTTATATTACTATATAACCTTAAGTCAGCTCTCCTATGAATATTACATCACTTTGATTTTGTTAGATTATGTTGATTTGATTTATCTCTTTTTTACTTTAATATATTTTCATAATATTGAAAATTTTTATTGTTATTATTATTTATTATTTTCTTCTTTTATAACAAAAGTCAATGGATTCATTTAAACATCTTTTACCTAATTAAATTTTCATTTATGTGTTTTTGAATCATTTATTTTTAATAGTTTTGCATGCTTTATGAAACATTTCTATTCATATCTTATTTAATGATCACCGATGTTATACTATCTCCTTAGGTTCTTAGAATGCAACTTTCCTGTACATTTTAATTTTTTTTAAAAATTTGTTTCTTTATTTGGTTATGTTAGTATCAAACTAGTCTTCTTTTATGTGAGGTTTGTCTTCCATTGAATTGGTTATATTAAATTGTTTCATTTTGTCTCATCTTAGCTTTAATATATATATATTTACTTAAAATTGAAATAATATTTTGTAAATATATATGCTTATTTTCCTTGGTGTTTCACAATAATCTTATACGATGACTGATCAAAATAGAACAAATATCATTAGACTAATCTCAAAGAGTTATATCAATTTTAATATTTTTTTTATATTTTCAAATGTTTCATTTTCTTGGCTTTCTGAATTGCTTACAAGACATTTTTATTTATATCTTATTTGATGGATTATGATGTTACACTCAAATTCATTTGATTTGGTTATATTATATTTTCAATTTATCATATTTTAGATTTATTAAATATTGAAATATTAATTTATTATTTTTTATAGTTATTTAAATTAGTATTTTTGAAGTAATTCAAAATAGGGAAAGATTGAGAAAGAACAAACTTGGTTACACTTATCCCGATATGTTTTGTCTAATTAAATATTTATTTTTTTGCAGTTCAAAATATTTTTATTTTTAATAGTTTTGTTAACTTATTTTATTTTATTTCATTGCATTATATTTTTAACTTATTTTATTTTATATTTCATATATATTTATTAAATTTTTAAATACTAATTTATTTTAAAAAATTAAAGATATAAGATTTTGGTGAACAAAAAAATGTAAAGCATTAATTTTTTTGAGTAACCTAAATTTCCCTTATTTTGGTTTCATTGAAAAATTGATGTGCATTTGGTTTACCCCTGCTAGTTTCAGTAAAAAGAAAATGGTCAATGGAAGCCTGATCGGGGATTGAAGGTGTATGTAGGCACAGGTTTTGGTTGAAGCACCTAAAAAACCTTATGAGCATTTTGTTTATTATTGAAAAATTTTATTTCATTAATAAAAAAATAATTTTAAGCTCGAAAGGCTTTTTTACTAACTTTTATAATTAAAAATTTTCTTAAATGAACAATTCATGCATCCCCTCTTATTCATTATGCCTCAAATGTTTTACAATAAGTTAGACATCTACTTGGTTTTATTGGACATGCTAATTGCCTATTGTATTAGGTTTAGACACATTTGTTGTCATATTTACTTATTTAAATTTTTCAACATTATGTAAAAACTCATATTTTATAAGTAAAATGTTTATTATGTTGTTTCATATATTTGGCATCACATAAAATTGATTTCAAAGGTTAGGCACAATTTTTCAATTGTTTTGGATATGTGAGCATACCAAATGTTTTGAAATGTAATGTATTTATTTAATTTTTTTATAAAAAAATACATTTCAAAATTAAAGTATTAAGAAAAAATAAAAGAAATAGAGGATGTGACATCCGATCCCAAGAAAGGCAAGCTTGGTCACCACAACTATGCTCCAACCTTATGCAAATCAAGCAACATGATTACATTGTTGTACATGTGTTGCAAAGAGAAAAAGATGATTAATAATGAAACTACTGATAACATTGAGATTAATAAATGGATTCAATTATCAGAAACATTAACTAAGCTATTTGATGAAGTAATCTAAAGCATCCAGCATCCTCTAGAAGTTGGTTATTAAGGGTCATATATTTGACACATATAAGGATAACATACTTGATTATCAAGATAACCTTATCTAGTTTGGATAAAAGTGTATAACAATCTCTTCCATAATATTTACTATAAAATAATAGTTTTATTTTCATAAAAAAGTACATGTAATATTATCCAAATTATCCATTTAGGTACAAGGTCTTAAACTAATACCTAAGCCACCAAACACAAAGTATTAATGATACTAAATAATTTGGTTGGTCATCATCGAATAAGTATCTTGGACACCTTGCACATTCCAATGAAACTATATGTTCATTTAACATGAGGATAATGTTTCAAGAAAACTCCATATTATTTTTATTTAATTTTAGTTAATCTAAACTTATTTTAAATATCAAGCCATAACTTAAAATAAAATATATATATTATATTTCTAATAAAAACCAGTTCTCATGCTATCTGTATGATTAAATGTATATACGTTATCATAAAATAAACATATAAAAGATCCACAAAAATTTAAAAACTATGAGTCAATGTAATATCAATACTTCTTATCAAGATAACTATGTCATATATCAAAATATATAACATAAAATGGCATATAAGATATCTTAATTTAAGAATAAATTATATATTAATTTAATATTATATTTATATTACAATTATCACACTTTTCTACCTAAATTCAAGGTGAAGATTCTTAATCCACTTTCCTTTTCTTTTAGTTTCTCTACAAAGTCATAGATGCATGCACATGAGTTACTATATAATCTCTAATAATGAAAATATCTAAAATTCCTTTAGATTATACAACCCAAAGCATTCTCTGTACTTTCTCTTCTATTACAAAAACATCAACTATATGATTCCCCCATCGTGTTGTACAACTGGCATCTTACTAAATTTTTTCTATTAATTTTTCAATTATTGTATTATATGGCATCTCCACCAAATAGTGTGATTTCTTCAACTCCCTAAATATGGTTATCAGAATCCCATCTTACTCTTTGACCTTTATCTAATCATATTATATGAGAAGCTCATGGTACAGTATGATCGCTCAAACTATGATATGATGACATTGTTGGACCACACAATAACCTTTATTCTTGAACCAAGTTAACCCTAACTGTATTATATATTCTCTTAATTGTATGATTAAGACAACTCTAAACCCTCATAACTAATTATCATAGCATTCTTAACATGTACAATAAAATAAAACATCATATTCCTTTATAAAAATGAATAAATTCAATAAAAAATATAATTTCAACTTATTTTTGCTCTATTTTCACTCATTGTAATAGCTATCTAGTATGTTCTTCCACTTCTTGATTCTTATAGTAATAGTAAGTCACCTTTCTGTCTTCCTTGCTGCTCTCCTTATGACCAACATGATTTTTTTTCTTCTCTTTCTTGTTGTCCTCTTGAATTGAGACTTTCTTCTTCCCTTTTCTCTTTAGTTTCCCTTTTTCTCCTTCTCTCCCTTCATTTTTGTTTCATTAGCTACATCTCCAAACAACCTAAAAATTTTAGTATTAACTTATTTAGCAGTAATCTTATTGAAGATAATTGGCTTAAATTAAAAAGTATTATTGCCATTTAAATATTCATGATATATATATATATATGTTATTCAAAAAATTGTAATTAATTATCTAGGTCATAAAACATTATTAGCATGCCACAATTATATTCTTCAAAGAGAGTTCTTTTTAATTATATGTTTTAATAAAATTTTATTTTCATTTAAAATATGACACACTTCTAAAAATAAAATTATTAATATTTTCTTTTAATTAATAAATCTATTATTTAAAACATAATAATTTAATTATTATCTAAATTCTCATAATTATAATTATATCAATCAAATCTCAAGATTTGTAATATATTATATAGAGCAAAATTTTAAGATATTACAATAACAAAATTCTATTTTTGCATGCATTATTTCATGAAAGCACATATATCATCATGCTTATCATGAAATATAAATATTAGTAAAATATAAAATGATAAACTAATAAAATAATAATCAACCTTTTAAAAAAATAATATTCTATGTAAGAGTAAAAAAATAATAAATAGTATGCAAAAACATTTTTATTATGAAACATTTTATATATTAATTTATATTGTGCATATATCATAATCACAAATTTTACTTGTTGAATTTAGGACAAAAACACTTTTTTAAATTATTTTTTTATTTTTATCAAATATAATCATGCATATTTATCACCAAATAATTTTTTTAAAATATTAATATATATAAAAATGCACACACACACATGCACCATATTTCTTATAATTACTTCACTCAAATTATCATCTGTTTTTCCCCTATTGTAGTATTAGCAAGCCATATTTTATACTTGATGTATTATATTTTTTGTAAATTTTTTAATAGCATGTTATACATTAAATTAATTACATTATATGTTTTATGTAAAACCACTCTACGACTAATCCAATGTTAGAATGACTGTGAGAAAGATTGAAAGGCATCAAGGAAAGGATGTTAACTACCTAGTGGTCTCCCACACAAACAAGGAATTTATTTAACCTTTGTGTGTCAATTATAAATCGGACGTGCCCCTTAAACAAATATATATTTCATGCTGTTTTGACTCTAGAATGTTGATCATGTTTTGGCTGTTGCTCCAAACTTTCTTGGGTTCCACGTCAAATTTATATTCACACTCACCTACGGGTACCCCTTAGCTAGGATTTAGAATATATGGATGAGCAAATGATGAAGGCTGGAAAACAGAGCAGGGAGATCGAAAAGAATTGAGAAAGTGAAATTACTTTTGACTTTTTGCAATCAATTGATCTCACTAAAGACACAAAATTAATGGATATTCCAAAAAAATATAAGAAACTCTGGAGCAAGTGGGCGTATTTTGATAATCGTAAGCATTGTGATACAAATATTGCTCATCTTTCTTGCACGTTTGAGAAAGGCCTTAGTGTCGACAACATGGATAATAATGGCTATTTGGAGCAACTACCTCTTGGCCAACTGGGTTGCCAACTTCGTTCTTGGCCAGCTAAGTAGCATCGTGGACAACAACAGCAACAATGACATCCTCACATTCTAGGCACCTTTCCTTCTGCTTCACCTTGGTGGCCCAGACACCATCACCACTTATTCCACTGAAGACAATGAGTTGTGTGCTGGACACCTTCTTGCCCTCACCTACGAGATCAATATTGCCATCTATGTTCTGTTTCGGTCCCAGTAGATCAGCAAGTTCTTGTGGCACATTACGACACTGCTATGCTACCGCTGGAAGCCCTAGGAGCTACAGTCGTTGCATCATTGTCATGAACCACAACCATAGTCTAAGTGGTTAAGAGTGCAGAAGAGCACTTGACGTGGGATGTAAGCATGCAAGTGCCTGTCTGACTATATGCTGTATCTGGTGTTGATGCGACCAAAGATAACGACTACCATGGGAGGAGCGAGCCCACTTATTTACTAACATGCTTGTTATGATATGTTACAGTTCATTCGACAACATGAAGAGAATTTGACGTCGACTGTGAACAGCGATGATGAGGTTTAGGGGAAGGCGTGCAGGCTGATGCTAATCGAACCTATAGAATGGATCACATATCCATATCTATTTTAGATAACATGAGTGCTTGTGCACTTGATTCTTGTGCTTGGGGAGGAATAAAGGTGGTAGGTGATCACATCGGCATGGGTGGAGCTTTTGATGCAAGCGGTGAAGAATACTCGAGCAAGAATGCACGCTTTCCTGCCCATAAACTGCGTACCACCTTGGCTTTGTCGCTTTTTTCTCTTGATGAGAACGGCTGCACTTGCTCGTTTGGCGGCCTACGACATTGCCTTCGAGTGCTGGTTCTACCTTTTGCTTAGCCCACCAGTCTGGTTAAACAATAATAGCAACTTAACTCAAGTCGACCCAGATAAAATAAGCTTTGAAATAAAAAAAAATCATGTAACAAAACTAAAAGACAAGATGCTCTTGCAATTAAAAATGGCAGATGTAACTATGACATAACCCTTTTTGTTTCACGGAAGTTTTAGCGTTGTACTTTTCTCTATCCCCTCTGCCTACTGGAATGAGAGCTACTCTCTCCTGCTTGTTGAGCTTGCTTTTGACATGCACCTAAACAGAACACATGATTGTCATTTGTTAACCAATGAAGTTCAGTAAATTGCTTCAAATAATGCCAAACCAACTTGGATGGGTCAAACATCACTATATGTAGTCAACCCAAAAGTAAAATAAACTTGAATGCTTCAAAGAGGTTTTGATTGTTCTTATTCCTACCATTTCAAAGAGATCACTCCCAAAGAATGGAAAGCAAGAAACATCAAAGAAAGCCTAATCACATACAACTAGAATTTGAACAACAAAAACAATTTCGTTTATAACTGTTATAGGAAATTTACATCTCCAATGCAGGCCATGATAAAATTACCTCGTTAAAAAATAGTTCAATACAATGCCACAAAATGTATAATTTTGAATATCCTATGCAATGTTAATAGCATGCAATATTTTTCCATGTAAAATATTCTTTCAGAAATATAACACTGCTGAAGAGAAAAAGAAGCGAGTGGATATATGAACACACCATAAAATGGCAAAGCAAACTCCTGAGGCTTGTTAATTTCTTTGATAGAAGCCATGTAATACCACCCAACCTTGTCAAAATCACCTTAATAGGCAATCAAATACAACAAGATTTAGGACAAACAAAAAGAAACAAAGCACATTATATGCTAGAGTATAGAAACACTCAATCATTGGGACCAATGATCAAGCATCATATTAAGAGTATAAAGCAGAATGGTTGATAATATAAACATCATGGATAAGGTATTGTTCATACCTTGTTATGATATGATCTTGCCAAATTGTAGTAGGAATGAGCTCTCACATGATTAATTACAGACAGTGCTGTCTCAGTTAAAGGTTCAAGAAGAAAATGATGACCAGTAAAGAAGAAATGATTTGTTAAATGATTTAATGCCACTGAACAATATTGATATATTTCAAAAGCTCTTTGCATCTTCAACATTCCTTTTTGAATACCATCAACTACAAAAAAAACACTAAGATGAATTACACATCAATAAAACAATATTTCGATGAACCAAACCCACCCCATTATGAAGAAACAAAAAACTGAACTACCTATGCTACCTCCTAGATTGACAAGTACAATCTCACCTTCATTTATTAGCAATTCTATTATTCCAAGAGCCACAGGAGCATCAATATTTTTTTGGATCTAACTACACAATGGAAACAAATAAAAGAGGAATATAAGAACATACAGGGCATGTCATGAAATTTGTACTATAAATTAAAACTAACTTACATCAAGCACTCGATGAAAGGCTTGTTGAGCCTTGTCAAATTGACCAAGTCTGTATCTACGATAACCTATACCGACCCTCGCAGCTCCAGGACAATTAGGATAAGCTCTTAGCACTTTCTGGTCAATATGATAATTAGTTCGTTAAAAGAGTTGCCTGATTAAAAAAATTCAAATCAGTGTAATGCATATCACAATAAACATGGAAGTACTAATACAGATACATTAAGGTACCAAATGCATGTCACTACATACCAATTGCAAACAAAAATTGGCACTTTCAAGTTTCACTAAAATTAACACCACATTAGTGATTAATTGCTTGAAACGCCATAATGCAACAAACCAAATATATGCTCAAGAGGACATAGGATGACTCATCTTGCCACATTTCAATAGAAAAACACGAAATAGAAGGGCATAATATAGGCTCCCAAAAAATTGAATATAAGAAGAAGCTGTTTCAGACATGCATTACCCTACATAACATTGGGGTTTCATGAATTGAACACAACTTCCAAGTCACAAAAAAACTTAACCTAAACAATGGTAAAGCATGTCCTAAATAGTATTTAATTTTGTTATATAATACTAAATTTTGAATCTTCGAGAAAAAAAACTCAATGCACAAAAATGTATTTATTATATGTTTGGGCATCAAAAGTTGTGCTTAAACTGACCTTGTAATAGTCTAAAGATCTCTTATATGACTTTACTGTTTTCTAATACTGATCTACATTCTCCCCAGCATGAAAACTCAACACAAGCCTACAATCAAGAACCTCCAATCAAGGAGGCAATGACAAAATTAAGTGTTTGTAAATAATTATTTTATGTAATTGAAATAAATAATCTAAAAGTTAAACAAAACCATAAAGGTTTAAGTCCCTGCATTTTTTATCTATTATGCAAGAGAGATTTTTAACATCAAATCTTCCTTCTTTCTATGCATATTTTTTCCTGAAAATTATTTAGTTTTATTCCTTGTTCTATTGCCCCTCCTTTTGATATTATGATCAAACTTTATCAAGAAACTACAAAATCATAGAGAAATGAGATAAAGCTACTAAAAAAACATAATATCAACTAGAAAGTTGTACTCGAGATAAAGGTCAAGTGAAATATAAAATTCTGTAGAATATTCGTCGAAATTCAAACAATAATTAAATAGAAGTATTTCAAATAAAAAAAATTCTGAGTAACTCCAACTAGATATGCAAATTGCCAAAACGAATTTGCTAGAAACATGCACTATGCTTTATCAATCTAAAGTAGACCAACAAAAAGTAATTGTTTAACTATAGACGTATGTTAATGCTTGGTTAAATAGAGAAGTTTATGCCCGAAGGTCAAGTAAAAAGAAAAAAATTCATAACAGGGGAAATTAAAGAGCAGACTAGAAATTCAAATATTATTATGGCAAAACTGTAATCTAATTTCCAAGCACGTGAATAAGCAAGCATTAAATTCCGATGCGAAGCCTAAGTGTCATTTGGGAGTGCCTCACACTCCCAAGCTAGACTTAATCCTACTTAAGTGTATTAATTTATTCAATAATCGAGATTAGATTAAGAAAGAGATAAATTATGTAGTATGTTTGCTTAAAAACTTATTAATGTCAACAACCATATCAAATAACAAAACTTCTTGTTAGTAATAATGAACACTGAAGCAACTAAAAAATGAAGATTTACTATAAAATAACTAGTTACTTCAAATATACTAATTAACAAACTAGCAATAATATATCACGTTATACATAAATATAAGAGTAAATTGCATATAAATCTGAGTTATGATCTAATTCTCAATAGGTTCCCTCAAGATTTATAATAAAGAATGCAAGTCAACAAGTATTCCAATAAGAAATAGGTCCAAATTTAGCATATTCAATTAAAACAAAAGGTTTGGGTATGATAGACTTGTGGAGTATCTTAGTATATTTATAATATTCTTAAAATGCTCTTTGTTCTATTCAGCATCCGCCCGTCTCCACCTCTCCAATAATGATGTCATTTTCTACAATCCCAATCATGTGTTCATCTCTCATCAAAGCTTCATTGGAGTCCTCCATAAGGCAATCATTTAAATCACTTCCTTTTAAGTCTTTCATGATGCCCTTACTAAAAATAAGATGTAACTAAGGTGCCCAATGAATGTTCTCCCTTTCTAAATTGCTTATAAGTCTGTATTTTGCTCTAATTCTCAACAAGTTCCTCTAAGATATATGATAATACATGCAGGTTCATAAGTATGCCAATAATAAGTAGGTCTAATTTTAATAGATTTAATTAAAATAAAATGTTGATCAAGTTTGGATAGGTTAGGCTAGTGGAGTATTATAGCATATTTATAAGATCCTTAAAATAACCTTTGTCATAATAGGACTCCACCTCTTCGACAATGATACCATTTTCTATGATTTCAACCCTGTTTCCATCTCCTCATCCAAGCTTCTTAAATTCCTCCACAAGGCATTCATTTGAACCACTTCCATTCAAAAATAAGATGCAACCAAGGTTTTTGATGAATGTTCTCTCTTCATTACATCTTTAAATTGAAGCTTATGATCCTTGTTGAAAAATTTTTTAAACTCTCCTTTATTTTTAATTTATTTTAGGAGTTATTGAATTCTAAAAATACTTTCTATTATTTATTTGGTAATAGTAACAACAACATTTTTCTTCCATGCTTATTGCCTTTTTTCTGAATCAACCTCAGGAACCTTTGTGACCCTCACTTGAGAAGGTTGGCAAAGGAATCAGCTACTTGAGAGAAGTACTTAAAAAAGAAAAGGAATCAGGGATAGGAAAACATAGAAAGAAGAAGAAAGGAGAGCAACAGAACAGGAAAAGTGAAAAAAATCAAAATCAACAACACAAGTTAATTGCAATGCTGAATAAAGCAAGGCAGCCAAAGTAGGTGAGATGACATTAAACCTATTTGGGAGAAGTTTTTTGTTATACTTGTGCTGCCAAGAGAGCTCAGCTTTGTATTTCTATTTTCTTTCCTAAAGGAAGAGGCCGTCGGGAATTTTTACAAGCCAGCAAGGGTTACTATTGTAGCAAGTTGAAGCTTAGTGGGAAAAAGGCATTCTGCCAAACTCGGAATGGGAAACTCTATTTAAAATGAGCTTCAGCTTTAGTTAAAAAATTAAGAAAAGTATTACTATTTTGAATAATTGTAATGTAGAAAGACTACTGCTATACTTCCAACAAACAAGGGAAAGTGAGGGAAGCCATAGCTAAGGAATATTTTGTTTAAATTGTTGTTGCAGCTTAAATCAAAAAAATAAAAGCAAGAATAGTGTGAGAAACTATGATAAAAGAAATAGAGGTGATTTTCACTACTGCAAGCACAAAAAAAAGAATTTGTAAGGTCAAGTATGATGTACAAGTCTCATGTTTGCATTCATGTTCTGATACATCAATGCTTTTATGATATTGAGTAATTAAAATGCAACATAATAGAAATACAATAGAAGATAAAAAGATAAATAAATGAAATAGTATCTTATAATATGATTTAAATTATCACTAGGTTAAATATCCTTAATAACAAAAAGAATAAAAAATAAAAATATTCTATATTTTATTTCATGATTCCACTATATATGATAAGCTAAACATGATTAGCATTAGTATTATCAGGTTATGAAATGGCATTAGAGATCTCCCTGCTACTACTATCACCTTTTGCAAAGTTGATCTTCTATAATGATATGATGCAATTGATAGGACTAACCAATTATGACATGCTTATTAATAAAGGTGTAGAGATTATGTGATTAGATGTCGTATAGATTTTAGATAACATATGATAGAAATATATGATAATATATGAGTTCAATTATAATAAATTAACAAAAAAGAAACCAAAGATAAAAAGTGAAATTAATAAGAAATGATATACAATATGTATATGAAAAATATATAATATATAAATGCGGACTCTTATATTACTATGCATATTATTTATTACTATTGGAAACTTATTTCTTTTCTAAGTATTATAAAGATGTCATGTTTATAATCATATTTATATCATTATATCATATCATGTCAATTGTTACATATAATATTTACTTATTAAATAGTATAACTTATTTTTCTATTTATATTACAAGACATATAACAAATTCACAAAGAAATAATGTCTAGAAACATGTAAGATGATTGTGAATATGATATTATGTATATTAAAGTTTTGTACTCGACATAGTATCATTGACTTTCAGTTATAATTGGTATACATGTTTATAGTTTCAAATAAATTTTTTGTCACCCTCATCTTTTTTGATATTAATATCTTCAATAATGCTTCTATAATAGACTATTAGTATATGCATATAATAGGTGCAAGCAGAAGTGACTACATCTCTATACTATTCTCCATTATCCTTGCCACCCCTTACTATAATACATCATCATCGTTTCTATTTCCACCTCCATGAACTTCAACAACCTTAAAATTAGTAAAAGGTTTAAGGTTTTACCAATATAAAAAGAAGAAGAGGACTATGATATTTGCTTTGCTTTTTAACATTGTTGAGGTGTATGAACCTACTTTCATACTATGCAGTACTTAAAAATACCTAAATGGCCAATTTAAAACACACGAAACTTTAGTTGAGAATAACATCGAACGCCGAAACCTATATGCATTTTTCCCAAATTTAATTAATTCTAATAATGGTCTAAAAATTAGTAATTATGTACATACCTCAAAGAAAATACTTAAAAATGATATTATTCTATTCAAAATACTTAATTAAAAGGTCATAAGCTAGTTGTAATCCGTCAATATACTGCCCTTATTTTTATAACATTCCCCTCAATTCATGTAACATGCTCTACATCGATATAGAGGACACATTTAACCAAAGTACAAACTTCACAAAGTAAAAGTACCTTGTCCAAAGGTGCAGCAAAATTATTTTTGCCTTCACCTAAAACAATATTGAATTGGGTTGATGCTTGATGCTTGTGTTAGGTCACATTTGGCCACACAAAGCTATCCTGCAGAAAATGCAAACAGTGAAACATAAAGGATTAATTAACTGGAACCTTCATCATGCAATATACCCAATAAAAAACTTTAAAAATTTGTACAAGTCACAGAAAATATGTTGATATTTGTTTTGAAGTATAAAATACTTAATTCTAATTTATGTGATCAAGAGAAACATAATAATATTGAAAAGATATCATTTTTTTGAAAGTTGCAAAATGTTTTAAGACAAGGCACATCAAGATGAAATAATTTAAAACCAAATGTGTTGTTATCAAAGTAACATTAACCATGTCCTCAAAAGGTCCGATTGAACATTATGAATTAGCATAAATCTTCTTAAAAAAATAATTCAAATCATTTTAAATTGTGACAAAAGTACAATTATGTTTTTCACTAGAAAACAAAATTATATCACTTTTCACTATTTGGTTCAAGATCATAATCAACATATCAATTAAGAAAATCATCCACCTATTCAAAATCAAATGATTATTGAAAGCACATGGCAAAGGAAAAGCTTTACCAAACAAAATCAAAACTTTTATTGCCCTGACCCTAACGTCATTTTAGCTCTCTTTCTTTGTTAAAACAATCCCATTCTAATATTCACATTATGTCATCATTTATCAACAATAACTTCTTTATTACCAAGCATGAGCATCATGTAGCATAACTAGTCAAACACTGGAAATATGAATTTTCCTACCAGTCCTAGCCATGACTTACCAGATAGAACATCAAGCAAACTTCTCGAAGTTAAATGCATGGCATTAACTCCAAAAGATGGTGCCTCAAGTTATGTCCCTACAATTTGTATAATAAATCCAAGAAACTTGAAGCATATCTAATTAGCAATAAATTTTTCCAACATTACCACTATAATCTTTAAACATCATAAACCACTAAAATTGCGTTTTAATACTCAAATATTTAATTCAAAAGCCTTTCTAAAGCTTTCCTACACATTTCAACAATCCAATTAGTTTAGAAGGGGATTCAAATAGATCTTGACAAATGGAAAATTCCATGATGTACAAACACTCTTAACGAAGGTATTATATCCTTGTTAAACTCTCAAACTTGGGCCTCAAGATCATGTATTAGAAGTGCCATGTTGCATCACTAATCAAAATTTGCAAAAAGCACAATCTCATATCCTCTACAAAACTCTAAGATTTATTGATTATTCTCTTAACAAGTGTCTAACACTCTTCCTAACCCTAAAAAAGGGTGCATGATTGACAAGAATCAAAATAATTTGTTCATTGGAAAATAGAAAATGATGCATGATGACTGATGTCATTCAAACATTCTTAAAGAAAAATAACAATTCACTTTGCTCTAATCTTTATAGGTTAGAATCTTTATGCATAATGTTCATGCATGCATAAATTTTTTATAGCATTTTTTGAAATTAAAAGTAAACTATTATTCCTATTTGTCTGCTAAAGTTAATGATTTTATACTTATAAATAATTGAATGTTTTACATGCAATACAGGTGATATTTTATAAGTGTGTAACCTTAATTGTGTGTATTCATAGTTCTCTCTCCACATAATGCATAGTTCTAGTCATATATAAATTGCAACCATTTAAATTTTTTTTTAATTATTAGATTACATTAAAATTGTTTACTTTGTGTTTCATATAATTAGAATAGACAACAAAATAAATGTATTCATATGTTCATATAAAATTTTGTGATTATTCTAATAAAGATTTTTTAAATTGCATGATCGCTGTATTAAGTACATGTTGCATAGCCAAAAGAATGCTTGATATTCCTTATCTCATACATTTTTTTACTACTCATAAAGTCAACTTGGTCATGCTTGTTAACATTTATTCGGCTGATCATTATTCTCATCCAAACCTATTTTTGAAGTAATAATTTTGACACATTTTAGTCCTTTTTTTCTTTTATCATTACTATTCCCATCACCCAGAAAGTATAAAGCACATCTAATATAAAAAAATCTAAAGTGCACTGAGCAATCTTACAGATATTAACAAAACTTGTTGTTTCCCCAGTCGAGCGCATCCATCTGACTCATTGCCTCATCCAAACAATGAAAAAAAATTGTGCTAAATCCAAAACATACTAGAAGAACCATCTTATGCAGGCCCAACTAGATTATGCTTAAACCAACTAAAAAATTCAAGTATATCTTAAAACTCAATTAAAAGGTAAACCCCAAATTCATTTTTTCTTCTACATATATATTATTATAAAAAAATGTAGACAAAAACATAGCTAATTTGAGTAATTTAACAAATTTTCTTCAATTCTATACACAAAATGCATATTCTGCAAAAGCAATATCGTTGGATAGAAGCGAAATCGTAAATGAAAGTTAGAATATGTTACATGCTTTTTATAACAACAATAAAATGCAATTCAATGCAACACAATCCCACTACATTTTAATACTCATCCATTATATATTAAAAAATATGGTGTTGTATTTTTTTCAACATATTTGATCATATTTTGTATTTTTAATGCATTTGAAAAGAAAAATGTTTTTTATTTTTTTTGTAGGCCTTAGTCACTAGGTATTATGAAGAGATGCCCATTGTTGTAACCAATACATGATCAATTTGTATGGGTGGAAATGTTCAAACCATATCAAAAGTTACATCACCATTTGTGGGCATGTTCAATTCCAACAAATTAAAAAACAACTTAAACAAACTAGATTTATCTTTTGATGCATAGTGCACATATAGATGCTTGCCTCCCAACTGCATATGCATAAATAAAGAAATGCATGTAAAATTCTATGTGCACAAAGGGAGAAATGCACATAAAAATATTCACTCCACAATAGTTATTTCTATACAAGTGTAGACAATGTCTAATATATGCTTTGGATTATGAATATTGTCATATGTACAAAAAGAAGTTAATACATTCACAAATTACATTATGTACATACAAGCATGGTTATATGAGAACAAAAATCATTATGTACAATCATGATTAAATGAAGACAATGCATCCATATACCATAAAAAAACTATAACAAAAATTAATGCATGTATAAGTTGTATTAAATATCTATAGATATATGCACACACAGAAAAAAAATGGGCTAGACAAAATGACACAATATAAAACTTTATAAGAGCCAAATCCCATTATGAAAGGTTTCCCTTTTTAATATTGTAATTTTATGACATTTTTAGAGAAGAAATCATTATTGTTGAGCCCAAGATGACCAGACTTTAAAGAACCATAGGTGCTGGTCGCTTCATGTGTACGTATAGAGGGACATCTCAAGTCTTTCCCTCGGCATATCCTGTCAGCCATGTTTGTTGTGCTGGCTTTAACACTTCTTTCTTGCTATTTCTTTGTGTATCTATATAACTGTTAAAGTAAGAACAATATGATTTTGCATCTTTCTCATGTTAGTTTTGTTGGTCTAATAAAAGTTGCTATAAAAATATAATTTTAATCATTATGAGTTCCTTTTGTTGTCACTTTCGTCTTCATTGCACCACAAAAATTTAAATTCAGATTTCCTCTTATATTTAAATTTTCTTGCATGAGTTTATTAGCATGCATAATGTTAATTTCATTAACTACTTTTACATGGAATCTAACCAACAAATTTTTAGATGAAGGATAGTTGCCTCTCAAGAATTAGTTAATTTGTCTGATTTGCAAAAGAGAAGGTTTCAACTATTTGAGTTATTATTATTTTAAACTGGTTGTCATGCTTCATCAAAATCATAACTTACATTTGTTGTAGTTGCAATTAGGTACAAAATACATGTCTTTCAAAATTTATTTCATGCATTTTTTGTTCTCATTTTTATTACCACATTTGCATTAGCATTTCTTTACTCTTAATTTCAAACATATTTCATAAGTCCTTATAGTTTGGTCTTGGGCACAAAATCCCAAAGATTGCAACTATACACCACACCAAACCTTTGAGTGTGCATTGCATTACAATCCCATTTATCCAAGACCATTACATAAATTATATGACACCATTGCACCATACTGACTAGATATTAAGATTCAAAAATGCCAAGTCCCTTATATTAATTTGTTCTCACCTCTTTTTGGTATTCCTCTTCCACCATTGAATGAGAGGATTATGATAACTCTTCTCTATTAATGAATTAATTTATCCAAAATTAACATGTTCAAATCCTACAACCCAACACTCCTGGCAATAACATTTTTATCGCTTTGATTATTTCTAATCATATCATTTCGAGTATATCTACCACATGTTCTATTTGTATACTTGAATTCATAAGACAATATTTAAAATCATATGACATTGTTTATTCCAATTGGTTTTAAAAAACTTTTATGCAAACATGAGTAAGATATTTTGATCACACAATATAACAAAAGCATTCCTCAATTCCTTCAACATGTTTGAATTAGATCATAACATCCTCTAAATTTTTCCATTTTTAAAATTTATATTATAAATAATGAAATCCCTCATTTTTTATATTTTACTATCATATAATGGTAATCCTTAGCAATTGTACTCTTCTGGTTTTTATTAAAAACGAATTCCCTATTCAGTTAAACATAATAAAATAACCTCTTTCTTAGTGCTATCAACAAAAGCATCATCAAAAGTAAAAATAAGAATGCAACATTGTGAATATACAACCAATGCAAAAAATTACAATTGAGAAACCTTTAATCAACAATACTTTAATGCACATATGCATCATTACTTTTATATGCATGCTTTCATAACTTCAATATGTTATTGCTAAGTTTTTCCCTATCACAAGGCCATTGAAACACTATTACTAGACTTCTATCATTTCCCTTCTACATTTATTCATCAAACCCCTTAGCAAATAGTCAAAACAATTGATCTCCTAGACACACAACCAAATTGAATCAACAATATATTAGTTTTGTGTCATAATTTAAGCTCTTTGAATGATAAACATCAGTTTTGAGAACTAACATCAATGAACATATGGAATCATAACTTACCTTTTAGCAACCTTTGTTCTTAATTTATTTTCCTCTTTTCTCTTTTATAAATATATGAAGAATAATCATTGCCTTTTTTTCATCTTTCTTTAATGGCCATTATCATCATACGTATTATTGTAACATGTTTTGCACATATATAATAAAATCATGATCATATGATGCTTAGTAAAATATAAGCAAACACAAGCTATACAAGCATGAATGTCAATCATCTTTGAATTTGATAGATTTCAATTCATTACTTATTATAGTTGCCAAGTATTATATAATACTAAGGATACATAGATGTATAAGCTCGCTATCTCAATTCCTCATGTAAAGGTCTCCCCTTAAAATAGATATAAAATTATGTGCCTTTATATGATCCTTATTTCCATCATTTTAAGTATTTTACACTTACTACAATACATCTTTCTTAATTTTCAAGATTATTTCTCAATTCCCTTACTTGACTAGTTAAACTCTTTCCTATAATTTAAGAACTCTACTTCTCTCCCTCCTCTTCTCTTTAAGCTGTTAACCACGATCAAAATGTTTTAATTTTATTCAACCACGATCGATGCTTCATTTCCCTTCAACAATTAGACCACTTTAGTTTAGTGACTTCTTGCCTTCATATCGCTTGGAATTTTATAGTTTTGCAAAAAAATTTAGTTTATTCTCATGTCAATTTTGTTAGTACATTAAAGTTAGGAAAATTAAAAAATAATATTTAATCAAAATTAGGAAATTCCAAGATTTCTTGCATTTTTTTAATAATTTGAACTTCAAAAATTTAGTGGTTATTTTTGCATGATTCTTCTTGACCAACTCCACTTATTTGCCAAATTTCATATATTTTTAATGATATTTAATATTTTTAATAATTTAACCAAACCTAAAAATATATTTAAATCCTCATTAACTTTTGGTTCAATGGACTATCACGCTTACTTTTTTAGACACAAAATTTTTACTATTCTTATACTAGTAAATTCTATGCCTTAGTAAAATTTCATAATTTTATGAGTTTATGTAATATTTTTAATTATTTTAAAAAAATTTCAAGCTCATAAGTTAATCCTTATAAATCTTTGTTCTTCTATTTTAATATTCAAAAGAGTTTTTTTGTCAACACATTATCATTATATTCAAATAATTTATTCGTTTTATTTCTTAATTTGTCTCTCTCTTTTAGGGGTTGCTCCTTTAGTGGTACATAATTTTTGAATAATATGAATTGATACTTTAAAGTTTTCAAAAATTCTTCAAAATTCTTAATAATTCAAAATAATAACAATTCAATTTTCTTTATATTTTGGTTATTATAAATCTTCTCTTCTTAAGATCATAAATCAAACCTATGATTATAATTTTTTTATTAATTTAAGCACATCATAATTTAAAATATCAAAATATTATTCAAATAATTGCCATCACATTATGGATGTTACAATCAAAAGGAACGATAGATCATGCTCTATCTTATTTAGAAGTTTGTTATGTTTCTAATAAGTTGATTAAGTTTCTATGATAGCTCCTTTAAAATTTCAGTAATATTGAACCATTATAACCATGATATAGTATTTTTATTAGTTTTTGTACTTTTGTAGTGATTTAAGAACTTACCTTTTGAAAGTGCTACATTTTTTGTATTGATTTTGTTTTAATTTTAAAAATATAAATATGTATATTAGTTTTACTATGCTCTATAAAAATGATCAAGCTAATGATTTTTTATTTTAAAAAAAGTTTTTCAAAATCAAAAGATATAGAAAGAAATGACATGAGCCATAATTACTTTGTGATATTTTGAGGAATGTCATTAGATTTAAATAATGCTAGAGCTATTTGTTAAATGATGATTGATTTTATCTTCTAAAGTTAGAGATGCAAAAATTTAGAACGTTATGTAAACAGTCTTTAATAAAAATTTTATCTTTAAAGACAAGTAAAACGTGTACCATGGGACTAAATATTTTGAAAGTACTTTTAGCACTTTATTGAGAAATTTTGTTAAGTTCATGGTCTTAAAAAATAGTAATCTAAGTAAATCTAGACATGGTAAAAAAGTTGATAAACATGCCTTCCTAAAAAGCTTATTGAAATGCTCAATATGTAGTTAAAAAATTATCAGGTTCACCCTTTTTATTTTCAAGCATGGAGAGAAACTTCAACAATTCATCGAGCTACTCTACAATACGTTTAGACAATAGAAATTCGAAGATTGTTAAAAGGCTTTTCTAGATCTTAATTGTTAATTATCTCAGCCTCCAATTTTGAGCAATCTAGTCCTTAAGGAGTCTTTATGTATATATCTAATTGCTTCAAGTTTGATAATTAACTCTGCTTTAATTCGAGAGAATAATAGATTTCAACAACTACTTTATTATGTTACTCTCTGTCAGACAGATGTAGAGCTAAGATACTCTCTTATAGAGCATCTAACCCTTGCTTTACTTATGTCAACCTTGCAATTATACCAATATTCATATCATAGATGTGACAACTAATAAACCTTTGAGGAACATCCTTCAGCCAATAGATTATATAAATAGGTTGCAAAAATGGGTAATTAAGCATAATGATTTTGAACTTAAATTCATTTCCTATTCATTTATGAAATCTCAAGTTCATAAAGGTTTTCTAATTGAGAGAAACTCTTTGATTTGAAGCCTAAGACCCTTATAAACTTTTGACAACCTTTTTTGATGGAGCTTTCATGTGTGAGTATTGTAGCATTAATTCAATCCTTCTTAGCTCTTAGTAAGTAAAGCTTAAAGGTGTTATCATAATTGTTTTCATTATCACCAACAAACAGGCTAAGCATGAAGCCTTAATTGCAAGTCACTAGTTTGCTTGAGGGCTACAAATGAAGCACTTAAAAATCTTTAGTTTCCAACTAACTAATAAGTAGAGTCTTATTAAAAAGGAAAGATTTACACTAAAATCCTATGAATACTAGCTTGGCCTCTTCTCCAAAAGTATGATACTATAGATCTATTTTTGTATCATTTAGAACAAAATCAAGAAGTGGATCTACTAGCCAATAATAGAGATTCTAGTGAAGACTTTTCTCATCATAAGAAGTTGAGTATTGAGTTACTAAATCGCCTAGTTCTTCGACCTAAAAGGCCTTCTTACTGATAAATCGCTATGACACTTATCTAAAGTTTGGGATTTTAACCCTTATGAAGTTAAATGTAAAAAAGGTCAAGTGATACATTCAATAATATACTTTGGTTGATTAACAACATTTTCAAAAATTCTATCTTAAGACATACACAAATGTGTTCGTTTATGATATTTAAAATTTTATGTCAAACTAATAGTTATGTTTTAAAAAGTCTTAGTAACTAAGACAACCTTAGATAAGTTTGACATATTATAAAAATAATTATATTGTTTTGAAACCATAATTCTTAGATGAAATCATTTGAGAGCATAAAATATTGAGCATTTCAATAAGTGAAGAAAAAAATGCAATTTTTTAAAACTTTTCCAAACATCTTTAATTATAAACTTAACATGTCACACTCTATCTTGGTTGACTTTATAAGAGCCCATCCATTACACATGGTCTGATCTAAAATGATGAGCTAATTACCCATCACTACGATGCCTTACAGCTTTTTGTAGTGCTACCACCAAAGAGAAATAATAGTAATAATAATAATGATAATAATAATAATAGGACAAGCTTGGCTAACCCATTTCTCGTATAAACTCTCTTATAAATAGATAGAGGATGATCTTGGGAGACAAAACAAAGTTGTGATTATTTTCAATAAAAAAGACAAGAGAGAGAGAAAATAAATTTAAGAAACGGAAAGTGCCCATGACAGGACACTTAAGAGCTAAGGGAGCTTCCACAAAGCTAATGCTAATGAGAACATATTATTAAAAAATTTTAGTAAATCCAAAACTTATTTTTTCATGACAAATGAAGATGAGGGAGATGATGATAAGGGAGGAAAGAAAGCGTTTGGAATAAAAACATCATGACAAGATTAATAATAATTTGGTTGAATTCAACAAGTTGGCTCTTATAATATTGATATGAATAAATTATCCCAAAATCTAGTCTTAGCTAACTACTAAACATTCTAGAAAGTTGGTGTCACTTGTGACCCAAAGCCTACATTAACATCTAAAATTAACAAACCGCTCCAAGTTAACCCAAATGATCAACCAATCCAAATTGACCAATGCTTAATTTGATACCAAATTGATCAATAAAAACTGTCTCTTGAGATAAGTGACTAATAAAGTTTACTATTAAGTTTAATAAAATTTTTTTCACTCATATTTAATAATATTTGTGATATTTAGTTCTGTAATTTTGTTTCATGCATAAATTTTATGGAACATAGCTTATGTTGAAGACTCATGATGCCATTAGATGATATTATTTGAGTAAATTAAATGCCAATCATGACAAACTCTAAATAAGTATAAAGAGTTGTGTTGGAACTAAGTACATGATGAACAAAAGATATGAATATGACATAAAATAATATACATGAGATGACATGAGCACATGATAATGATATTTGTTGATGCATATATTATGTTGGACATATGTCAATGAATATGAGATATTAGATATTTTGTAATTGATAATGTAGTGAGAACAATCTAGACAAAATTAACGAAATTATATTAAAAATATCTATAACACTTTAATAAGAATGGTTATATTATTATACTTCTTAGTTTCATGTATTGAAAATTGAAAGACAACATCAAAGTTTTGATTATAATCAAGAGTAATAGACATCAAAATCAAGCAATGATACCAATTGGTTGATATTATTTTAATAGAATGAGTGAGACATTTGTGACAAGCAAGTAAAGCAAGACTCTTTAGTTAGTGCAATGATATTTTTGACAATCAGGTGAGACAAAATCTTTTTATTGGGCACTATTAATAATTTGTGACAACAAGATAATGCAAAACCATTTAGTTAGGCACCATGTATTGATAATATTTGCAACAATTAAGTTGGGAAAACCCATCATACTAGTAATCATTCTAGGTGTATCTTAGTTACATATATTGATTTTCACATGTAGGCTTAAAAGACATGATAAAATAAGGATTTTCATTATAATCAAGTTTATAATTAAATGGATAGTTGGGAAGCAATATGCCCATTAAGAAAGATCAAAAAAATCTAGAATAAATTGTATGGGAAATTTTCATAATAAGACAATTTTATTATGATACTTGATATAATAATGTGATACTTGATAATATTCTTATAATTTATATGAAACATGATGTCCCCATAATTGGATGGTTTTCTCTCATTCTTGATTGTTATTATCATGTCTCAAGCACTTGCTTTGCTTACATTCTCATAACATGATATTTTTTATTGTACTAATTGTTATGATTATATGAATATTTTTATTGATTTATATGAAGTGTCTTTTGATGATATCTTACACATTCTTAGCTTCTTTGAATGTTACTTTAACATGAATCATTAAAGTTATATCAATTAAAAGATTAATTATAATATTTTTAGATAACATGGATTTTTGGCTTGAAGTTGTTATTTTTGACATAATAAGTCTACGGTAGACTTGACTCTTATTACTCTATATTTTCTAAAAAAGATAATTTAAGATTTTCAAATGTATATATTGAAGACACCACTGGTCCCAAAGAGTATGGATGAAAAGTGGTGAGAAAAAGAGTTTTTAAAGAAATTTGAGTGCTCATATATCTTTTTAATTATAAACTCATCATTTTATCAACAAAATAATTTTTGGTCATATATAATTATCTTTGGAAAAATAAATAATTAATAATAAGAATTATGCCCTAGTGAACAAAGAAGAGGAAAAAAATGTTTAAGAAACTAAGGCCATCACACCATCCTTTAGAAGTTAAAGATATGATCAAGTTTATCCATTCAAGAGAGTACGATGGAGTGCCTCTAGCTATAAACTTGCCATGAAGATTATGTATCAAGGAATTTTTTGACAAATAATGAAAAAAATATTACTTTATTTACCGAAGGGTGCCAAGGGTGTCAAGTTCATGCTCCCCTTTCATACTAACTATTCACAAAGATCGAAAAAATAATTATTTATGTGTTCTTGTTAAACTATGGTATGAATTTCCATTTTTTTTTCCAATTGCTGGAAATGGAAGGAAGTTCCTTCTCATGGTTCTTAACAACCTTTAAAAATGGATCAAAATGAAGCCCCTTATTGACAAGACTATTAATAAGATTTAAAGTTTTCTTTAGACAATATTTATAATACGTTTAATATTTCCATAGCAATTGTTACAGATAACACAATAATGTTCCAATCTAAAGAATTTTTAGATTTATGCAAACTGTATTGTTGTTTTTTTAAGTATGCCTTAACTTCTCATCCCCACATAGATGGAAAGCCAAAACAATGAACAAAGACATCACAAAAATTCTAAAGCCCTGTTTTGATGATAAAAAGGTGAGTGGGTAGGTGAACTCCTCGACATATTGTGAGCACATTGAACTACACATTCTGCAACATGTCAAGTTTTTCTAAGGATTCAATGCTATAATCAATATCAAGGTCAATCACTTAACAAGTTCAAAAGCTTGAACTTGAAACTCGCATATCAAAAGTTAGACCTAATAAAGGAAAAGTGTCTCAAAGACCATGTAAAGAAACTAAATATAAAGTAAAGTATGAAAAATATTACATATTAAGAATTGTCCTGTCAAGGTTAAAGATTTGGTTCTTAGACAACATAAGGCCTCTCAACACTAATAAATCCTCCATAAGCTTGCTCCAAACTAGAAAGAATTGTACTTGATAAAGGATATTCTAGGACCAAATATCTATCAACTTCATAAAGAGGAAGATGTTGAGCTCCAACAACCAAAGAGTAGGGATCAATTAAAAAGGCTCTATATATGCTAAAAGTAACATAATTTTCTTCTTGTGCTAGCTATCAAAGGTATTATTTGGCTTTTCCTAAAGTTATCAATAAAATTTCATACTTAGCATCATCATTTTACATTCTCAAGATTTTGTTTGCTTAAATGAAGTCAACTTTCTTTGTTTAATTATAATATTTATATATCTTAGGAACTAATAAAATTGTACTTTAAAAGTATAGACTTATTTGAGGGCTAACTAAAAAAAAATTTATCTTAAAAGAAGTCATCTCTTGAGCTAATTCATCAATCAAAAGTTATTTGATGTCTTATATCAAATTCCAAATTACTTGGGTTTTTATTTCTTTGGGTACAAAATCAACATAACTATTCTCACTTGACCTTGACAAATCAACTATTTAAGTTAATTACATGCTGTTTGTAGTTGAATATATTTCATCCTTACAAGTCAATGATAGTGATAATCATTCAATAATTGATATTCTATTAAGACATGAAAACCTCATGGCAAATCTATTTGTTGTTATGTTTCTTAACCTAACCTTATCATGTATGGATCATCATTTGAGATATGAAATTCTATCAAGAAAATATAAGTCAAATCTATGTGAGCGCACCTAAAACTTAGGCCTTGAACTTTTTTTGCCAGACCACATATCATCCAAAAACCTAGTCTTGCACTTATATTAAGCCCAGACCTACTTCAACAAATCCTCCAGTGGGTCACAATAACTCGAAACAATAAATGTTTAAGAGGAGATCCATATTTAGATATTATAGAGCTAGTTGACAAGCTCTTTTGATGTTTTATTAGATAATTATATTTCATATGTTAATAAACCATGAGAATAGGCCCAATAATAGTTATTAGCATAATCAGTCCTAATCATTTCTTTATATTAAATGGTTTTTGAGTAATGCTCAAGTAATAAAAATGCAAGTGCCTTTTCATTACTAGAAATAACCATTTCAACTTGCTTTGGTTCACATCATTTGAATTAAATTTTTATTGAGTTAGACATCTATGTAAACTTTTTATTACATGGATCTTCATCACCATTCCATAGTAAGCATACTTTGAGATGCATACATCTTACTTTCTCTTTTTATTTCCTTCATTATTGTTCCATTATGTAAAAGCTACGAATGGCAAAAACAATTCTTCCTTTCCTTCCTAATTTCATAACTAACCTATTGTATGGAGGTTGAGAGTTTTTGCCTTTACATCTTATCTTGTTGCAAACTAAAAATCTTATTTATAACTTCTAAGTATCTAAGTATTTCCCCTTTCATCATACCATTCACTTGGGAAAAGAAGTTTCTTTCATTTTGTTAAGTTAAGTTTTGACTTCTCATTTACTCTCTCTCTCCTTTAAACATGAAACTCACTCTTGGAGAATGGATTTTTCTATTTAATTCTTTTACCTTATGCCTAAGCTTGTAACTAAAAGACCAAAACTTAGAACCTTTTCAAGTAAGATAGCTCATTACCCTGACCCTGCGTTCGGCAAAAAGAAGGAATAAAAAGGCATAATAAGATAACTAATGGGACTTAACCAATTACAGAGATACGAAAAATATCAACCTTGAAGAACTGTGAATGCATGCATTGGAAATGGCATTAGCAGTTTGATCATCAAACCATACTTTTTGTCGATGAAGTTCACACAATACAACAAGTGACCTCCTCGCTCTTAGTTCTTCACCTTCCTTCGAACAAGAAATTATACATTAGTTATTATAATCAACAAAATTAAGAAAAATCAGCAAAAATAGAGTATATATGACATCACACACCTATAGTAATGAGAAAAGAATATTTTGAAGCTTCCTATTTTTTGCCATATTTTTATGTTTTTTGTTAATGTGTCAAATGCAGTGCACAACATAAAAATACAAATTTTTTTAGGTTTCGATCACCAACGATCTGAAGAACCATAAATAATTCAAGAGGCACATCCAACTCAATAGTCTGACGATACAAATAAGCAAAACATAATTAAATACATAAACTTTCAAAACAAACAAGAAAAATCAATAACATGCTAGAGAACTTCAACTTCTATATAATCATTGGAACAACATACCTCTTGCAATACTAAATAATATTGTCAAAAAAATTCCATTGTAGTTGTTTTAAGATCATTTAGTTTAAGCCCATAAACTTTCATAGCTTTCATCTTGTTATTTGAAGTTGGTAAAATATTTTACATAGGTCATTTCTCTTAGCTTATAGTATACACTTGAAAACCACACTTATCCATCTCTCCTTCCCAATTCTTTCAGTTGACCTCTAGTCAACTCTATGGTGTATCTTTCCATTTATCCTAGACACCACCCAACCATCTATTTCTATGACTTGTCCCTCTCCATTGTTCCAAGGTAGCCAAACCATGGCAATGTTTGTCCAAAATTATCTTAAATCTAATGCTTATGACTTCTTAGAAGCAATGCATTATATTGTCCAAATATACCAATAGATTAACAAAGATGGTTATATTAACAATGAGTTAATTGAAAAAAAGTAAGGATTCCTACAACATCATTGATGGATACATATAAAGAAATAATTTCAAGAAGCTAGAATTAAATGACAAATTTGACTAAGTTAATTGACATCATGATTCATAAGAAGATAAACGCTACTATTATTCAACAAACTAGGCACATTGTCAGAAAACCAAGGAATTAGTAATTTTAGGATTCAAACTTCAATATTGAAGTAAGAATTGAAATAGAAATGGGTTGGTACAATTCTGGATAAATCTATGAAAGATAATATAATGAATATTTATTATGAAATTAAAGAGCTTAATGAAGAACATTAAATCATTGTAATAGTTTCTTATTATTACTTCAAGGAAAAAACATTTTCTTAATTCTACAAGGGAATCAACATGAACTCAAATTAATTATTTATTATAATATTTCCCTCACATGCTCAAAAAGGCATTAGAAAAGGAAAAAAAGAAGCTAACATTGGAATCGAAATTATGAAAAACATGTATAACAAAGAAATGATAAGGGTATAAGGAGGCCATATATTGATAAGGTATTTGAAAAGAATAAAAAGACATTAAAATTGCATATATTAAAAAAAATTTGCACGCATATGGAGAACATATAAAGATTTCTTAATTACAATTGAATTTTACTATGGCTATGCTTTAAGTCACTGGATGTGTTTGTAAATTTAATTTCAAGAATGTTTCTACCTGTGCACCAAAAGCATCATAAACCTTTTGAAAATTTCTCACAACTCCCATTTTTGCACAAAAAAAGATAATGCTTCATAAGTACTTTTGCACTTCTCTTTCATCAAACTTTTTGACAACATAAGCAATGAAAGACAGATTCAATTTTACACTAATTATTGATGTAATTATAAAATTCAAGATAAACTATTAATATACATTTTGCTAATAATTTAATAACAATTGATAAGACTATGCAAAGAGATAAAACTAAACTGAGACTAAGCAAATAGAGAAAAAAAAATTGAGTCTATAAACAATGACTCTGAAGTTTAAATGGTATCGCATTTTTAGTTCTTATAATAAATATATGGAATTAATATTTAGACAAGTAATTCCAAAAACATATTGATTGTAATAGTTATCATAAACAAAAGGAATAATGCTAAATTTACTTTTTTTGAGCCTATACTTCAAAATGATTGAGAAATTAACAAAAAATGTTATTAATAAGATCAAAGCATTGAACAAATAAGATGAAAATAAAACATACATAAGAGTGTTGTGTAATCAAAATATCACACTCAAGAATAAAAGCAAATTTATAAGATTACATGGTATCAAATGTCAATGTGTGAGTACAAACACACAAATAGAATAATTGCTATAGAGATAAAGCTTTTAAGTTTGAAGAGTAACTTACTATAACGGAGAAAGTTGACATTCTACCAATTCAAGACAGTTCTAAAGAAAACCAATCTAGATGATTTGGTTATATTAGGATGTTTAGTTTGTCATTCTATACGAGAAGTAGATTACTGAAATCTTTCCTATAAAAAAGGAAAAACTATAAAACAAAAAAAATGACTATTGACTATTGGAAATGCCTTTAACAACTTTGGATTAAGAAGAAAAGCAGTTAATTAATAGAAACAATAACATCTTAGAATCAATGTATCTGAGCTCACTTGATCTGTTAAAGGACTGTTCTCATAATTATAATAACAGAATGTGAATTTAATGTTGGCCGCCTAAACCATTTTAATATAAGAATCTAGCAAAAGAAATATACAATCTGACAAGAAACAGTTAAGAATCTATATCTAAGAAATCATGAGAAAAAACCACCTGTTTTGTTCTTTGCAGAAGGAAATCAAACTTTTACCTTGATCAAAAACTAGAAAGGCCTAATCAAGTCTAACAACTTATCAACAATTACAATCTTCTCTTCAAGCTAAATAAAGTGAAAGTTTCCCATTTTATTCAATGCCTAGTTCATAATATAACTTTAATCAGTACAAACAAAAGATATTTCCATCCAATAAAAGGTTGAACAAAAATATGTTGAATAATAGTGGCCCTCCAATTTGAAGTGTACCGAACCTTATAACAGATTCGCCCAAAAATAAAATAAAACAACGAACCTTCTTATGGACAAGGAGGACGATGGCTTGTGTTGGATTGGAACGAAGCGAAGACAAGAGGGTCCAAACATCGGATTGAAGGAGATGAGAGACTAATGAGGAAATTCGGCGAGGGGTCGTGGATAATGTGGGGTCATGTGCGCCAGGAACATCTTAAGGTCATTGAGATCCTTCAAGACCACTGGGTCCGACGACGAACTGAGCGTGGATTGCTTAAGGAAGAGTTGTAGGGACGATTTGAAGTGGCGGTAGATAAGGAGAAGCTCTGCCTCGTATCCTTCTGGGTCCAGCTTCAACTTGGATTGAAGCAGAGGAATGCTCAGCGCATCGGCTGCCTTTCCAGATGTAGAGTAGGAATCTGATAAGAGGACATTCGCTGCTGTTGCCATTTCTGCAGATCAATTAACAAAACCCTATTTGAATGGAAGCTCAAAAAAACCAAGCTAAGGACCTTATGCGGTTTCAAGGTGGCAAATTTTTAAATACAAAAGATAATTATGATATATTAATAATTTATTAAGGAAAAGAACGGCGTAAGTTTTTGAGTTTGATTGGCGACACTAGAATATTATTACTAAATATAATTAATAAAAATAAATTTGAATGGTGACACTAGGAATTAATAAAAATAAATTTAATAATATATTTCATTAGAAGATTAAGATATTATTACTAAATTTTCTAAAATATTAATATTTTTTATATTATTATTAAGTTATAATCTATCAATAAACACACTTTTATTGCTAATATTTATTTCAATTTTAAGATGCATAATTGTGCATCACAAATTTTTGTTATCAGTTTATAATATAATTATATGATAAATAACAGAGATGTAAAATTTAAGTATTAGATTTGGGAACACAAACCATTTTAGCACCAACACATTTAGTTGTAATTAAGATACTATTCTTATTCATATAAAGCATGCTTCCAAAGGAGCTAAATCCTCATAACAAAAAATAAACAAACACTACTACGATCATACACCATAATAAACATGGTAATAGAATAAAATAATTCGATGACAGAAAATGTAAACTAATAAAAAAAATCTTATGCTTGATAAAAGCTTATTGTTAAATAAGTGTTTTAATTAAATCAATTATAATTAAAGAAAATTAAGAAATTAGCTTATTTTAGAGTTAACTAGAGATTATTAATTTTTGAATGAAGCATGTTCCATATGAAATTGTCAATGAGCAATGAAACCTAAATGTTTGAATATCAAGACTTAAAAAGTTATCTTCAGATTTTGTAAAACTTTTACCAGTCTATCTAGTTCAAGAATTCACTAATCTTTAAACAATTTTAATGACTAAAAGCACTTGCAAAGTTAACTAACTACTCATTATTATTTAAATTGAAATATGCACCATATTTTTTAATTAATAAATTTTTAAAATCCAAACAACTAAAAAGGCTCACTACATAGAAGCACTCGATCAGAAGGCTCCTAGACCATTTGATTGCGAAAACTTCTCAATTGGAAGGCTAAGATTAAAAGATCTATTTAGAAATTATGATTTCATTAGAATAGATAAATTTAAATCATGATTTGACTATTAGATTTAGCTCTTCCTTGCAAATAAACCATCGACTCTGAGATCTCAAATTTATGTGATTGTGTATGAGGTTCTAAATAAGTTTTTCTTAAAAGTGCATGATATTACAATCATTCAATCACATAATTGTGATTAGATATCTAAAGCACTCCCAAAAGTTTCAATACAACCAGAAATGGCTTTATAATAATTTTTCAGTCTTACATTGAATAAATGATTGATTATTATGGCTTTATTAGATCTTTCTTACATTGAACATTTTGCATTTTTTTTGTTTGTCTACCCCTTACTATGCTTTAGATGTATGTTATGTTGGATTCTTGAGTTATGAATGAATCAAGATTGTTTGATAGTTTTGACAGTTATTTTATTGACAAGATAAATGTTATTAGCTGTATTCAAGCACTGTGTTCTAACTAAGACTTTTTGCACTTTTTAGTAATATGTACTTTTGTTGTTTAAATTATATCATTATTTTTTTACAAATTTATTTTTATAATTAAAATACACTTTTTGCAAGAGGTTTTGTAACGAGAATTTTCAAAGGTACAATAAGAATGATTCTTGGATGATAAAGATGACATCAAGATTTTAGAATCCTAATACATTTTTAAGATTATTAATTTAAATAAGGCCAAGTTTTTTTACCTTGTATGAGTGACTTAAATAAAATTTAATATCTATTCAAAATAAAATTGGAATAGCTAAAACTAAATTTAAAATAAATCCCATTGTTAAATTCAAACCATAAGTCCTCTTCTTTTTTAAATTATCCTATGAACACAAGCATTAGTTTTCTAAATTTTGGAAATTCTCTTTAAGAAATTCATTAATAATTCTTAGGATTTGTTATTACAAAATAAAGTAAAATGACTAGGGGTCAATATCATAATACATTGAACCATCAAATACTTTATGAATTATCATAACACTATCAACTATCATTTGATAGTGATAGTTCCCTTTCTATAACAGTTTTGGTTCATTCATCAAAAAAGCATCATATAATCATAAAACTTGTTCCTTCTCCTTCCTTAAAGGCACCTTCATAATTATTTAATTTGTCTCCCTCTTCCTAGCCTTTATAATAGCTTTTCATTTCAGTCCTAACTATAATATCTTTGTTATTAGTTGCTTTCCTTTCATAATTCTCGTCATTTAGTACATAATTTTTTTATATTAGATATGTAATGTGACCAAAACCTTATAAAGATTACAATTTCCTACACATTCTATTGAAAATGACTTCTAAAAGTTTTTCAACAAATTCCAATAAAATACTACTGCAAGTGTTTTTTATTTAAGTAAATAATTCATATATTTCTAAAATCATTTCGCATTTTTATTATTTTGTAATTAAAAATTCCTTTAGAAAAAAAATAATTTTTTAAAAGATTTTGGTATTTTTAATGGCATATCCATTTCAATTTGAAGAAAAATTATTATTTAGTGTTCATTTTCATTTGTTTTACCATAATTGACTTCTCATTTATATTATTAGTTCTTTCAAATAGTAGTCTTTGTGATATTATAAAAAAATATACATATGAAAATTTCATTTAATCACATTCAAAATAAATTTTAAATACATTTACATTTATTCAACAAATATTAAAAAGATTTTGAAGTATATTGAATGTTTTGTAAACTTCCCTTCATATAAGAATTTAATCATTCAAGTTCAAACAATATTGGGATGCCTCGAAACAAACCCTTCCACTACTTCCCAAGTACCTACTAGTTACTATAATTTATCCATTATATACTCAACATGGCATGCTTCCCTTCTTTATTTTTTTGAATTCCCATGTTATTAAACCCATTGGCCTTTCCTTATAAAATAATCAACGATGCACCATCATGCTTCTTTGATCATGTTTAAATATATAAGTAGTAATAGCAATAAATTTTTCTAAAACTTAAAGAAAAAATAATTATGCTCCCTGACTAATGATAATGACAAAAAAATATTGTATGTAATGTAACAATTTATTTCAATTATTTATAAAAGAACGAAATTCCTTTTCTTTAGTTATCCTCATTTTCCAAACATTATAATGCATTTTATTGGGCTTGCCTATAACAATACATGATCCTCTTCCTAACAATCTACTTTCTTTATTTTCTTGACAAAATTTCCATTGAGTAAACAATTTCTTTATTAATTCATGCTTCGTTTGAGTGGATCTTCTTAATATTTTCTAAAATCATATCTATATCAAGAAGGGTACTATTAAGTTGTTAATATCAGCATAATGATAATATCACAATATATTATACAAAACATTATAAGGTGTCATATCTATGCTAAATAACAATTATTATTGTAAGCAAACTAATTAAAAGTCAAATACTTATCCTAATTACATAAGAAACCTAATTTTCATGGACTAAACATTTTCTTAATTATTTTAAATATTCTCTTTCATTGACTTCTATTTTAGCCTAAAATGTTGAGTTAAACATTAGGTTCTTATAATATGCTTCGCACAACGTTTTTAAAAAGTATGATGTATGTTTGGAATCCTTATGTAAAATAATAGTTCTTGCCCCACTGCATGGGCCCTACTATTTTGTCAACATATATCTGACCAATTTGTTTTTACAAAAAAAATGTCTATTAATAGGTAAAATATTAATCTTTATTATAGAGAACCTCATTTTCAATTAATTCTTATTTAATGTCTCTAACCAAAAATATTTTGCTTTTATCGTCCTCACATTGACAAGCTAGCTTATGATAATAACTTCTTACTATCAATATGCCATAATGACAAATGTAGTAAAGTTAATTCTATTTGATATGGATATAGCAAATATCATTAAATTATACTAAGCTTCCTCTATTTTATATATCTAACAATTGTTATCTCCTTATTAAAACATTAGTAGGTACTTTTACTTTTTTTTTGGTGATATACGAACTCAAAATTAGAATGCTATAATAATTAAGGCACTCTGATAATCAGAATGTCTAAATAGATTTATTATGAAATTAATTATGAATAACATATTATATGTATTTTTCAATAACAAGAAACCAAAATATGAAAACTTAGGCATTTTTTTATAGTAGAGTTAATTAATTAGTAGATAGGACTTGGAGATTAGAAACCAAGACAATGGAGGCCATTTATTCATAATATTCTTTCAATAGATAAACCCATAACCTATTTAATAAGGAAACTTAGTTGTAATGTCTACTCAAGTAGTGTTTGATGAAATTATGCATCGAAACGAAGAGGTAAATTTACAAGGCATTAAAGACTTTGGTAAAGTAAAATTGCTAGAAAAACAAAGATCATGGAATGACAAAGTTTATGGATTTCTATTCAAACAATATTTTAGGCAGGGAATATAGATAGAATTTTTTCAACAAGGATTGTGTTGATTAAGTTTTTCTAGTCCAACATTACTTAGACGATGCCATATTTGGAACAACAAATTGTGACTTATGTGAATTAATTGTTAGGCATGTAAGTGTCAAATTTGAGATGAAAATAATAAGTTAGGTTTCCTATTTTATTGAATACAAATTTACTAGGATGAGAAACGTATCCTTGATATTCAATAACTCATATAAATTAGAAATTAAAACACAAAAAAATAAGAAAATAGTTGCACCAAAGGTGTTAGCATAGAATGAAAATCAATTTAAAGATGTAATCTTAAGTTGCCTCTCTTTTGGAGTACAAACTAATGCCTCTCTTTGAAAAGAAATTATATATGGGGAATCTATTTCTAAATTTGTACCTCAAAATACAAGTGAAGCCTTGAGGAAAGAATTTTTTTATTTGGCCATGTTGGATGGTTTCAACTTTTTTTGAGAGTGAATGTTTTGGAATCAATAGACATTCCAAGTGACCACATTATTTTGGCAAAAAGTGGGCACTAAAAAACAAAATGTAAATAACAGTGTGGTTACCATTCAAAATAAGAAAGGCTAGTTGTAAAGGGTTATAACGAGTAGGACTAAACTTAGAAGGAATACTTGAACCAATGGTAAGGTTGAAGGCAAAAAGGTCATTTTTACCTTTTTCTTAATACAAGTCATTTAAACTATACCAAATGGATGTTAAGAGCACTTTCTTGAATGTTGTTATTTGGGGGAAAGTGTATGTAGGATAATGGGACTACATTCAACATTTTCTTCATCAAAATTATGTGCGTAAGCTAATGAAACAATCTTATGAATTGTAACAAGAACAAATATCCTGTTATGAACATACTTAGAAGTTTTCTAAGCAAACATTACTTTAGGATTGGAATGTAGATAGAACTTTGTTCATCATGGACTATGCAAATGAACTTCTTCTAATCGAGGATTATATAAACAATATCATATTTGGTTCAACAAACTTAGACTTATATGAATGATTTAGTGAGCATAAAGGTGTTTGATTCAACTTGAACATAATGGGTGAGGTTACATATTTCTTTGGATTGAAAGCTAAGGAGGATAAGAAAGGTAACCTTGTATCAAAAATCAAGCATAAAAATAAGGTGTTAAAATTGTGTGAACATGAGAACGTCAAATGCATTTATACTTTCAAGAGTCCCCACCTTACTATTGAAAAAACATGTGAAAGGAAAACAATTAGATTTCAAGGTATACCTATAAATGACACATTCTTTACTTGACTATTAGAACACCTTACATAGCTTTTAGTGTCTCACTTTTTTTATCAATTTCAATCAAGCACCAAGGACTTTCGTCTAGAAGTTAAAAAAAGAATATTATGATAATTGCTTGAAGCAAAGGTGTAAAGGTTTTGGTATCCCAAAATTGTCTTATGTCATGACCTCATACAATATGGCTACAAAGATCATGTTTATTCTTGAATACATAAGACTACAAAGATTATGTTTGTTCTTGAATACATAAGAAAAGCATTTTAGTTATTTAATCATTTTTGTACCTCTAAAACTAATGATCTAGAAAAAAAATACAAAACTATTGTTTTAGAAAAAAATGAACCATAATAGATAGCATTAAGAGGATTTCTAATAAAAAATGTTTTAGTTTCAAAAAGAAATTATGTCATATGGCGTTACATTTAAAAACAATTCCCCAAAAATATGACAATTTGAATGCTTTTTCTTAACTGAAAGCGTTATAACGTATTGTTCGATTGAACAAATTGATTTTAAGCAACATTTCCTCATGGACTATGTAGATTGAAATATAATTGACATATAATTTGTTGCTAACAACATGCAACAAGTTAGCACCTTGATAAAGCTTTTTAGCAAAGATTTATTCCATAAAATTAGTAGACCCTTTTATGATGACAAAAAGAGGTTATTGTTCCCATGAACTATTCTCTATGATATTTTGATTTTAATAACATAATTAAGTAGCATACTTATTGATTATCTAGCTTTTCTTATAGATATGATAAGTGAACGACATTAGAAGGACATTAATGTCAAAACCAAAAGTCAATTCATTAAATATATGGATATAACAATTTGTGCAATTAAAATGGAAAGGATTCTAGCATGGTCAAGAAACTAAGTGTTTTTTTGTTAAAAAATGGATAATAGGAGAGAGTTGAATTGTGTGTTCAACAAATTTTTTTTTTCCAAAAATTTAGCAAAAAAATTGTGAGCTTAAAATAAAAATTTTTTTATAAAACTTATAAAGAAAATAAAATTTCTTAAAAATAAACAAAATGCACAAAAGATTTTTAAGTGGTTCGACTAAAACAAGTGCCTATATCAACCCTTAATCCCTTATCAGGCATCTACTAAACGCCCATTATTCAAAGCTGGTATAGCTAAAACAAATATATATTGGTGGTCCAATGAGATACTAAAATTTAAGAAATTCAGGCTATATGAAAAAATTTAAAAATTTAAAATTTTTGCTTACAAAAATCTATACACCTTTAAAATTTGCAATTCTAGCATTACCAATTGATTAAATATATGGATATAACTACTTGTGAAATACTAAAAAGATTATGAAGGAAAGTGGGAGAAATGGAGGTCGACAAAAATCCATAACTTTTATAATTGGGTAGAAAAGCAGTGCTCATAGTTCGAACTTCAGTTTGACTGTATGAAAATTTTCTTTTTTCATTCAATTGTTTTAAGATCTGATAAATGATCCCTATTTATAAATAAAATAAAAAACTCAAAAAATAACTCACACAACAGCTAAAATCTACTTTTTAGAAAGCCACAATTAAAAGAATGAGATGATGGTATAACTATCATCCAATTAAGTGAATGGAGTGGTAAGCATTGGACCAACTAAAATGATAAAGGGTCTAGATTTAATCATGACAAGATAAGATTTAGAGGGTTGGATTGAAAAATTGGATGGATAGTAACGATGATCAGATTATTATTCACATAGGTAAAGAGACCCTAAATCATAGATCAACTATTCTGGACAAGTACCTGAAGAATTTTAACTATTAATTAATACGAGTTTGATCATGACTGTTCGATCTTGAAAATGCATGATCAGTCAGTGTGAAAATCTCAACTTTGGTAATAACTTTTGTAATTCTCACATTGAAAAATATTTGAACTATTTTGTGTTTATAATGGATCAACTATATATTACGATCTGCCTAATGGGTTGGCTACCCCTATGTGTTCTTAAGAAGTCATGACCCAGGTCATTAGTGGGCATGTATTGGTCTAACTGAACACAATTTTCCTAAATTTGTTAAAGAATCTACAATGACATTTTCTGCTAAGCCTATTCATGAGTAATGCCTTCAACAAATAATCGAAGCGACCACAATAATAACCTGACTTGATCGATACTTTGGCTTGACTCATTCAGATTCGATCAGGTTCCTAGCTTGCAGAGGTCCCCAAAGCATTTGCCCTAAGGTGCTACATGCTATTTGACCTTAGCCTTTTGGGGTTAATGGTTGAGAGTCCTTAGGAAAATGTATTATTTTTATAATAATAATAATTTATATATAATAAAAATTTTAATATTTATAAATGTTTTAAGAACTCAGATGCTTTCAATTAAAACATAACTTGAACCAAAGTCAACCATGCACAAAAGATGATAACCATATTGGCCTAAATTATGAAACAATTAAAAGTTTATCAAGTTAATCATTAAAATTTAGAAATGTGTTCTTTTTTTATTAGCCACTCTGCAAATACCATTGTCTTTGGCTCCTATGCTAGTAGATTATGCCATCAAATTGTATTCAATATTTATGTTATAGTTCTTACTCAAACAAATCGAGACAATTTGAATACTCCATGAGATCTAACTAAAACAATACTAAGTTGAATAAAGTATTAGTAAATACTTAGGCTTTATTTTTTGATCATATTAGAAGATATAACAATCTCCCTCTTGAGGATTATAAAACTAAAGCTAAATGAAAACATAACATTAATGGAAAAATTAAATTATTTAATATTCAACGTTATAGTATATAGCTTATATGATAGCCCATATACTCCTCTTGAATTCTAGCTCAGCATCACCCATAATTCTCACACTTAGTTCTCTCCTTTTTCTTGTAATATTCAAAGGGGTTAACGACACCTAAGCTTTATCTAAGTTTAATGAATACTTCGATAGTCAATGGCTCAGTACCAATATCAACTAATTTTGTAGAAGATGGCACAATCACAACTAAATTATTTTTTTATACATGCTCTCTAATAAAGATATACCATAATTCTATATGTTTTGTCCTTTACCTGGTTGTCTATTCTTCATGAAAAAAGACCGATTGAGGGGATCTTATTTTGAAAATATGAAAATATTGAAATCAAAAAATATAAAAATATTGGATTGGAAAAATATAAAAATATTGGATTCAGGTTGAGCTTAAGTCAATTCATGATTTGCTTGGAACATTCATCTTGTGTGATGATGTAGGTGAACACAAAGAGGCAAAAAGAACTTTCTCCCATTCTTTTAGACGTGTTCAGCTCCACAAATTCCTGTAAATTTGAAAAAAGGCTTCTTTGTTTCAGCAATCACTTTTTCTTTGATCCATGTGAAAAAGGGGTTCATGTGCAAGACATGTCTTGGGAGAGCCTTGCTTTCTTGATTTTTCTATCCTTTTGTTCTTTTTTTAATTTCCATTTATGAGCTACTTTTGGAAAGGGAAACCTGATATGGGAATTCTCAACTCAGCTTATGCGATCGATGATTGTGAGAACACTATTCACCCATTGAAGAATCCTTCTTGACATTATCCAATCCAATGAGAATCAAAGGAGTTCAATTGGAATTGGAATCTAATCAAAGAGATTATCTAGTTCCCTAGATTGTGCCCATGTCGGCCCCTCCTCAAGAGAGGAGTCTGATATCATAGAAGCTATGACAGGGAGGTCTTTTGGCACGGGAAGGTTTCCCTTACAGTAGCCCGAGCATTCTGTACATCTGTGTTGCTCTCGTAGTTCTGTGAGAAAACGTCACTGATCACAAAATCCAATATTCTTTGAATTACTATATTGAGTCTATGGATGAGTGTTATTGGATTACTCGGTCTGGGTTTGAGGCCCAATTCACGTTGTACAAACAACCGATAGGGGTGAAAGATGAATCCTCCTTGTGCGCGCTTGATGGTACTACAAGCCGATAGAAGTTAGAGCTATTGCATTCTCTTTTCGATATAGACATTAGATTTTAAAGACGCTACTAGGGACCCGAAATTTGGGGAGCTAGGCCACCCTCTTGTTTGGGGCCCCTCATAGGTGAAGAATTTGAGCAGAGGATTTTCCATTCCATTTTCTATTGCCACGATATCACCCTGATCGGGAGACCCGGTTGGGGGTCGAGCTCAAGCAAGAAAAAGCCCTAAAAGAGAACTACAAGAAGGCCCACCGGTTCTGTCAAAATTCAAAGCCCGTATTGTGCCCCCTCTAGAGATTCTTTAGACTAGAAAAAGATTCAAATTGATTACATGTCTTTGCTTCTCTCTACATTATAAAAATAGTTCAATATATCAAAATTGAAAGATAGATAATATCTATCTTTCATTGACATTGTCTTCATACAAGCCTTCCAAACTAGATTAAGGCCTCCTTCTAGTTCGACTTCCCTAGTCTTCTAATGTGATGGAAACTATCATGTACAATTTTTTTTGGTGGGAAGGAGCCCAAAAGGCTCCCCTCAACTTTTCATTTGTCATGAGTGCAAACGATGGATTCGAGCATCAGAGAAAACAAGAGTCAAGAAAGCAGGTACTCGATGGAGACTCAGCACTTTGACACTTCTACATTCCTGCTGCAAATGAATTGGTGGGTATCGTATGGAGATGTCAAATATAGGATTTTCGAAGAAGTGTTCCCGTATATTCATAGGCGAGAAATGATGACACTACTCAGCGGTGTGAGCTGGTTTCGGTTTTCTGTGAGTGAAAGATATTCAGCATAAGCCTCAAAAATGCTTTTTCTCTTTTGAAGATGCTTTTGAAGTTTATCCCAAATGAGAAGGGAACCCATTTCTTCAAGGAAATCCTTTTCGGTGTAGGTCACGTGACCTACAACTTAGCCTGACTGTACTATTTCCCCTTCCCCAACCACAGAAGAGCGGGGATTCACATCGTGGTGGAATTGCACGTTGTTTCGAGTGTTTGACTCTTTCTTCTTTCGAAACCCTAGGAGGATAGAAAAAGGAATGTGTGCAACAAGGAAAAAACAATGCTATAAGCTGCGTACATGGACTAAGAAATGAGACATTGAAAGAATCTTTTGAGTCAAGAACTCTTCAATTGTTGATCGATCAATAAACTAGGAGGCCCTTATATTAAGATCATGGTTCAGTTTGAATTACAACTAGAATTTGCAAAAAATATATTTTCTTAAGAATGAAATTTGTGGGATTATAATTATAAATTCCACTTTGGCATGGTTAGGAGCCTATTTATCATATCTCTTTGATCGAATACGCTGTGATGATACCTGGAGAGTTACCGGCCACCAAAGTAGCTATTGGGACAAACTTTTATACTCGACTAAAATGCACGAAGCTACAGTGGTGAAGACCCCAAACTCAATCCTTTGCCTCTAGCCATTAGGTAATGGAGGATCATGTACTTCCTAAAGATGGCCCCTATGACGACTCTAATCTATGGAGCAGATTTTGTTCAGTTACAAAAAAGAGATCCCTTACCCCTACTTGCCAAAATGAGGACTATGATGTCCGGTAGGCTGCAAGTACTATGGATCCTCTGACTCTTGCAAAAACCTATATTGGAGTAGTAGGCGGCCAACGCATGTATTCTTTCTACCTCCTTTGTTCGAACTCTGTTGTTGTGTATGTAGGAGTTTTTCCATTCCTTGAAAGTCCCAATTTTTTTTCTAGTGATTTTGAGGCCCCAATTCTTGACTGGAAGGGTAGAGCTTTTCGGTTTTTCAGGTTCACAGTTTAACGCACAGGTTTAGCTTACGATGTTTTTGGAAGTCCCAGTTTCGATTTTATTTGTCATCCCTGATCTGGAAGTCACCTTTTCTTCTCCTTGTGTAGTACCTCATGAGGGGCACAATATGGGGAACTCATTCCTATTGTACCCTAATCCCTCTTTCTTCCCTGAATCTCCTGCTTTCTTAGAAGCATTCTATGAGGCACACCTTGCACCAGCCGCTACAGGAGTTAAGATATCTTAGAGGAATATGAGATATCAGCCTTTGCTTCATGAAGCAAAGAAAGATTCAAACATTCTAAAAGTATGGTAGTCAAATTATGATAGCATTTCGGCTTTCCTCATACTACTAGAATAAAAGAGAAGAGGAGCATCATCAAATAACCATTCCCAAAACTATATTTAAATAGAACCATCAATCCAAAAACAATGTCTTTCTTTCTTCTCTACTTCTATACTTTGTTCTTCCCTTGAAATAGTCCTTTAAAACCTTTCAAGACACCTTATGTGATTTGGAGGAACTCGAAATCTCATCCTCTCTTGAAATTGTGAACTTTCGGTTACAGAAATTATGATCTGATCAAATAAGGGTCCCTTTGGGGATAGTTTGAATGCTCTTTTGTACCTGTACCCGAAACCTACAAAGGTGAATCTATGGGTTGAGTCTTGCAATTCATTTATCGGCAGTTTTTTTTTTCAATAAGACTACTTATGAACATTCTTTCTATCTGTTATATATCGATCAAAACACGGGGCCCAAGTTGGCCCCCTATGAGATCGTAGCTGGAATTGAGATCTCATTCAAAGAGAAAGAGCCAATGAAATGGTTGCTACTAAAGCATAAACTACTCGTTTTTCCGTCCCCAGCAAAAAATCATCCATTCTAGGTCTACATTTGTTAGAATAAAATGTTTAGCAAATTTTAAATTATAAATGAAATCTAAATTTCAGAAAAAAAATTAGAATCAGGAACTAAAATAAAAATAATAAAAAATAGATTCAACAGTCTTTCAAAAACATTGGGTAAGTAGCTAATCCAAAGTTTAATTCCTCAACCACTAGATGCACAAAAATGGATTTGATTTTGGGGACTTTCCCTAGGAGCCAAATCATGATTGAATTCAACTTCTGACCTGCCCCCGTCAGCACAGTTTTATGCATACTGGACATATGGGAGGCCCTTCAAATGAAAAGTGAGACTCTTTAGGCAAGTTGTCCAATATTAGTTTTGAATAAGTATTAGAATCTTTTTTTTTTCTTTCTTCACTTTCTCTTTTTTTCTTATATTTCTTCTTGTATTTCTTGTAGGCTAATTTTATGAAAATCTAATGAATTCAGAAATAATTGACAATGGATTTCTCAAGTAGAATTTTCTAAAATAGCATTAAAGTGATCTTTCCAAAATCAACCTCAGAAGAGGGAACAAGATGACAATACAATCCCTCTTTCCTTGGCCAGACTAAAATGGAAAGTAAATTGTTGGAGATATTCGTGGGAATTATTTCTCTTATTTTTATTTTTGGTTTTGAAAATATATTTATATTATTCTATTTATTATTGGAGGCAAACGAAGAGATGACAGAAGATCTAGTTCGTAGCGTAGATGTAGAAGCTCGAATTGAAACTTGCTGGTCCCCACACGACTGAGGGGCCCCTTTGGTGATCATCTTTCATTTTCTTACACATCTTGCCATGTGAGCTTCGAAATGTTTCATGTCGAACCAGGAAATTCTCTAATCTGAGTGATTACCTGTCTCTGATTTGGTACCAAAAATGGTTTGCGCTGACAATAGCGTTATGGACCAAGAAATCTCCTGATCTTATTTTTAACAAATGTGAATTACTATTTTCATTCGAAAGTTTCAAATCTTCGAGATGATCATGACAGCTAAAATGCAAGATTGGTCTCTACTACTATGTAATGCAAGAAAGCTCTGACAGAACCTTCTAACAGGATTGATCATTGATTTATAAACCAACCCCAGTTCAATCTTATCGGTGGGGACTCGATCTATTTGCTGGTATTTGTTTAGGGCCTGACCTGGTCGACCCGATCATTATATTGAACTTCGTGGTCAACTTCGGTCGTCCAGAGGTTCCTAGAGTTGGAGAGTGACGTGAAAATGGACAAGACAACTTTCCACATCAGCATCCGAAACCTACAAACTTCATATATATAAAAAAGTAGCACTAATTCTGGGAAGAAGCAAGACTCTAGTTTGGATATAATGTCATAATTTGATGCTTTTGTTCTCAGTCTCAATCATTCCTAAGGAACGTCTTCAACAGGAGTCAACTCGAAACAACTTGAACAAAAGCCAACTTGAGACGAGGTCTGCTTCTACTTCTGGGTCTTGTAGCATTTAAAGGAAAACCTTCCTTGTGTTAAAAAGAGGGGGTGTACATTTTTTGAAGTTCTCTCTTTCTTTTCCTTGATTATGAAATTCTAAAAGAAGTGGATAAGGAGACATTGAAATCAATGTTTGAGTCACATGATCTGGAGTCAGTCCTCCCTATTTCAGCTCAAATCAAGGTGATTGGTCAAAAATGGAAAATTCGATTCCGTCTGATTTATCACCGGTGTCGAATGCTTTAAGCATAGCCTCCTCGATGATCGATAATAATGTATAGGAATAAGGAATACAAGAGAAGATTTGAAAAAATTTGATTGAAATTAAAATAAATAATTTATTTCTTTTCTTTATATAAATCGAGGCATCAGCAACTAATAGACAAAAAGCCTAAAAGCTAAAAAGAGAACTTAACTAATCGTCTCTTTTCGTCCTTTATAGCAGGCATTCTTCTTATGTTATGAGGATCTCCTTAGTAATTCTTTCCATTTCAGACCAGCCAAATCTCTTTTTGTTTTTGTTCTTCTTATTGTTATGGCAATGCAGGTAGTGAAGAAAGTGATAGAAAGTAGATTTCCTTCAAAGTTGTCTTTTTTTATTTTTTGAGACTCAAGCGAGTCTCTTTGACCCAATGCTTTATTTTTATCCTAGTTGAGTCAGAATCACTTAGTGACAAAAACTAAAGAAATTAAAGAAATACAAAAGAAGAAATTAAAGAAAAAAAGTGAAGAAAGAAAAATAAGATTTCGATATTTTTTCAAGAAGAACCACCCATGTGATAATGTATAAAGATACTGAGGAGAAGTTGCCTATTACACGGCTCAAAAACTCTGCCTGAGGTGGGTGGGGATACCTATTGTTCATTGGCAGTACGACGAGCGCAGGGGGCCTGGGTTTGCTGCATGGACTTCTTATGCTTTTCCAAATGGAACCCAGCTCAGCTCCACCGAGCATGGAGAATGTGAGTCGACAGCGAAGCCATTGTGCTTGAGCACAACGGCTGATCAGCTGGATTTTGCTTGTTCCATGCCTGCTTCAATCAAATCAATCATCTTTCTTTCCTTTAGTGAGAACGAAAAGTTCATCACGAATTTCCAGTTCCACTTTCTATTTTTATAAAACGGTTTTCTTTTGTGTTAGTTTTAATTGGAGCTCCGCTCGAGTTCGATAATCCTTATCTGTCTTGTTTTCATTTCATTTTCAGGGCCTTCTCCGAAGTTTCTTCACACCAAAAAGATGAAGAACTGGTTTCTTCTGTGGAAATCCTTTTCTTTAACTGGTTTACGGAAAAAGGAAAAAGATTGTGACCGCTCTCGTAGTTCTCCTTTCCTAGTGCGATTTCTATGTTATGTATGTCTGTGCAAACAAAACCCAGGGTGGAGGTGGCATCGGTGCAATAAGCATCACCAACATTTGATTTGCCTACATAGAGTGTGATACGACTAGATGTAAACAAAGAGTGAGTGTTGTTAGTAGATCTGTGTGTGGATGCTCGGGATCACTTCGACTCTCACTGCTTTCATAAGTGCCTCTTTTCACCACTTCCATTTCATGGTCATTGCTAACCAAGTTGCGCAATATTTCGTGCTCTTGCTATAGTTAAACGATCTTCTTCTTTGCAGAGCTTCATCCATGGTTTTCTTTAAGAATATCCCTGCATATAAAAGACTCTTCTACAACAAAACTAAAAAGACCAGTCAAGTACTAGGATAACCACAAAACGGTAGACCACATATCTCTTATACGCTCATACTGAAGGATTATTCAGCCTTCTCCTCTTTGCTATTGCACAACTCTTTGAACAAGCCGTGGTTTCAGCACTAGTGCAGCTTAGGTATGTGACATCCAGAACGTCTACTGGAGTTTGTGGTGCCTTGGAAACCAAAGAACTCCTAATATCCACCAGCCGCATTTCTTGTATTACTTCGTAGCATTTCATTACTTTGTCCTGTATTGAACAAAGGAAGCAAAATTCCAAAGCATATAACATTTGAAATATATAGAATGCATTAGCTTACCTTCTCCATGTAGGCACAATGGTTCATGACGTAATCTATTAATAGTTTGTTAGCATTACCCAAGACAGCAAGTGCAACAGCAGCAGCCACCTCTGAAGGCTTGAATTCTATAAGAAAATTTTCTGCATTGATGTTTACATAAAAGGATTACACGAGCTCACTTTTGATTTCCAAATAATTCCATAACAACAGAATAAAGCAAACTAACCTGTACATGTATTTAAAATGAGCTCAACCCAATGGTTGATTTCAGATTGTTTTGGGGGGCTGCCATTACAAAACTAATGGACAATGTTGTCCATAAAGAAGAAACGTGTCACAAAATGCATTCTCCATTCAAGTGTGCTTAATACCAAAAGCTCCATCCTTTGAATAGTCTTTGCCTAAATACATACTTGGCATCGTCAATCTATATAATGCACCGAGTCAAATGTAGCAATTAGGAGAAAAAATAGCATTAAAGAAGAAGGTTTGTCTATAGATCAAGAGATAAGGGGACTTCAGTTTCCTCCATCTTGGCAGCCAAAGAGAGGCAGGCAACGGCTAGCAATTGGGTCATCCAAGCCTTCCCATTCTACACAAACAAATTGAAATCGCTTTATTATTAACGATTGAAAGAAGAAAAATACCAGTTGCATTTAGACATTTGTGCAAGTATTCGACATATAGATCCCAACAAACTCATATGGCATGGTTCTTCCTGAGAGCTCATATGCAGAGAGGAAGTGACCCAGATAATTTACAGATTAGTAGGCACTTAGAGACTAAAGCTATAATAGGCATAAACTTGCAAATGTGCATCCCAAATCCATTCAATCAACCATAAATGAGCCAAAAAAATTGTTGAGAAGGGTAAAAGAAATCAGATAAAGAGAAATGTAGTTACATCTTTTACAAGAAGCAATTTGATGTGAACTGAAAGGTAAATCGTGTGCAGAATATGCTAACAAATACTAACATAGAGGAACTGTAACCATCAAAGAAGACAAAAATAATCGAAAAAGTGGGATAACGAAAAGAAGAATCCACCTTCATAATCCAATCGACGACATTCTTTCTTACGGATATGTCCAAAGACCCTCTCATCAACTGCTGGGCATATTCCTTTGCCAGAGTATTCTCAGATTCTTTCTTTAGCAACGCAAAAAGTCATCCTTCGAAGTGTGATGAGCAAAGAAAGAAGGAATCCTAGAAAAAAGAACTCTTTTCCTCCTATATTTTTCTAAGCCCACTCCATTGAGCTTTCTGATTGATGCCCAGCTCCTCATCCTCATAAAAAACAAGGATGCTGCTGTTATCCTCTATGGATAAAAGGATGGAAGATGCGTAGTCGCAACTAACTCCGTATCTGCATCAAAGATACAACAGGCGTTACTTTCCTTACGGATGGAGATGTGCTCTCTTCTCCTTCCACCATGGGGACTTCCCCTATCATAGATGAGCCTAGAGGTAGAGCTTCCCCATTGTGTGTAGGCTCTCTGGAGAAATCGTAGAGGGAAAGAGAAGAGGGAGGAATAGTGATGGATAGGATAGGGACTACTGCATATATGGAAGAAGAATAGTTTCTAAAGTGATGGATAGAATTAAGACTGCTGCATATATGGAAGAAGAAGAGTTTCTGAAGTGATGGATATTTAAGCTTTAGGGTAAGTGAGGAGGGTGGAAAAGGAGGTTTCTTTTGTTAGAGGGATATTTAGTTAAGCCTTAAAGAAAATGATGCGTTTATTATTTGATTATGAAAATATAATTATGTGAATCATGTAGACTTTAAATAAACTTTATACTGTTACTATAAAATTCTTTAGCATCTAAAACTGGATTATTGATAGGATAATTTGTGTCATATGAGATTTAATTTAATTAGTCATTAAAATCAAAGAAATTAACATATGTATAATTGTTAGTCTTTACGTCTAACAATTTTATTTTATCATAAAAAATCTTTAAATTGAGTTTTATGTGACTATGTGCAACTTTGACCATTAACCTTTGATCCAAACAAACAAAAAATTGAGTTGGGATTAAATATCAGTTGGTTCAAAACTATTATCTTACAATATCATATAATATTATTTAATAATATAAATTATTTTTTTCAATTTGCTAGAAATTATAAACTCACATGTAAGATATAGTAGATGTTACATAAATTTGAATTTGTATAGATGTCAAAAATAAAGAAGTCAAAAGGTATAACAAAACGTAATTTGGATGACTTTAAGTTCAAAAAAAATATAAATAACTTATTTTTTAACTATACGAATATGTGGAATATTTGTTAAAATTTTCTTTTTTTCTTCTAGAATTATACAACAATTTGTTTTTTTATCTTGATAAAATCAGATAAAGAAAAAAATTAAAAAAGACGACCGTTTAACGGATCGTTAGATAGTGTTACTGTTAAACGATATGTAAAATGAAAAAGAAGATTTTGTCACCATTAGTCGATTAAAGAAATTAACAAATTAACAAAAAAATAATTGAAATGTTAAACTAATCCAAAAAATAAACTTCATAGCCAACTCTGCTATTAAAGTTTTTCTTGGGAAAATAAGGAGAAGCCTTGTTATGATGCCAACCTTGGCCTTTCCCATGCATGGTCCTAGTCAACCAATGACTTTTTTTCTGATGTTTAAATTTGTTATATGCTTGAAAACAATCTTCGATCATCATTTGCTTTATCTAATTTTACTTATAAATAAAATATTTATTTTGAATAAGGATTTTTGGATAATTTTACATAAAATATTTGGTACACTTTTTAAGTTTTGCTTATTGATATTGTTTAAATGGAAATGTATTGAATTATAAACATAAATGGGGAATATAACCCACAACTTAGATGTTACTTTTTTATGCTTTCAGTTGTGCCAAAAAAATTATTGTTGAAGAAGATTGCAGGAAAAAAATATTTTATTTTTTTTATCGTGGTATTCTTTTTTTAATAACATAAATTATGAAGAATTAAAATCTTGGACTAGTCATAACCCATAACAAAACTTATAAATTAATATAGTATATTAGCCCAATCTTGATCCAAAATTATAATAAAATAGGATTTTTATACAATTTTATTTACTCTAACTAAAATTTGATTATATCTATTTCTTGTTGTATTACAAAAAAACTGCTCATTTGTATGATTTAAATTCAAGCAAAAGGTTGTCAAACATATTAATAATATAGATACATTGAAAAACTAAATGAGATATTGGTTCAATAAAATATAATTATGATCTCAACTATAAGGATAACATGTGTAAGCTCAAGATAAGAAAAAGAATGTAGCTCCTTTTAGGGATAGATAGCTCATAAGTTTTAATATATAATTAGCAAAAAAAGAAAGAACATCTTCAGTAATGTCTTTGTGAATATAAGATCTGAAAGAGAAAGCTCAAAATAACGTTCATTGACTGGCACTTTATCAATAAGTGTACATAATATGAGAATATATATAATAGCTATAGAATTTTTGGGAGGAGCTTAGAAGATAAAAAATAATGATCTTAACTTTAGTAGAGATAATAAGATTTGTTTGGGTGGGAATTAGCTTGGATTGTTGAAAGTAGTGATAATGATAATAGCCTTAGGGTATAAGGATGAAGTAAAGTGATGACAAGGCTAGGTTTGAGCAAAAAAATAGGAGAACTAAGTTAGGTTTGAAGAGGTTCAGATAAAAAATATACATTATATTTCGATAAAAAATAAGAAGTGCAAAAATATAGTTAAAAAGCGAATATTGATACCTTGCATAATTTATTTATCTTTAATTATGAACTACATAAATATAATACATGTTTACAATTATAATAAACTCTAACAAATTAAAAATCATAAGAAAGTTATATTAAACATCAATTAATGCAATATACACAAATGTATTGTTGGAAAGTTAGATAATAGACACGCACAATTTGTTAGAAAGTCATGTTAATCATATTATATCACTAATAATAAACTATCATATGCAAACTATGATTTTAAATAGTTTATATCACAAACACATTAATGCAATGTATGGATAATGATGTATCAGTAGCTAAGCTCATACAATTTTTATGTCTGATAAAGCTTCGTTTCTTTATATTGATTAGTATTTAAGAAAAAAAAATTACTCGAAGGTAAATTAAAAACTCATGGAATCATTATTACTAAGATTATATAAGTATCAAGATATAGATACAAAATAAGCACGTAGTATATGAACAATCAAAATACTACAATTCAAATTAATAAAATGTTAACAAAAGTTTCACGTACAATATTGCATGAAGGAATGTCTCTAAACTTTTGAACATATAATTGTTATGCTATAGAAGGAAAAAAATATTAATGTAATTGTACTCCAAAAAGTTCTAGATCTCTATAATAGATTTATGTTTGTTAAGATTATTAAACTCCAATAATCAACCCTTCAAATCAACAAGTAAAATGTCCTCCAAACCAATGTGTGTAAAGCAAAATGTCCTCCAAACTCTTTCAAAACACTCTTAAATTAGTATTATAGAATTCCTAAAACAACAATAGCAATCTCCAATTGATACAATGTAAGAACAAAGGCAAACAAATAACAAAATGTAGTGGAGAAAAAAGCACGATAATCAAGTCAACATTGATTGCAATTTGGCAAATGCAAAGCAAGCAAATCTATGATATAAATCTATTGTGAAAATAGTTTATAGCATTCTTCCCTCATGTTCAATCATGTTCTTATCCATCATGATTACTCTCACTTGGTAAAAGTCTAAGAGAAGAATTGTTGCATGGCTTTACATCCCCATTATTGTGAGGAAGACAATGCACAATGAAAGAGAGAGTAAGCAAAATAGCATGAGCAAGATGCAACCCATAACATAAATGCATATGGTGTTAGGGATTAAAGGGGGGGGGGGGGGGGGGGGGTTTAGTCGGTTAATGTCAAAAGATTAGTTTAAAATTGCATTAAGGTTTGGGCGCTCTCGATAATGAATTCTTCAAATAGTTCTTATTTGATAAGGATTTTTACAAATAAAGACGATCTTTTGAAAATATTTTTTTAAAAAAGTTTTTTTGTTAAATGCATTTTATGTGATAATAAAAATGATTTATAAAAGTTATTTAGTAAATTTTTGATATTTTGAGGCTAAAAAGGATAAAGTAACTTCAAGAAATAATTGTTAAAAACAAAACTAATGTTTTAAGACATTTCATTTCAAAGTGTGGGGTTAAAATTACTTTGCACATGTATTGTTCACTAGATATATTTATTTTATTGTTGGGTTAAAATTACTCTTGAATTCTTTTTAATGATGATAATCTCATTTTATATGATTCATTTGATATATTTTTTATCTGAAAGTTCATTTATTCTTGATTCTATGACACATTTATTTTAGTTAAATTAAATTATTTAGTCATTACTTGATAAAGTTTCAAAAAATATCAGAATATTATTTAGATTGTTTTTTGTAAAAAGTAATCAAGATGTTACATTGTCATTTTTTAAATACATCTGTGGCAGCTGATCAATATCAATAAGAATACAAATCTTAATTTGAATAATATTTAAATTTTTTTGAATAGTATTCAAATTGAATAATTAAATTATTTTAAAATGTAAATGCTTTTAAATTAGCACTTTCTTGTACTCCACTTCTATTCAAAATATTCGTGGGTAAAACTTCTTTATCTAAATACATTACCTTCCTTATACGACATATACATAATAATTTATCTCACACCAATGATAACAACCACATAGAATGCAACATTTTGGTGTTACGCAGTTTTGATGAATAAATCCTGAATTAGTTCATGAATTTCATTAATAAGTAGAACACAACGACCTGAATGAAGCATGAAATCATTACTAGATTGTACGTTCCTGATGGCGATTAATACACACAAGAAAAACCAACTTTTTGTGGGAAAAGCCAAGAACTGGACCACCAACATTTTGCCTCAAAGCTTCCTCGTGGTCCAATATTCCATTAGGAGTTGCGATGACAACATAACACCACTGCATAAAGGAAGGAAAATGATGAATTGCACGTAAAGATAATACTATTTGTTTGATGTTGTATTTGCATAAGTCAATGTATTTATTAACCCACTAGAAGAAGAGAAAAAATAATCCCAACTTTAAAAATAGGTACCAAATATCTCTTAGGTTAAGTACATAACATTAATTCAATTTTAACTTTCCTTCACAAAGCCTAAAGAAGCACTAAACAAGGTAATCATATACAATAAATATTAATCCAATCTATGATGATCACTAGTTCAGTACGATCCCATTTTTTTTGGATTCTATTTATAATAACAAAAATCTTATAACTATTATCCTAACCAAAAAATACATAGTTTATGCCAAAGACATTTAAATCATCTTCTAGGTATATCTATTACACTCGAAATACATTTTTGAAAAGTGCTGTCAAAAATGTTGTTTAAATGTGACAACATTTGATAAATATTAAGGATAAAGCATTCTTAGAAAGAAACAACCATATATGAAAAATATAATTATGATTTAATTTTAAAGGGACAAATAAAATATGAGAATAATAATTATAAAGTGAAGGCAAAGAAAGAAAATTTAATAATTTTTTAAGATGTGCAGGGGTATTACCTAAAATGGCACACAACCCCTGAAACGTAGCTAAGTCCTAGTGTTTGTGAACATTGTTTGTATCAAGTGGATGCATTCACTAACATGAAAGATAAGTAAAAGGAATTTTCATACATATTCACATACTTCATAAATAAAAAATGTCAAATAACCATTAAAAATGCAATGATACATACAATTGTACAATCTCAATAATAAACTACCTTGTCACCTAAAAACTAATAATTAATTAGCTTTAATACAAAAAATAGTCAATAACCCCACCAAATGATGTCTACTATATAAAACTTTTTGATACTATTATACTCTATGCACTTAACACATCTTCATTAAGATTGTAGCACCTTAAGTCCTTTTCAATACCTTATATTTTTTGTTTTGTCCTCTCCTTTATCAAAATATAGAGTTTATATATTAGCTACTTTCTATTCAAATATTATGTGATTACATTTAACATTTCTAAACCATCTAATCCAATTATCATCTTAAACTTATCCTTTATTACACCCTTGTGTTTGATGAGTCAAGCATAAATGTTTATAAATATCTCATATGGGGTGTTAATTAAGTCAAGCCATGAACTTTAAATGTCTAAAATAGTGATCTTCTAGGCTCATGGAGTCATGACAAGTTTCAAGGAAATTAAAGACATGCACTAAAGTTTTTTATACTTGAATTTATCTTTATTTTTCTTGAATTTCATATGTCCAAATTTTGAGATGATGTGGCACACTAGTAATATTAATATTTGAAAATGTTATAAGTTTAATAATTGTTGAATTTTTATTTTTGGGCAAAGCATTATTGATGAAAAGCATAGACATTGGTATTTGATTTTAAAAAATTATTTAGAAATTATTTGTCATTAGTAGTTGGGTGCCAACGAGAGGAAGTGACTTAGATGCCTCCTTAACTTGCTCAAATGGCTTTTTAATCCAAAGGGTTGCCCTTGTGTTGATCTAACTATTGAACCTTACCATTGCAGTTTAATGTCTTTGACTTTTCTTTGCATTTGCCTTTTAAATTTTTGATATCAAATTGCTACAAGGCACCAAGCTCAATAGATTATAGATTCCTAATCACTGTCCATCCAACTCTGTTTACACATGGGTTTGGCAATGTCAACCCACATTTTTTAAGTTATTGGGACAAGAAGGCATATATGTAAAGTACACATTACTATAATGCATCCCATGAGCTTTCAGTCAAACCTCAAGTCGAATAAGGTTGCTCCCCCTTATGAAGAGGTTGAATAGAAGATATGCCTGCTCCTCAAGAGAGCCAAAAACAATTTGACGTAGAGCAATGCCTTAGGTGGCAAATGCCAAAGGATACACTTTAGTGGTTACACTTTATATGGATAATCCATTAAATGCAAAAAGGGAAAAGTAATAGTCCAAATTAGTAAAAATGTTCATTTCGTGCACTATTAACTATTGATTAACAAAGTATGGCTTTAAGAAATATTGTTCAATAATATAATTGACAACCTAACTTTTATTCAAAAAATAACAACGTAAATTCAATCTAGTCTACCTGAAGTCCCTTGATTATGTGGACACCACCACAATGTCCTATTCCATTCTACCCCAAATTAACAACCATGCAAAATGAGTAATGCACTCCCTTCACCTCCACCCTTCCCCATCCCTTTAGACACCAAAAATGAAAATGTAAAGCTCAGTCTAACTAGGCTTCATGCTAAGATAAGGTTGCTTGACTTTACCCGCTTTAGCCAATGAAACAAACCTTGGCATTTCTTCGTAGCTTGTCAAATCTTTTGGAAGCTTAGCAAGAGCCTTGTGCTAGATTTTAGCCCAAGGCACCTACCATCAAGTTAGATCAATTAATAAGCTTGATCTAGCTATGAGGAAACTATTGAAGCCTATTAGCACCTTGACTTAACAAAGAAGTTTTTTTCTCAATCAGATTAGAGGAAAGATGTTGTAGACAATTTCTCTAAGTTAGTCTCTTAAGAATTAACTTTTTGAAGGTTCATGCAAGCATAGCCCATGTTGACCCTTTGTCCATATATCCATTCTCTTGCATTGCATTTTTGGATAAGTAGAGTATGATGCCAAGCTTGCTAGTCAACATTTTGCTTAGGATTGGGCAAGCATGTTGGTGCAAGTTGCTATTGTCTAAAGGATTGCTAATATGAGTTTTTTAAATACTATAGAATATAAAGATTCAATTAAGCCTAAACTCATATTAAAAAACACTAAAATTCTTTGTGCTTAAGATAATCCCATAAGAGGAGGGGTGAATTGTGGGAAATAAAATTTTCTTTTGATTTTTTGTTTCAATTAAAATATAAATCTTTTAAACAAGAATAAGAAAAATAGTACACAAAAGATTTTTATGGTAGTCAACACAAAATTGAGCCTACATCCACCCCCAACCAGTGTCAAGAAAAAATCACTAAAATAACAAAATTACAAGAAAGGGTTTTCATACGGTTCATCTTAAACCTACTTGGGATTTTACTACGGCTAATCCTAAACCTACTTGAGTTTTTTCTGGCTCAAATTTAAGACCGGGCTTCTGCACAATTGTCAGGATGCCCTTGCCCCAAAGAAAGAAATACAAAAGATTGGCAGAACCTTAGAAAATTTGAAGAGAAATACGCGGCACACACAATACCGAAGAGAGGGAGGAATAGAGATTGAAAAATAGTTTAAGCCAAAACCTCCAATTTTGGGTTCCTTCTTGCAGCTTTCACTTTGTGACTTTGGAAGCACCGTATGCACTTGGAATTGCTTGATATTGTGATTTGAAAGCTTTGAAATTTTAGCAGTGGTAACCTCTAGGAGTTCTTCATCATTTCCTATTTATAGAGCTTAATTTGAGCACTAAATCCACTCTTAACAGCTTTAAAATGATCTCTCCATTTGGGTAACGGACACAAAGCAATCATCATTCAATTTGGAGCTTGAAATGGACATTTCTGATTGAATCTCGAATTTACCGTTCGAGATCAATCCTAGCCGTTGCATCTAGGAGGCCTTAATCTGGGCTATTTGATCACGCGTTGGTTGTCCTTTATGCATAAAAATAACGTGTCCAGACATCAACGAAAATAGAAACTTACTATTGTGGTTCAGCATCCTCTTGAAGATTTGGCTCGGGTTCGAATCTCCTGCTTTGCCGTTTTACTGTTATCAAATGCAATTTCTCTCGAGCCATTTGGGGTTCGCTCCAATCGCGCCTGCCCTTCCTCCTTCTTTAATAATGGAATTGGAGTTTAGTCCCACATCGTCCGACTGTCTTTACTATTACTGTCTATAACACTTCTGGTTCATGTGCCTCTCGAGCTGTTCAAGGTTGGCTCCCCCAGCCTCGACCAAGATTTCATCACTTGGTTCTGGGTGACTTGATTTCGTGCATGTTCTTGTCAGCTTTCTCCGCAGGCTGAGTTAGCACTTGTTCCGTTCAATAGCTGCGGGCTAATTTTTCACTTGTTTCATTCAACAGCGCTCTTCCTGCGGCCTTTGGGCTTCGCTCGCCCCTTTCAGATCTATCACAAAATTCTTACTTTATTTTATTTTTTAAATCCTTAAAGCCTGGACAGTCCAGTCATCGGGTTGGGTCAACCCGCCAAACGCTACAGTGAAAATTATTGAGATTGAATTTGTTTTATAGTGTTTTGTGAGAATTTTTGCGCCAAAATTTTGAATATAAGTATACCAAAATAAGTTTATATTATGATAGTATTACAAGTGTCCTAAATGACCATGAAAAACAATTCATGAAAAATCTTTCCTAAATAATTAAAAAAATCAAATACCGATGTCTATACTTTCAATCAATAATCCTTGGCCCAAAAATAAAAATCCAAAAATTATTAAACTTATAACATTTTCAAATATTAATATTACTAGTGTGCCACATCATCTCAAAATTTGAATATATCAAATTCAAGAAAAATGAAGAGATATTCAAGGATAAAGATTTTTTTGCATGCCTTCAATTTCCTTGAAGCTTGCCATCACTCCAAGAGTCTTGAAGACCACTATTTTAAACATTTTAAAGTTCATGGCTTGACTTATTTTAATATTAATAATTTCACTTAAAGCAAGCCCAAATGATATATAAACATTTATGCTTCACTCATGAAACACAAGAGTGTAACAAGCACACTAATAATTAAAGAGAACATCATGAATGAAAGTATAGTTAGTTGATTCAAAGGAAATCAAAGAATAGGACTACCACTAATTTAAAAACCTTTTTAATGCATACATTCATTCACACAAATTAGAGAATTTGATTTCACACAACTTATGTATATGGAAAAATACTAAACTATTAAAAATTATATAAGATGCATAGAATGGAAATAATGAAAAAGATCATGCGTCAGTGAACATGGGGATAAGCACAAGTGATCTCATAGAAAGTATCATACAACAACAAACTTCTTGTGAACATGAGTGGTTAAGTGAGACTAACATCACATAAAGCTTCATAAAGTTCAGTAATTATCAAGCATTCAAACTTATATAGGGTTGATCTCCAAACATTGCGTTGAAGATCTGAAATAAGGCAATTCATGGGAAGTTCTAATGGTTAGAAGGCCTTGATGACACAAAGAGGTTGCTAGCATCAAAAGTAATGAAGAAGTGGTAGGTGATGTTTGTAGTTGTCATGATGAGTAGTGTGGGTGAAGGTAGAATAAGTGAAGACCAAAGGCATTAGTATTAGAGGTTCAAAATCGATGAGGGCCCATCGTGGTTAGGCAATCAGAAAGTAGAAGGTAGTTGGTAGTTAATTTGGACAACATTGGGAAAGGTTATCGATGTCACCAAGTGAGTTGAGGGTAGTGAGGTGGTAGGGTATGTAAGAAAGTTAGCGAACAAAGTAGTTGGTAGAAGTGAGAAATTGGATTAAGAGTTCGTGGTTTAGGGTTTAGAAGTGAGGGGTGGCCAAATTTAAATTGTAAACTATTAAACAAAAATCATGAGGACTAATAGATTGGAGAAAATTTGAGAAGATAGAAAAAAGATTATCAAAGGATGAACTACAATGAAATTTGATAATAACAAAAACTCTCCATTTGTGCCATAATTTTCACCCTCTCAAGAGCTAATTCAAAGTTCACCAAGTTGAATTTAACTCATCAATAGATTTGTATCAAATGACTAATTCTAAAGCTCATTATATTATTCAAAATTGGCTAAACATAAGAACCTAAGCTTCATTACATATAGAGTTTATATGTAGGTCATGTAACGCTTTTCATTACGTAGGACTAAAACATAAAATCTTGAAAGAAGAATGATAAGGGGATCTTGCAATACAAATTTCACCAACAAACCTAATATTTATTGAAAACAATGTTGTATCACAATACATTTTTGTTATCATGATACACTTTCGTTATCCCAAGATGCATCATATACTTTGATCCATGTGTTTCTCATAATAAAATAGGTTTTACCTGTTTTTTATTTGTTCTATGACATTTTCATCATTCAAATAAACATATGATCTGTCCTTCCTAAAGTTGAGATGCCTACTTTAATGTCATCAATATGTTCTAACTATTTTTTGTCTTAAATCCAATTACATGATTTAGTTTCAAATTATAATTAAAATAAACAAAATACTTTATTCTATTTTAATATTCAAGTTCATACAATAATAAGTTGAGTAGAAATAAAATAAGAAGTACAAAAATAGGACTCATTGTGATGACCCTTTTTCTTTCACTCAACCTTTTTTGGATTTGAGTAGTATTAATTTTTTTTACGTATTTCGTTTATTCATTTTGAAACCATGAAAGACTTTCACTCTTTTTAAATCTTTGAAAATCAAGTAACAAAAAATATTCAAACAATTTAAAGCAATCGTTTTAAATGAATTGCAAAAGTGAATAAAACCAACAATCCATGCAATTCTAGAAATTACAAGTTTTGAAACTTCCTTTTAAAATCACAAATTTCATCCATCACTACTTAATGAGATTATAATGCATGTCATTTTGATCAAATAATCCTATTAAACCCATAACAACACTTCTATGATAATGTAATATCTTTCAAATCATTACATTCTAGATCTCACTTTTTCTCGATATTCCCACGATGTTTCACATTTTGACCTAAACGTGTTAGGACAAAAATAGATTGAGCCAACTGTCACTCGCTTAGTGCCAATATATGTACATATACGTAAAATAAGTAAAATTTGGGTGGCAAATTGCAAGGTCAATTGTTAACAATATAATATATTAAAAGTGCATGTGAGCACATGTATGAGCTACAAAAATAAAATCAATTACGAAACAAAAACTTTTAACACCTTTAGCATTTTTATGTTTTGTTATCTTTATGCATTAGCTTGTTACTTTTAATTGTTGCCATCGTTTACATCCATTTAAGGTTTGGCTTAAAAATAAGCCAATTTATCAACAAATTCGACAAATTTTGAAACACATAACTCAAAATATAATTAAATCAAAGGAAGGCTCATTTGGCTCATTTCTAGAACTATCATTCTAAAGTAGTTGTCACAAGTTTGGATAATAATTAGCTTTTTCATTTTTTTAACACTATCTTTTCTTTACAAAATTTTTTTCTTTTTTCTTTTTCACATTTATTTTTTAATTTTTATTTTGTGTCTATTATGACAAGTAATATTTTCTTTCTTTTTTTTTCTTATTTTGTGATCATTATCAACATAATATTTTTCTTATCCTTTCCCTTTTTGTAAAACTTGTCACATAATATGTAAATAAATAAAGCAATACTATATTTCATACTCAAGTAATATATAAGAATAAAGATGTTGTGAAAAAATTACTTTTTATAAAGAATTAATCATCCTCAATAATTTTCTTTTAAACCATCTCTTAAAGGTTTTACACTTCTAACAAGCATCAACATAATTTTAAGATTGTTCATTCTATTTCTCAAATATTTTTTTTATTGAATTAAGGTATCAATTTCATTTCAATTTAAATAATAAGGAATCCATAAGCACATTGACAACATAACAAATAAATGAACAAAATCTCAAACACAAGTTGAATGATTAAATTCTTTTTTCACTATGAAGTTATTACTTTTGATCAACAATGCAACCAATAAGCTTTTCTACACAACAATCGCAATTTACCATTTTATATCATCATTTAAGGGAACCCTTGTCTTCTAACATTTATCAAATATATTCACTCATATGCAAGTTATTTATACATACAAAATCAACAAGTTGTTTCTCAAAATAATAAAACCTATAGTCCATAACACACATTACATCAAAATATATACACATAGTGTGAGATTTTTTACCTTTAAATTTCAATGTAATAGTATCACCAAGAATCAAAATTTAGCACAAGTTCACTTTCATCTCTTAGGTGCTACAACATCGGTGACTAGATCCTTTGCTTCTTAGTAGTGCTTTCTTTCACTTTTATCTTCAATCTAATGCACTTATTGAGCTAATCTCTTTGATTTTTCTTAGAAATTTTTGCCCAAGCTTAACCTAACATTTTTATTATACATAGCCAATGTTCCTTTACATTCTCATCTGTTCCACTTCCTCCAACAGCTGTGTTCTTTCATTTAAGTGTATTCTCACCTCGATGCCTTCATAACTCTAATGGTTTGTCATCAATTATCCTTTCTCCATGATGATTTATTTAGTCGTTAGCTACTTTAGGATTAATATGCTTTCAGTTATGTGGTGTCGTACTATACAATCCTTTCATTTTGTATCATACAAATTATGATATTCAACTTTGTCTATTATTAATTCTACTAATTAATCTTATACAATGTCATAATCATACATGTATGCTACCTTTTAATCAAACATTTGTTTATGTCATAATCAATGATATTCACATACAACTTTACTGTTAACTTGATCATACTTATATGATTGTACTCATCTTATTTTATGATTATTTTTAATTTTGTCATTCATTACTCATCTCTTACAATAAAGTATTCTCACCTTGATGGGATATACGCACCTTTTATCATTATAGTAGATTTATATAGGTATAGATGAATTATCCTTGTTATATATCATATATAGGAAAATGTGTAAACATAAATAAGCTATCTTTATCCTAGGCTTTTCTCACCTTATTTAGGTATAATAAACTATGTAGATGTATATATGCAATTCTTACTCCATATAATATATAGTAGAACATTATAGATATGGAAACTGATATTCTTTCCTTGGGTTGTCCTCATATTATATCATGTCTAATAGAATTTGTATGAATATAGATGAGCTATTCTCATCTTGTATCATATATATTTGTGGTGTGTGAGGTTATAATATCGTATATGATTATTTGAGGATAATATATTTAGAGGTATATCAATAATTTTATTTTCTTAATTGATAATCAAGCATACCAAATATCTATATTCCAAATTTTTTTTATTTATTAATCATAAAAGTTTATATTATATTGCATGTCAATATTCTTATTATATAATACCATAAATTAATAACTCGTGAATTAAATACTAGAAAAATAATGATAACTCAAGAAAATAATTACATAATTATTACATTTGTATATAAATTTTTTAATATCCATAAATTTTATAAAAACATAAAATAAAGATAATGTGATTTTATAAATAATATAAAAATAGTTTATTAACCTCTTTACATTGTAATTACTAAGTTTATCTATTATCCATAATGCATAAAAAAATAAAATAAAAAATATTGTAAAGCTCATAAAGTTTATTAAAAGATAAAAACATCAAAAAATTTATCACTTTATAAAAAAATTATAAATCACATTATTAATATATTTATATCATAATTATCAAATTTATTTATCTAAATATAAAACTTAACTTCTTTTTTTAATCTAAATCTTTCCTTGATCTTTTACATTATCATGTATATTTAATGCTCAACATATGCCCTATATGTGGCATGTTCATTTAGGAATTTATATCATATTAATTTCTTATAAGCCTTGAAGTTATTGCCTTAGATCATACTTATGTAATTCTCTCATTGTACCATATGTTGTATCAAAAATAAGCATTTTAAATTGTATCAGACTATATAATCACCAAAACTAGTATTTTGTTAATTATATCATTTCTAAACATATAGTATGATCCTTAACATTGTACTGTATGTTTTTTATTCTCTCTCAATTTTGTTACCATGTCAATCATTCATACTTTTATGATACTCCCATCATAAAGTATGATCAATTCACTATTTGTCACTTTACACAATACAGTCTTCTTAATCAAATCATATGCATCCATTGTTAATCCACCCGAAAAATATCATACCTTATAATGACACATGATGTACAACTCTAATGTAGTCTCATCGCTTTCAAGATTTAATCATTTATCCATAGCTTTAACAACTGTTTAGTATGATCAACTTAGTCACACTATATAATATTTCGTCTAAGACTTTCTACAATATTCTTTTACAATCATGATTCTTATAATTAATAGATTTTGTATTTTAAAAAATATAGCTTTCATTAATAATGTTATTGATCCCACAAGACATTATGTGATTTATGTTGGTATTTACTACTACTTTCATATGATGAACCTCACAACTCAACACATTATACAAATATGACGCATATATTGTTTTAATGCGATGAACTCGACACCTCAGCCTATAACTTAAATTCTTCTCTGACCATTATAACCCCCAAATTTTTCTAATGTGATTATCTTATACCATGTTTCATCATAGCTTTCCTTACAAGATTAAATTGATCGTACGACATGATGTAGATACAATTATTTGAATGATACATATTAATAATAGCTAACAACTCTCATTCTATATGTCTTGGGTTCAATTCAAATTAGCATCGATTCACTCCATACCACATCTAAAGTAATTTAAATCTAGTTCTTCCTTAATTTATAACGTAATCATATTTTTTATTTATGCAAAACTAAATTAAATTTTAAAAACGAAAAAATTTAAATGTCAATCTTTTCTTTGATAACTACTACCCAATTTCCTATGCTATTTGCTTGTGATAGTCTCTCTTCTTCTCATCTTCTTGCTTTTGATCTTCTCCTCAAGCTACCACAAATTTTTCCCAATGGTTCTTCAATCTTATAGTTTTCTCTCTATAATAGAGCTTCACCTTCACTCTGTCTTCTTTGCTTGCAAAAATCATAGCATAGTAATGATGTCTTACTCGACAACCTCCTTGACTCACTCCTTCTTGGTGGTTCTTAACAACACTACTCAAATTTGTAACAAGCTTCACACATTGATCTTTCAAACATCTTTTCTTTTATAGATTCAAACCTTAATTCACACTCATCAAATTTTATAACTATATTAAAAACATTATTATTAATTTATAATTGATAAGATTGGAACAATGGATGTGCAATCATATGAAATACATGTGTATTAAAAAGCATTTCTTCTATTAAATTATTTGTGTCATAATATTTTGAAAGAATAATTATCATTGAAATACACTTCTAGCACCACACAAAATGGTCATAAGAAGGCAACAAAAATCATAATCATAAAAATTAATATTCTACCACACCTTCATTTTATTATTTACAATTCTATATATGTGTTATGAGTTTTAGAACGCAATACAAGAAAGATAGAGAATAAAAAAAATGAAAGATAATGATTGACTAGATAAGCTTAATGATATATATCATCATAAGAGATGTGAAAATTAGAAGATAAAATTTTATTTTTGACTTTATCTCATAATTGATCAATATGACTTTATCTATGACTTTATCTCTGGTTATTATTGGTACTTAAAATGAGGGGCATAATTGAAATGTTAAAATTAGAAGATAAAATTTTATCTATTCCTTTATCTCATAATTGATCAATATGACTTTATCTATGACTTCATCGCTTGTTATTATTGGCGCTTAAAAAAAGAGGCATAATAGACAGAGATCTCACTATCGTTAGTACTTTATGCATAACAATGTTAAAGGGTGATTCCATGTTAGAATTGATATTTGACCTCATTTTTGTTGTTGTGAGCAGTTCAATACAAGGTAACAAAGTAAAGACCTATTTCTATTAGTATTTTAGTGAAGGCTAGTGGTGGTAGGAGATATACTTTGATGGCTTGGCCAATTATTGAAAGAGGTCATGTGATATTATTAATACCACATAGATATAACATAATATAGAATCTTATGAAGTAAGGGAAGTAATCATATAAAAAATGCCTTAATAAAGAAAGAAAAGAATAAAAATAAAAATAAGAAAAAAATAAAAAATTAAAAATAAGAAAAGAAAGATATAATATTATTACTATTTAATATTAGTATTATATGATAATTATATACATGCTTGATTATAGAACATACAAGCTCATATGCAAAAATTCAACATGTTTAATATTTTTTATCATACATTCTTATTTATTGCTTCATATTTATTTGTATGCTATATATCACAATTTCACACTACTTTACTACTTAAATCTAATAGTTTATTTTTATATATATTATACTTATACATACTTATATTATAGATTAAGAATGAGATATTTATATAGTTTAGGATTCCTAGAAGTTATAACATCAGATCCTTTATGTGAGGAGAAGCTTTCTTTTGAGAACTCTATGAAGTGTTTCTAATCTATGACAAATATTGTATAAAAAAGCTATTTCAAATTTTTTTTTGAATAATAGTTTTAAGAAATGACCATAATTATTTATACAATTATTTAATTGAATTTAATACTTTAATTTGTAATGTTTTTCATCATCTCAATTTTATATGGTGCCCTCAAGTTTTTTGTTTCTTACTTTATTTATTTACTCAATAATTTGGTATTTTGGATTATATTAATACCTTTAATTAATATTAAATCGAGTAGTGCATGACACAAGTAGTGTATTGTTATACTTCAAGCTCGAGGACTATAAGGATCAATAATCACATAATAAAAAGGAGAAAATATTAGTTTTATATGTGTAAAATCATAATTTTAAGTTGTAAAAATGAATTTTAGAAAATAATCTACTTTGATTTATGAATGATGACCAAAGATGATTAATTCATTAACATAATAAATTCAGGTTATGACCATGATGCAATGTAGTTTTAGGATAAACTAAGTAAAAATTTGTGCCTCATAAAATCCTAGACTAAAGAAAGTATGCAGTGATCATAAGGCAATATCTTAAGGTTAAAACCGTCGGACAAGAAACATCCTCTCGCAATAATCAAGGTAAAGTGGCAGATATATGAATAGTCTTACAATAACAACAATGAGAATGATTCTGGTTATATATACAAGGCGGTTATTTTAAAATATAAAATATTTTTTTGAGAACAAAACTTATTTTAACTGACATAAATTGAAAAAATGGGTTGATGCTTCAAAAAAATAAAATGAGAGGTGACATATCTCAAATTTTCTTGTAATTCTTGTGAGCCGAGATTGTGAATATTTTTCTATGTAGAGTTTTGTTTTTGCATATGGTAATTTGTTTGTCTAGATCAGGAAACAACGACTAGTTTAGTTTCCTATTGACTAATTTGTGCAGAGTAGGCTAGGTTCCATGTTGATATTTACACTGCATGGTTTTTCATTAAACCTACTTCATTGTCAAAATATCATTTAGGAAAGGAATGCCTTGCACATTTCACAACCAAAAGTTCCATGAGGTTTGAAATCGCTTCTTTACTTTTAATAGTGAATAACTTAAGGTCTGATTTTTGAGTTCTATGATGATTTGTCTCATGCCATTTCATCGTATCATGAAATTAAAATTTTCCTGGTTCCCACTACAGCAGCCACTCTCAATTAGGAGCACATTATTATGGCTAGTTCAATAGTGTGGTCCAATAATTCTATTTTATTTGTGAATGATATGTTTGATGGTCTTATTATAAAAGCTAGCAAATGTAATTTTCTTATTAATCAAGATGGTGTTGAATGAAATCTTTAAGTTGGATTATTTAGCTTTTGTTAAATTGCTCCATTCCTGGACACAACGTATTTATAAAAGCTTAATTATTTAATATGCATTTTGTGATTACTAGGCTTTGTTGTTTTCTATGTTTTACCTTAGTATTTATCTCTAGTTATATTGAGTCATAATCATTAACTATTATTTTCTAGAAGCTCACAAATGCCATGCGGATTGTATAGTTCTACATATTATCCATGTTTTTTTGTTGTGTTATTATTTCAATGTGTTTGGCTTATGCTTGTCTTTGTTTATCTTCAATACATTATTTTATATATATATATTTAACTAAATGCATAAGTTATTTTTATTATTATTGATTTCATTTTTTTCATGCACACCTTTTTCCTAAATATTAATAACTGAGATTGTTTATGTACCTAATGTGTCATATTAATACATTCTTTTAAGTATGATCTAGTGGTTCAAAAAAGGCATACTTGTTTAAAGAATCAACTAATATTCACGAATGTAGTGTATATATGCTTTTTTAATGTATCAATTAGTGTTCATAAACATTTTATGATCACATGCTTGTTTTAAGTCTCAAATATTTAACACGTGCCAACTTGTTTAGTTTATTGTATGTTGTCCTTTTTACTGCTCATTCATATATTTGTTGATCAAGTTGCTTGTTTGGAGTTTGTGAACTTAAGCATTTATGATTTAAATGAGACAAGCTTTAATGCCATCCATTATACTCGAATTGAGCTCCAGTAGACCTAACATAATTGAACTTGTGCCCTGTTCTACTTGCTTGGATCAAGTCATTTATAGCCTTGCAATTTGTAAAGTTTAAAATGAATATTTTGAGGGCATAAATCTTATTCTTCACAATCCAAGTGTTCATGGTGCTAATAGCCCCATCAATGTTTTTTTAACTTGTATTACGATTTAATTTAATGTGGCATTGGGTACTAAAACTTCTTTATTTAATGTTCCTCCATACATACTTTGTTTACAAATATAACATATTTTAATTGCTTATACCCCTATACCTATTTTTTTTTAATTCATTTATTGATGATGATGACCTTGAACAAGATCTGTTCTATGGGATAATATGGAAGCTCTCTCAGTGACGATAATGATGGTTACTTATAATTTGATGCTTATTTTAGGCATTCTGATAAGCAAGTTGGAATGTTGGTCAGGTTTCATAGCTGTTGTAGTTATTGAAATTTTTCTTTTTGAACTCCTATTGAAAAGTTGGTAAAACTTTTGGGAGCCATTAGATAAGCAATATCTTATTTTGTTCATCTTATGTTCAGCGACCTATTTTTTCTGTCTCCTCCTTTGATGAAAATTGAAATATAAAAGAATATATTATTAATCATGTTTTTGTTTCATCTTGACTAAACATAAAGCTCTATCCATTTGCCATTTTTGGCCATCTTTTTGGTAATTAACGGTAACATTGTACTTCAATTCAAGCTTTGAGTTGCAAAATGGAAGCATTGCTATCTTAAAGGGGCCATATTATTTGATTATAATTGTAATAATTTAACTTGTACACTAAAAGTAATGTCAATGTGAAACTAGTCCATAAGACACTGTTAAATATTCTTGTTTGTTCAGCCACAACTTTCAGGGAATTTGTTGATGTGAATGGTTTTATCAGCATGCATGTGAGCATTGATGATAATCTAGAATAGAAAACCGGGGTGAAAATGTAGGATTGGCCTTTTTTCTCTTTTTCTGGTAAAGGGTTTTTTGGAGCTAGCTTAGCTTAAAGAATTCTTGATGCTCTTATTAGAGTGTCCAACTGTTTGAATAAGATGTGTTCCCATTATAGTGCATCCTTTTAAGAGTTTGGGGAAGTTGCCCATGGTCATAGCAAACATAGTTTGCTTTCCATGTCTCAATGTTTATATCATGATTCCTGTATTTACGTTTCATTTAGTAGGAACACAATTTAACATTTTATGAATATTTAAGTCATGGAATTATAAATGATGACATTTTAAGTTCAATTTATGTTTTCTTTGTTGGGTGTAGTTATTCTTTGATTTGGTTTTCACAATTTTGTTTGTAAGGAACACAATTTTTGTGGAACCTAAAGTGCACATGGATTTGTAAATTCACCAAATCAAACAAAAAATATAAGAAAATTTTCTCTTTTGAAAAATGTTCAACAGTTACAATCAACTAATTAGACTTTATGTTAATGTCTTCTCAAGTTGTTTTGGAATTCACTGTCTTCTGTAAGCATGTTGTGAATCTTCTCAAATAATTTTTTGAAGTCTTTTTTTTCTCAAGTAGTAATACAAATCTTTCATTTGCCATCTGCATAATATATACTTTATTTTTTGAGATTAAATATCAGAAAATAGATGTAGTTATTGAACTACAAAATAGGCAAGCGAGGCCCATCCCCCCACCGCAAGTATGGGGGCCTCCATTGCACGTTTGTCGCCCTGGTCAACCAGTAGACCATGAAAAGGTATATGTTAACTTGACTTTTTTCCTCCCAACATCTTATGTTTGGTGCCGATTTGGCTTCTCTAATGTACTTGTATTCTTATCAAGTTTCATGTCATAAAATTTAGTTGCATTGCTTACTTATGTTCATGTTATGAAAGTTGTAAAGGAATTCTTCTTTGATTGAAGCAAATTATTATGTGAGAATTTTGTTACACTATACTATCTTATGCTTTCCTATGATGATTGTCTTGAAATATTGATTAATTCTTGTTAAAAATCCATTATAAGTTCATGCATAGTACTTTTACATGTTGTGCCCTAATCTTATAATTTCTACTTTTGTTTCGAATAGGGATTTTTAGTTCAGGACAAATCTACTTAACTACCACATGTTATAATATATATGATAGAATGAAATTTGGTTTCTAAAAATAGTGAAAAAATTATTGTTATAGTTTTTACGACCATCAAATGGAAGATATTTATCTTTACGATTTATAGAATTGGAATCAAATCATGATGATTTAATTTTTTAAAAAAAATGTAAACAAATATTTATGTAAATATATTCATATAATAATTTGATATAGTTGAGGATAATCAATCATTACATGAATATTACAATATTATTATATTTATTTTAAGTATATGCATAAAGTCATAAACAATTTTTTTCAGGTACTATGGAATCATGTTTTCATGTATTATCCATCCATAACTAATGAGTTTACAAACAATAATACTCCACATGATACTATAAGATCGAGGGTTGGTTTGATTGTTTAAATTTTGTGCTTTTAATCACAAAAATACTTATTTTTGGTCATGTTAACTAACTTATCTAATTATATTTATTTATAAATTAGGGAGGAAATCACAATCATTTTTCATTTTATTATTTTAATAGTTCAAAAAGATCTTTTATTCTCACAAAGTAAGTCAAAGTTTTCTTTTAGCCAATGCGTGCCATGATAAATATACCCATTGGTCCAAAACTTGTTATTCAAAAGTATATTTTAACTCTCCTATCTTTTTTTATTATGGCTAATTTGAAGTCAATGTAATGCTTGCTTGTCACTAGAGGCTGTAATCCATGTCTAGGAACATATATATATTTTTTAAGGCATCAAAGTTCATAGCAAACTGAGTTAAATCATGACAACTGTTTTCCAATTTGGCCACTTTCTCAATCAAGAAAATTGGAAGGTTTTTTATGAATAAAAACAGGCACACTAAGAGCACGTTTTGTGAGAATAACAGGACTCATGTTGTCCTTTTCTTCTAAAATTAAGTTCTTGCATTATGGTAAACTGATACCTGATATTTTGATCCAAACAAGTACTATAAATAAAATAAAATATATTATAGAATGTATCACTACAAAGTATATTCTCAAAAATACTAGTATGCATATGACAATGTATGCATCCTCATACACATTCATGTACCAAAGCTAAGATTGATCATAATTTCATTGTTACATGGAATTCTATTCCCAATTTGTGTTGAAAGCTTCAATTTTTGGTTGATATTAGGATAATACTAAAATTCTAGCAACACATAGTAAAATATATTGGCAATACAAGCTAAAACATGCCAATTCTTACAATTTTAGGGCATAAGGGTATCATTACAACTCTACCATATAATTAATAGAAGCACATAAAGGCATAAAATATAATACTATGTGCAACTTCAACCTCTGTTTAGTAAAAGAAGATGAACGCTTAGTTTTCAGAACAATGGGTGATGAAAAGGAACATAGTTCATCACCCATTACCATACATGAAGATCACAAAGCAGTAGATCAATCAGATGTCGAACAAATTATTACATCTGATAAGAATATTATGGCAATGGAAGAGGAAGCAATGATCAAATCCATCATTTGCAAAGCAAATTGTTTTAATGGCTTGGGGCACGAAAAAAAGGATTTCTTCAATAGCTGTTTTAGAAACCCTCGTGGACAAATGTACTTTAATGACTCAACCAAATTTTTTAAGGGCTTGGGCCAACAAAAAATGCATTGCTTTAGTTGTTGTTTTAGAAAATCTCGTGAACAAATGTACCTTAATTGCTCAACCAAATTGTTTTAATGGCTTGGGCCAACAAAAAATGCATTGCTTCACTTGTTGTTTTAGAAACCCTTGCGAACAAATGTCTTTACTCACTCAAAAAAATTGTTTTAATGGCTTGGGGCAACAAAAAATGCACTCAGTTGTTGTTTTAGAAACCCTTGTGGACAAATGTTCTTTAATCACTCAACAAAATTTTTTTAATGGCTTGGGGCAACAAAAAATGTAATGCTTCAGTTGCTGTTTTAGAAACCCTCGTGGACAAATGCACTTTAATCACTCAACCATTGTTTCAATGGGAATCCAGTGGTCGCATCTGGGTTTGGTGGTGAGGAACCCCAATCTCACAGGCATTGACACGAGCAGCAAATCGGAGCGAACATATCGATTCACTGGCCGATGAAACATCCAGAGAGATGTTCACAAACTTCAATGTTTTGGAATCACCCCCAAGACAAGGCTTTAAACACCAAGAGATTATAGAGTATGATGAGAATGAAGATGGTAAAAGTTGACAATTGATTTTTTTAGTAAAGAAACAACTTTTTTCAGAATGTTCTTAAAACTAATGTAATGAAATTATACACACTGCAATATACTAAACGTCCTAGAAATCCAATGGCCATGTACCTGTAGAAGGTATGTCAATTTTGAGTTTCTTTAAGGAACATGATCCTGCTTCTTAGCAATTGCAAACATAATATCACTTAGTGAAGGCAAGATTTTGTTAATTTTCTGTTTGAAGGACAAAATGAATTTTTACATATGCATCTAAAATAAGAATTTTCAGCATAAATGAGATGCAATTCTTGCCTGGTTTTCTTTAGACGATCTCCGATCGAGCCACTTTTAGCAAGACGCTCGCTTCCAACAAGATCTATCAGGTTCAAAACACCTTGAACCTGTTGTTACGTAGCCTACAATGAAAGAGTCAGGTCAACAAATGTCTTAGGTAACAAGCTTAAGGGCTCAAAGGAAAAAGGAACAGCCACCACTTACAACATTCACCCTAGATATTCTTAAGGTGAAAACAAAATGGCTTCTTGGTGATTGTTCATTCATCTGGGTCTTGCCAAGTGACCTAATGAACAAAGTAAAACCTGAATCATTAGTTCCAATCTCTTCTGATGATAGTCTTGTGGCTAGTCAGGTTGGGAAAGAGAAGAATGATCCAGAAGTGAAAAAAGACTGATACAGAATCGTATGTTTAAAAGCATGCAAGCAAAACACAGCTTGGCACCTGAGAATATGAAACATGAAATGAAAGCATACACATGCCGTATTTAGTTAGCTACCAGAAACCATAAAACAAAAAATGAATGCATGAATGCAAGCAAAACAAAGCTTGGTACTGAAGAATATGGAACATTTGGGAAATTGAATACATATGATGTATTCAGTTGGCCACTAGAAATAAGAAATAAAAGATGAAAGCATGCTTTAATTTACTATGTCTATTCTAATTTCAATTTCCTGCTCCTTGCAGCTTGATCAAGCAGAAAGGAAATTTCCTTTATGCTACACACATCGACAACTGTAAGGTCTAGCACATGTGTATTACCAGCTGAATCGTGCCTGATGGTATGTTTCTTGTTAAGAACACTTAGACAACTTCCTGTGCTACAATTGGATGATAACAAATCACAATTTATTTCATTGTAGATCTCTAACATTGATGCCTATAAAAGATGAAAAGCATGGTTTGAAAGCAAGAAAGATTTAGCACAATTTAAGTTTTCATGTAAATTGACAATCACAAATGTATTTTGTAAGTCCACCTCTTGCATTGTAGTGATTGGCTAGTCTCAAAGATCTGCTCCAAGGAGCATGGTATTAATCGTTTCTGCTTAGGGGCCTCAGGCTTGCCAATCATGGTATAAGTTTTACCAGAACCAGTTTGTCCATAAACGAAGATACAAACCTTTTTAATGAAGAGATAGTAAAACAAGGAGTTAAGAATAATGAATGAGAGCTGAAGCTTGTTATATGCATTTTCTCCAAGATAGAGAATTAATGTTGAAGACCAAACTGGGCATTCAACTAGCTCAACAACTGGTTGGAACATTTGATTCAATCGTGTTGACCTAGTGATGCGAGCGTGGTCATTTAATGTTTTCTATGTCCATATTTATGTCTTCTGTAGGAATAAGATATGAAAAGATTTTTGAAAAAAAAGTGAATGAAGAAAATAGAAACATATCAAAAACAAAATAATAGAAAAATCTATCCCAACTATTGGTTAAACTTCCATATTTATTTTCTCTAAATTAAAATGTCTGTTAGATAAAAACAAAATACTGCTAAATCACGACTCCTTGGCTTAGCTCTTCGTTTAATCAATTTTTTACCATTTCAGCTTTTAACAGTGTAAAATAAACCAATATACTACACAAGCTCAAAAAGCTATTTCTACCAATCATACTTCAGTTCCTTCCAAACGAAGGCCAACCCACCCCAACATGCTTAAAAATACAATAAATACAAACAACAAAAGTATAATTAAGTTCACAAATCAAGAAACATGCAAAAAAACTCATTCAATAGAATAACGATTTTTCTTTTGATTTATAACACAAAATAAGTTGGCAGTAAAAATTGATCAATTATATGAATTTGTCTAATCTTGCTAGAGCATCGAATGATATCTAATGCATTTAATCAAAATTTATAATAGCTTCTTTAAAATTAAAAAATTTTATATGGTTTTAGAAATACAAAATACCTTCTCATAAAGCTTCATTTGATTTAAGCACTTATACTCAAACAATTTTAAAAATCACTGTCTTGACAATCTATACTAGCTTCCTTAATGTAAAGTATTGAGCCTAACTATAGATTTTAAGAAAGAAAAGAGAATTTGAGTCGAAGAATTACTAGGTGTAGTGGGGTACTACAAAAAGGAAGATCTTCCAAGTTCACGATTTGAACTTAGAAATAATAAAGAGATAAACAAAGAAAAAATGACCATTAAGAGAGAAAATCAAAGATAGCCAATTAAATATTCTCCTTTCTCTCTCTCCTCCCTCCTCTAAACTCCATATGCTAAATGCTAAGAATATATTTATGGACAATTAAGTCATTAGAAAACCCATTAACATGACAAGGTAGTATTGAATTCCATGACAATAAAAATAGTATCTTATTTTGATAATAATAAACAATTTAAATATTTATTATGTAATCTAATTTATCTATTTAGTATATTCTATAAATTATCATAAGATAATTAGACTCATAGATCACTTATTGTGGAGTAGATAGGAATACTCTAAAGTGAAGACAAAAAATGTTTTACTATGATAATTATGTGTCCAAGAAGCACCTCAAAGAACTTTATAACTTCATAGCAAATGTATACGGATTAAAATGTAATTTTCTATGTTATTTCAAGAGCTTGCACTACATTACACAAGCATTCTAAAGTTCATTTTTTTGTGCTCTTTTAACCAAGGATTTTACCTTAATCTATTTTGTGAAGCAATCAACTATCACAAAAAAATACCAATGTTTGCCCAAGGAAAATTCTTTCATAAAGTAGGAAATTCCATAATACATTAATGGCTTTCATTGATCCTATTTGTCATTGAGGAAAATGTCTATTAAAATGACAATTTTTACAATCTCAACATATAGTGCAACATTCTTTTGCATTGTTGGACAACATAATTCTTGTTTAAAAAACTCATGGCTAGGTTATAACCAAAAGAATTGCTTCAATAATCCATAAAATAAATGAATTTAATAATGTCAAATAGCTTGAGAGGTTGGATAACATTATTTCAAATTTTTAAGAACATGAAAGACATAACAGTCGAGCTTCTTAATTGCATTGCATTCTCATAGTTTTGTAAAAGCTACAATTTTATTTTGCCTCTCAATGTCTTGAAAATGGTTAATCCTCGACTTCATAGCAAGATATGATCCTACACAACGTAGCAATATGACCATCTAACTTATATAGGTCTCAAATTGTCTCTGGTGAATGCATTTTCAAAAAGTCTCAAATGCCATCAGGGTTAGCTTCACTTCCTTTCTTTAAACGTGCTTGATAAGATGCCAAAATTGCACTCGAGTGGATTGACATGCAACCAAAATTTTCATAATTCTGGAAAGTTCTCGTTAAGATCCTCAACATAGGTGAAGAATGATTGCTTTTGACTAAAAATTCCTCAACATACGCATCAAGATTCATTCCTCATTGATGACAAAAACTATATTAACCATGTATTGATATGTTGCCCTTTCAGTTTTTAAAACAAATGACATGGCCTTTTAGCAACATATTGAAAATTGATGATAGATGAAGTTTTTCATTATCTAACTAAAAAATCCTAATCTACTGTCATCCAAAGATGGCATTCAAAAAATCTTAAATGATTAAAAGTTGCAATCGAGCTCATTGAATCATCAATTCTTGACAAAAAAGAAAATTTTGGTCAAGCCAAATAAGATAAAGCAAAGAGTCAACCCAAATGTGTCATTTGTCATTACTTTTCTTAATAAGCAAAAATGTTTCGAACCACTTGAGGTATTACACAACAACAATGAATCAAACCTTAATAATATAAGCTAGTTCTCTTTAGCTAGGGCCTTTTTTTCTTAGCTAAGTGTGTCTTCTTCTATCATATTCTTAAGCATTCAAAGTTAACATTAAGATGTTGGCAAAACATAACTTATGTAACACCAACCGTATCAAAATAAGACCATGCATAAATATCAATGTGCCAAGCTAGAAGTGAGAGAATGGTCTCCCTTTGCTATTAATTCAAACCCTTTGCTTTCCATTCAAGTTAACAAATATGCGTATACTATGGAAGGAACTAAAAGATCAACAAGAAAAGAAAAAAACAATCTATGAAGAAGAACCAAGACGTCCAATAAATTGACGAAATGCCACGACTTCCCATCATTGTAGTAAGGTAACAGCTCTTCAACTGAAGCAGTTCTCCTTAAACATGCGAAACCTAATGGTGTAAGACTTTATTTGAACACAACGGATCAAAGAGTGTGAGGAGTGCCTGACGGATGATGACCAAGATTGAAATTACTTAACAAAGAGTAATTTCTGTAGGATTTTAATTTGAAGGGTATAAAAAAAGTAATCCAACATTGACTTAAAGAAAATGATTTGGAGATTTATGTTATAATTTAGCCTTAAAATGTCTAAATAATTTTTGAGAGTAAAACCCTCTTTGGTCTAAATCGAATGATCAAAGAAACAATATCTCGACATAATAAAACTAGGTTGTAATATTTATACATAAAAGGTGTTGAAGTGATAATATAATTTTTTTTTATTATAGATAAATAAAAAATTACAAATAATGATATTGTGATGTTCATAAAAACTTCCATCTACATGACTACTTATATTCCATTCCCATATGCAAAAAGGAAAGCTAACTTTAAGCTTAGTTTATTCTCCCAAGAAGCTAATTGGAGAACCAACATAGGGGAGAACACAAATTAAACAAATGCCCATCTTATTGAAGGCATTCCAAAATAAAGAATCAACAAAAATATGACATACACAATACCAAACACACATCAATGTTTGCAATAAGTCATGTGAACACGATGGTGGTTTTAAGAAATTCTAAATGACGAAGATGCTCTGGCTCAAAAGAGATTGGAAGCAAATAAAATATTCTCATTATTACATTGGACAAAGTGTTTGCCTTAAAAGATTTTATAATTAATTTATAAGGGCATGCTTGATTCCCTCCAAAGATCACCAATATAATACTAACATGTACTTAAACTTGTCTCCATGGCCCTAAAGAGAGACGAAAAGTCTTGATAGATCTTAAATGGTTTTCCTTCAAGGTGATGCAACCCTAAATGTGGAGTTTGAACCTCCTTTAATCCATAGAAACTACATAAAGCATAAACCAATCACAAAGCTACTCAGATCAAACCTTGCCTCACAATCTTTGTAGATGATGACACATAAGTTCTTTCATTTCATATGATAGCTCTTCATGATTTATGAGTGCTTCATCATATTTTATTATAGAACATCATAGTTCAATTCAAATTTTCTTGGTTCCTTCACTTGACACCACATTGGAGACCTTTCCATAGATTAAGACAACAGGAGGCATGTTTGGGAGCTTTTCATGGATTTTTAATCTCTTTGATACTTGCTTTGGATAGTTAACCTAAATTTTGGATGAATTCATTTAAAAGAATTACATAAAAAGTGCCAAGGTTTTGCATCGCATTATCTTTTTTTATTTCTTTGTGATCTCTTTCTATTTCTTCATGCTTTCTTTCCTAAAATAAGTTGTTGAAAATTAAGAAGAGTTTAATTAAGATTTCTATTTCCATTAACATTTCTTTCCATTTTTATTCTTTTTCAAGAACCCTTGTATTAAAAAAATATAACATAAATGAAAGTTTTAGATAATTATTTTTGGTGATTACTCTTGCATAGCTTCAGAGCTTATGTTTGACTAGACTGGAATATCAATCCAACATCTTGAAACTCTTAATGACCTCCTTCTTCCTCTCTCTTTTTTCCTTTTTTATTCCATTTTAGTGTAAGCAAACTCAATAAGCCTAAAACACATCTTAAACCTCAAAACCCTCTCCCTTTCATCCTTGCTTAAACTTTTGCCAAATACCTCACTCCAAAACCTCCAAAATTATCACATGCTTTCCCTTTCTCAAGTTTGGTTAACCTCAAAATTAAATCACAACCTCTTCACTTCTTTCCTCCCTTTCACTCTCAAAACCCTTTCATCTTCCTCTCTCTACAAACCCTTGGTCGAGCCTTGCTTCCTCTTAAATAAAGCCAATTAACCATCCAACAAGGACCTAAGAGAGCTACTTTATGTCTCTCTTTCTCCTTTCTTACCATAATATTATTGTAGCTAACCTTCTTAAACAATTTTTTTAACCAAAGACTTCATGGATGATAACCAAAGGTAATGTGGTAATAAGAATTTACCTGAGAGATACATTCAATGGAGTATTCTCAAACTCTTGAAGAGGAAACTAAGGTCTAAGATAGATGATAATGATGCTATCAATTATTCCCTTAATGAAAATATTTAGATTTCATCATTGTTGAGGTGAGCTCATCGGTAATTTCCTTAAGCCTTCTCTTGCTTCCAAATGTGTTGGAAATAGATAAGTCTTCTTCATTAACTAAGAGTAATAAAAGTTTTTTAGGAAGATATGAGATGGTAAACAAAGCCTTGGCTTCTCAAATTCACTGGCCCAAAGAAAAAATACTACGAATGCGTGAGTCACATGGGTTTCTTCTAGCTCCACTTCACTTAGGCTTTCTTGGAAACATTGGAGGTAAAATTTTGGGCTTCCATTTTTATTTTGACTAAGATCTGGCAAACATTCAACAAAAATTTTTTAGCTTGACATAACTAGCAATGGAAGAATCAAAGATCCTTTTCAAAAACTTGAAATTGGGAATAACGAGATACCTTCTAAAGCCACTTCGATGTTGCATCCATGAAGCAAGATGGAGAAAATTGTTCACTTAATTGCACCATAAAGAAAGAAAAAAAGACATAAGTGTCTCGAATTCACATAGAAAAATTTATGGGTCTAATTTGTCATGACAGAAAGTAGGAATTTGAAATTTAGAAGGAAATAAAATCCCGATTAAAATAGGGGCAATTACAATGCCAATATAAGAAGAATTGCTAAGACGCATCATACACCATGCCACACCCTTTGCTAGATGAACACATCCAAGGACAACAAAAGTAAAAAGGAAATTAAGAAGTGGCACAAACAAAAGGTATCCCACTTGTAGAAATTAATTAACTAGCAGAGAAATAAAGGGAGATGAATGAGTTGAAAAAGGATAGTTCATCATAAGAAAATGAACAAGCTCATTTAAGACAATTGAAACTTGAGCGAGAATCGTAGACTTTAGTGGAACAAGAATTTTAAATTGATAGAAATGACCTTCACAAAAATATTTCCAAATGTTACTAAAAGATGTGAAAGAATGGCTCAAAAGGAAGATCATTCTTAAGAGGTGGAGGGATAGAATTAGTGATCACATACATCATTGAAACATTAAAAACAACATCATCAACAAGAACAACATTTTGAACTGTAGTTCTTATACTCTATCTACTCGCTAATTCCAACATGCAATGTTAGAAAAGTGTTGAAACTAATTACAAATTCCAAGAAGTAGAAATGATTTACTTCCTTTTAGCTAAAGAATCACAAGAAGGTAATTAAGAGTTATTACAAAAAGGAAGCTCCTTCAAGTTCAAATATAAGACTTAGGTAAGAACCGAGAGGGATAAGCAAAGAGAAATTCCCTAAAAGAGATAAAATTATATTTAGCAAAATTCGCCACCACACCCAAATGGTACATAAACTAAACCATAATGTAGTGGCAAGTTAATTATAACCAAAGAACAAGACCCTTTGCACATGATAAATTTGCAAATTTCAATAATATTTTGTCCTTCTCTGAAATAAGTTTTATCCTATTCAACTTGAACAATGATAATACCAATCATGCTTGATGAATCCTAATCAATCTGGACATTGAGATTGATCCGTGTGACCCAACACGTTGAGAGCTATTTCTCTAACACTTGATTTCTAGAAATCTTACACCTTTTAACCTTGTTCTTATGAAAATGTTTGTCATGGAAGGCTAGTCCAATTTTAAAAAAACATGCCTCATGTTGATCATCAAGCATATGATGATCTAGTAAATTGTAACCTAACATGATAACTTTGCACATTCATACAACATAAGTGGTAAATAGCTGTCATAACACTTAGTAAAATACGATTAAATAAGTCATTATGGTTTTTCTCTTGCATGCTATACAAATAACTAAAATAAAAATATCTAAAAAAATGCCTCTTGCTCCATATTTTGGGATAATATATGTACCATCTATTAATATTTCTGCATCCATGAACATCAGGTTTAATAAAATCTTATTTAGATTGCATACCATAAAAAGCACATAAGAAAATTTTTAAATTTAATTTAGTTACATATAAATGATAAAAACATTAGAAACTAGATAAGATAAAATTCACAAAAGAAAATTGAAACAAAATATTTTACATAATGGATTTAATGCCTAGAATATACCACCTTACGTCCATGAAGTGCACTTTGCACTAGCTACGAGATTTCTAAAAATACACCCTCCTGAGATGACTCGTGAGAAAAAACTTAGTCAAAAGTGAAACAATACTTTTGAGCTGTTTACAAATAAAGCAAAAGAAAAAGCATCAGCTATAGAAGGCTCATCCTTACAAATTATAGCTTCCATAAGACATTATAAAATAGATGAAAGCTTGCATGTAATAAATTAGAAAAAATTCCTTACCACTATACATGAAATCAATGCCTCTCCCAAGAGACACAACCCTCGTTGGATATGAAATAACTGAACCATCTGCTCCCCTGGCATCAACGTCTGACAAAAAAGGTCGCACTCTATAAAACTTGAATGGTTCCTTTTAGTTCCTGCAAAACATTAAAGCTCAGTAAAAGTATAATATGGGTGGTATAAATATCAGATATGAATATACATTTTGAACACGTTTCTTGTACAACTTTCCAATGGAATTACTATCAATGGCTCTAACATTTTAAAGAAAAAATTGCAAAGAAAAAACTTTTTCTTTAAGACAACTATCTATGGTTCAAATGACAGATCGCCAGTCAAACTTTTAGTGTTTTACTACCCATTGATGCAGCTTTTATGAAAATATCAAAATATTAACAAACAGTTTGGCATGGAGGAACATATCATTGCAAATGGAGACACATACATGGCTTGTGGAAAAGAAGAAATTGAGAGATATACATGCATGTTTATAGGTTTGGGACCAAAACCAGAATTTCAAATAGTTTAAAACTTATTTAAATCCAACACTCGACCAAATTATTGGTTTGGTTCAACTCAAGGATTTAGCTAATCTTGGCTAAAATCAATCTCCACCACCCTCAACGTAATTTTTGCTTCCTAATCCATTACAAAGTTACATAAATACCTTAATTTTCTAACAATAAAATAGCTCTGGTGGGTAAGTTAGAAAATGCTCTTCGTAAGTACAATAATGGTTCTAATGGATGAGATTTACAAGAGTTAGTGTCACCGAATTTCAAACACCAAAGAATGATTTCACATTCAATTTCTCTTTTGTTAATATTTCTCTTGCTCAATTATCCATAACATTACTTTTACATTTACTCTTTTAATAATTTGCTAATTTATAAAATAAATAAATATTACCTAATTTAAATGTTTAGTTATATAATATTGATTTTGAATCTTATCATTTTATTATATTACCTAACTTTATCTTTTCAACAATACTCTTTCAAGTCACTTGGATAGACTATGGCCACTCAATTTTTTAACAATATTTTTATTTTAATTTATTTTTTGCATTACCTAGCTGCACAAACAAGTCATCCTTATTATTTTTAATTGTGTTATTTATATCATTTCCTTTTTAGTACCCAACCCCATAACTATATGGACAAATGGTGACCTTATTAATTTGACAAAATATCGCATTTATTTTCAATAGTTCATTTCTTTTTTGTGCTGCACGCGCACCTTATCAACAATTAAGCGCATTTGTGTTCTACACGCACAAGCTACCTGCATGCATGGATAGACCGTTGGCTCGGTCATAAATTTGTGCACCTCAGCATGCATGCTGGCAATGACAGACATTGATAGGTGTAAAATTTGTAAAATTTTGGAAATTTTTAATTTTTGATCAAGATCACCTTTTTTGTTTTATATTTAAAAATTGTATCCCAACCACTATATAAAAAGGTAGAAATAATGAATGAAATAATTCAAAAAAATTCAAAAAAAATCTGAGACATCAAAACTCATAGAATGTCAAAACTTGAGAAATTCAGCGGGCTTTAAGAATCAGAACTTCGTAAATTCAAAACCCTTTAAAGGAAATCTTCCTGGGGAATTCAACCTCCTTGTGGTAAAACCCCTCTTATCGTTCCATTTCTCCTTCTTTCTTTGCTCACCATTATTACACTTCCACTTCTGTTGTTATCATTCTGAAAAAAAGCCTCTTGACGAGGGTTCAAGATGAGAAATCCTCACAAGTAGATCATTGATAATTGATTCTAATGATAATGACAACACTATTATTAGAGTCACAGTTGTTAAAAATCACCAACCATAGTTTATTAACAAAGTTTGTAGAACAAATGCTACTTCAGAAGCATTAACAAGTGGCATGGCTATTAATTATCAATAATAACTCATCATGTTTCTTGGCAATTTATCTTTAGGCAACTAACAAGGAAAAGAAGTAGCATGCCATCATTCCAACTAGCCTTGTGCCCAAGCACTCAAATCAAAGGAGCAAGCACCTATAAGCCCCAAGTTATAGGGATCACGGTTCCATTTGTAAGAGGAAAAGAGAAAATCTAAGAAAAAATCAATGACAAAAAAACCAATGATATCAAAAGGTACCTTGTTAGAGAAATATCAAAATCCTTTTACCGCTCACATTGCTTTTATTATTGCTAACTCATTGTACTTCTAAGGCATTGTGACTACTATAGAGATCACAATAAGCTCTTAAGTAAAGTCACTCATAACTTTAAAGGTTGTCAATGTTTGTTTGAAATGGAAAAACATAACATGCAAACAAACAAAATATAAAAAATAATGGCATTTGCATCCAACATCTAGTGTATTACAAGAAAAAACCTCATTATCATTAGGGTTTTTGGAGAAGATCTTTTGCAATATTGATCTTTGATTCAAAATGACAAGTTATTGCGAAGGTTTTAAATCTATTATAAATATAAAGTTTCTATTATATATTCTATAATTATTGCATTCATTCTTCTATTATGATTACGTTTCACACAAGTATGGGATATTTTGATCTATTGTACCCCCTTTGAGTTGCATAATGAACTATAGTATATAACTCTTTTATGGATTGTTATGAATTATTTCTACCTACTTTTACAGAAAACTACAATGGAGTTAGTTTGATCTTTTATGATTATGATTAAATATAAACAATAATTGTCCAAATCACTTAAAAATTTCTATTCATTACTTCATCCTTATTTTTGGTTAGTTATACTAGAAGTGCACACACTTTTTAAAAAATAATACTTTAAAAAAAGGCTATTTTGATCTTTGTAAATTTTTTAAAAAAATGAAAAAAGTACAATTCAACTTCCTCTTGTGCATGCCTCAACTCTTCAAAAACAAGCTAGCTTTCAACAACAATGTTACTACAAAAATTTCGACCATGTTCTATGGCAAATTACTAGACTAGAAAAAGGCTGTTGATTAAATGGCATTTGTTAGATGACAAATTAAGTAATTGTCAGATTGATTTACGTTATGATAGCACAACCACTAAACTCTATTTCTTAGTATATAAATTAAGATTAGTAGCATAAAAAAATTTTTAACAAAAACTCAGCATTAGAATGAAAATAATTGAGGCAAAATTACATGAAGAAAAGGTTTTGTTTTTTAATTTGGTGGGGTGCATTTATATGATAGTAAACTCAATTTAAATTGATAATCTCAACCTCATATTCTCAAGTTGATTCCTAAGAGAGCTAGCCTAATCCATTAATCAAGTAATAATCTCCACCAATGCATTTTTGTCCTTCTACAACTTTGATATAGTATCACCATTCTTGATAGCATCAGCCTGTAGTTGAAGGTTATACAGTTGCAAGCTATTGTTGTACTCTTGTAGTAGTTTGTTTGTCCCTTGAATCATTTTTATCTATGTAGTAACAAAATACAGAATATATCAAAAATAATATATAAATATTTCTTTCAATTAAGTTCAACAATGGATGCTGCTTTACCTGACTATTAAGATGATTTATTCTTGTGTAGCTTTCTCAAGATCTTCTATGAGACCATAATTAAATTTTCAGAAGCAGCCCTTGCTTTAGCTTCTTTCTCCTGAGCTTTAACGACAACCTAATATGTTTCATGAGTATTGTCATTATATATATGTCAATAAAGAAACTATATTTAATTTTTAGAAGCTACCAATTTGTTGGACTCCTCCCTCTTAAGATTCTTCTTTAAGGACACCTTCATTGTCTGGTATTCCTCAATTAGCGAAGTAAACTCTTCTATTTTGGAAATCATTTGGGATTCTGAAGAGAAATGAAAATTTCCAAAGTTTAATAGTAAAAAAATTCATCATCGCGTGAAAATGTAAACTCAAAACATTCACAAATTTTAGAATTCTTTCTCTTTTCTGACTCCAACAAACTATTGAGCTCATTCTGTATTGCAAGATATCAATCTTCCAGATCAATGTACCAACTAATGTAGGACTTTAGCCTCTTGATGTAGTTTCTCATATCATTCATCCTTCCCTGTAAAAATAAAATTGTAAAAATTAGAATAAACACAATTACTCATGAAAAAAAGAGACAGATTGTTATGGTAACATAAAGATTAGGAAGCATAGTTGCTTGGACATTTGCTTTGCTTCTGAGCTTTAATTTCTCAGACATTAACTTTGCTACATCCTTCCTTAAGTTAAACATAATCCCAGCACCATCACAATCTTCATTAGAGCTGGCAGTATCGAGAACACCTCCATTATCCCGAGATATTGTATTCAAACTCGGTAGAGGTAGGCGACAACGCGTGGAGTTTGCCTTTCTTACCATATTCCCGCCTCATATCTTCTGCCGCCTATTTAACTGCCATTTGTCCAAGTTCTTGCTCTTCTGCAAATCAATCTACACGTAAGAATTCCAAGCCAAGGAGAACACTAGCCATAGAATGGATTGAAACTGAATGTGGCGAGAAGTAAACCTTACGTTTGACCAGCTTCGAGAAAGATTATACCCAGCAGTCAGTCGGGGATTGTTCTTGTTCCTAGTGTGCATTGTCATTGAGAGAAAAACAATCCGATAAAGCCACGTAGTGGTAGGGCTGAAGTGGAACCCTGATGAGGTGCAGCGGTTGGATAAGGAACAGAAGACAGAAAGCATCGGACAAACAAATTACAAACCAAAGAAGAAGAAAAAAACATTTTCTTTATCTTTTCGAGGAATTGTTTGGTGTCAAGAACGATGATACTCTTGCTCTTCCCTTATGTACGCGAGCAAAGGGGCGAGCTTCTAGATTTGTAATTTATTGAAACGAGCATGCCAGAGATTCTGAAATGACCTAAACATGCCCTATTAATAATTACACGACGAACGAAGTAGCTATATGTGTTTTCTTTCAAATAAATATTATTTGGAAAAAAAGAAAAGAAACAGAAATAACATTTTAAAACCCAACGAAACAAAAAAAAGATTACATTAATTTTCTTAGCTTAAATTTAAAAACGAGAGATTAAAAAATAGTGCTTTGAAAAAAGAATATTAAAAAAGAGTTTTATATAAATAAATAAAAATTAGATATATATATATATATATTAACAATTAGAGATTGAGAAAAATAGAAACAATATTTAAAATGTTGTTATTAGTCTAGGCAAAATTTTTTTTTAACTTAATTTAGTTTTTTAATATGATATTAGGATTTTGTCTTATTATTTTGGAGTAAATTTTTAATAAATTAATATCGAGGATAATAAATATGTAAAAAAGCTTTATATTTATATTTGAATCAAGATGAATTGTGACATCATGGTCTATTTCATCGACCATACTTGTTTATGATAGTCATGGTCCATTCACCATTGCTCTTTTTCAATTGTTCTCTTAGTGATAGAATGAAAAGTTACACTACACTTTAGCCTAATTTGAGTGTAATCTTTATACTACAATAAATAATGTCTCATATAATGATGATTTTTCTACTAAGCAGAATACCTTTTTGACTATCAATATTCTCTAGTTTTTCTGTTACACCCTTGTGTTTGATGAGTCAAGCATAAATATTTATATCTCATATGGCTAACTTTAAGTGAATATATTAATATTGAATTAAGTCAAGTCATAAACTTTAAATGTCTAAAGTAGTGGTCTTCAAGGCTCTTGGAGTCATGACAAGCTTTAAGAAAATTAAAGACATGCACTAAACTTTTTATACTTGAATTTTTCTTTATTTTCTTGAATTTAATATGTCCAAATTTTGAGATGATGTGGCACACAAGTAGTATTAATTTTTGAAAATGTTATAAATTTAATAATTGTTGAATTTTGACTTTTGTGCCAAGCATTATTGACAAAAAGTATAGGCATTCCTATTTGATTTTTTAAAATTATTTAGGAATTATTTTTAATGAATTTATTTTCATAGTCATTTAGAAAACTTGTAACACTATCATAATATAAAGCTGTTTTGGTACGCTTATATTAAAAATTTTGGTACAAAAATTCTCACAAGACACAATAAAAAACCGTTAGCCTCGGAATTTTTCATTATAGCATTAGGAGGGTTGACTCGACCTGATCACTAGCCCTTCCAGGCATTTAGGAATTTTTTAAAAAAATAAGAATAAAATAAAAATTGTTAGATTGCCCCAGAATAGGCAAGCATAGCCTAAAGGAGAAGGAAGAAGTCCGCCGGTAACACTGAACAAAACAGGGCAAAATTAATCCATAGGGAAAGCTGAATGGAACAGTGTAAGATCAAGTCAACCAAGACAAAGTTTCTTGAGCGAGGAACAGGAGAGACAACCCCAAACAACTTGAGAGCCATACGAATCGAATTCCTTATAGAGCGCAATGGTAAAATTAGTTGGGCTATGTGGGACTAAAGTCCCAATCTGATAATTAATGATGGTACACAGGTAAGTGCAATTCGATGTCTAAGATTAATCAAGATAAAATATAGGAAGTACAGGAGAATCAAACCTGAGCATATCTGTGTATGTCAAGAGATGTAAGCAATGCAGTAAATGTTTTAATTCAATTAATTTTTGAATGTATTATACTAATACATACAGAACAACCTATGCTTGATCCAATGGTACAGATCAAGGTTGCCTAGATCCAACGACTAAGATTGATCTAGAATGGTAAAATGAGGATGTAATCAGAAATGTCCATTTCAGGCTCCAAATCGATTGGTGACTACTTTGTGTTCGTTACCCAAATTCACGAAGTTAAAGTTGTAAGAAGGAACCCAAAATTGGAGGTTTTTGCTTCAACTATTTTCAATTACCATTCCTCCCTCTTTTTGATTTTTCTTTGAAATTTTTATTATGTTGAGTGTACCTCATGCTTCTTTAAATTTTTTTAAGTTTATAATTTGTTGCCAATTTTTGTATTTGTTTCTTTGAGATAAGGGCATACCGGCAATTGTGCAAAAGCCCTGGATTTGAGTTGAGCTCAGAAAAAAACTTAGGTAGATTCAAGATTAGTTGTACGTAAAATCCCAAGTAGGTTTGACGTGAGCCGTAGAAAAAACCTCACCTGTATTTTAGTGAATTTTAGTAGCTTTTTTCGAACATCGGTTGGGGGTGGATGTAGGCTTGATTTTGAGTTGAATCACCTTAAAAATATTTTGTGTACTATTTTACTTCTCTTTCTCGTTCTTGCTTAAAAGATTTAAGTTTTAATTTAAATTGAAAATTGAAGGAAAATCTCAAAACTTTATTTACCACAATTCACCCCCACCCCCATTGTGGGTTTACTTTAAGCACAAAAGACTTTAATTTCTTAGTCAACAAGTACATCTATGTTTTTCATGAAGGTAATCCAAAAATAATTAAGTGACTAATGCTACATCATTTGGCAAATATATGTAAGCACACAATAATAATAAATTTTTCTTAAATCCTATAGAATGATATTTGTTTTGATTTTATTTATTTAGAGTTTTAGAACTTAGGAATAAAAATAATAATAGAAAAGAATCCTTACTAATGACTAGTATCTAATTGATTTCTATAACATATATGATTGGATAATAGCTAACATTAACTAATCTTAGTTTACTTAAATTCTCACAAAATAGAAAACAATACTTTTTAATTCTTTATTAAAACTTACTTCCACAATAAAATCTCATATTTTGAAGTTTTAATTTGTACAATTTACCATCAAGATCATTTTACATCTATGATTTTCTAAATCGACAAAATAGTTCTTTTACCCGACTTAAATAAACTAAACTTCAATAAAATGAAAATTATACTATATTCTCTTACACCCTTGCGTTTGATGAGTTAGGAATAAATTTTTATATCTCATATGGGCTTAATTTAAGTGAAATTATTAATATTTAATTAAATCAAGTAATGAACTTTTAAATGTCTAAAATAATGGCCTTCAAGGCTCCTGGAGTCATGGCAAGCTTTAAGGAAATTATAGACATGCACTAAAATTTTTTTACTTGAATTTCTCTTTATTTTTCTTAAATTTGATATATCCAAATTTTTAGAAGATGTGGCACACTAATAGTATTAATATTTCAAAATGTTATAAGTTTAATAATTATTGATTTTTGGGCCAAGCATTATTGTTGAAAAGTATAAACATTGGTATTTGATTTTTTAAAATTATTTAAGAATTATTTTTGATGAATTTCTTTTTATAGTTATTAAGAAACTTGCAACACTATCAAAATAATATTTTTTTTGGTACACTTATATTCAAAATTTTGGTTAAAAAATTCTCACAAGACACTATAAAACCACTTTAGTTTTGGCATTTTCACTGTAGCATTGGGCTGGTCAAACCGACCCGACTGCTGGCCTGTCCAGTCTTTAGGGATTAAAAAAAATAAAAAAATTGTTCGATTGACCGAAGGGGCTAGCAAAGCCCAATGGCAAAGGACTAAGGTCACAGGGAAAGCTGAACAAAACAGCGCGTAATCAGCCTGAAGGGAAACTGAACGAAACTATGTGACTTCAAGGAAACCAGGACCAACTAATTAAACCATGGTCAAGACAGGGGGTAGCCAACCCAAAATAGCCGAAGAGATAAGCAAGCAGGAATCCTTATAGAGCGCAATGGTAACGTATTTTCTACGATATGGAACTAAATTCCCATCCGATCTTCAAGGAACGCGGAAGGGCAGGCGCAATCTGATGGCTTAGGTTAATCATGGTAAAATAATGCAAATAAACAACACAATTACAAGCAAGGGAATCAAACTTGAGCAGATTTACGAGACCATTAGAAACCACTACAGCAAACGTTTCAACACGAATTGTTTTTGCATAGCATATTCTAATACATGTAAGAGAAACCAAGGCTTGATCCAATGGCCCAGAACAAGGTCGCCTAATTCCAATGGCCAAGATTGATCTCATACGGTAAAATCGAAATTCATTCAGAAATGTCCATTTCAGGATCCAAATCGAATGGTGACTGCTATGTGTCCGTTACCAAACGGTTAGTTCTTTTTAGAGTAGTTGGGAGTTGATTTAGAGTTCAAATTCCAACTCTATAATAAGGAAATATTAAGAAATCCAAGAGGCTATGATTCCTGATGTTAATCAAGACTATCAAAATTCTATAATACGTCAAATCAGATAATATTTTTTAAATCTATTTCTTCAATTTAAAAAGAAATTATGTGCTATATATTATACTTTGAGATGTCAATAATACATCACAAGGATTTTGATGTCTTAAGGAGATTCCATTCATATAAAGTTAAGTTGATGTAACATCATAACTTTTAATATCAATTCAACTTTTTAAAAATATTTGGATTATACTTGAAATATCTTTATGAATTTAACAATATGATTTTTATTTTAAAAAGTGTTTTAGAAAGATATATTATTTAAGATATTAAAAAAGATTAAAAAAATCAAAATAAAAAAGAAATGAAGAGCTGAATAAGTAACTTATATTAAATTTTGTCTAAAATCATTTGGAGTCCATTTGATATGAAAAATGCGTAGATTATCAACATAGGGATCCCATCCATTTTTGTAATGATGTTATTATACTTATTCTTATAATTATCTTTATACTTTTAAAATTTTTTATTGAAATAGTTATTGAAATTATTATGAAAATTTTCCAATCTTATATGACAATGCTTAAATGAATATTTTTTCATGCCAAACATGTCACGTCATATAAAAAAATATGCAAGAAATTAAATACAAGTGCAATATACAGTATATAACTTAACATCTACATGAAAATGTTAAAGTTGCCAAAATATTGATTTATAAAAATTCATAGCCGCCTAACTTAAAATTTAATGTTCTCACCTTCCTTCCCACGTTGGCTCCACATGCGAAATTATCCAATTTGGAAAAGCCCCGATTTCTAGGATTTCACAAAAGTTTGTCGACATAGTTTGCTTAAATTCTCACATAAGAGAAAACAATACCTTTAAATTCTTTATTGCAATGTTTAAAACTTATATTCACAATAAAATCTCTTATTTTGAAGTTTTAATTTGGACCATTTGCCATCAAAATCGTTTTACCTCTATGATTTTCTATATCGACAAAATTGTCCATTTACTTCACATAAATACACTAAACTTCAACAAAATGAAGATTATACTATACTCAACATTTCTTTAAAGTTTCTTAACATAAACATAGCCACTAGTGGCTATTTTATGCGTATTTGATCACTAATTAATTTTATAATGATTGGAATTTTAGAATTGGAAAAATACTATATTTTAATCAAAATTTTAAACAAAATCTAGTTTTCTTAAATCTTTTGATGCAAATGATGTCCAAATTTTTTAACAAATTGAAAAACTAATAAAACTATACTGCACATAATTTTTTCTAATTTTTTTAATATTTTTTAATATTTAAATAACTTTTTTCATAAAAAAATTTCTTTTCTAAAAAATGTATCATTTTTAATATTTTTATTTATTTTAAGACCATTGTTTATTTCAATATTTTTCTCCAAAAAATATTTAAAGTAATATTTTTTTATAATTTTAATCTTTTCTTTTGTGACAAATTTAATTACAAATTTTACGATATTACAATAATAAATTCTTAAAAATTTGGTATTCCTTATTTAATATTCTTCTTCTTCCTCCATAAGACTCGTATCCCATCTTCTAAACATTTATAATGTTTTATAAAGTAGTAATAAATCACTAAATGTTATAAACTCTATAAAATTATTTTTTAATATAGTTTTTTATTTTTAATGAAAATAATGTATCTCCTTTCACTTTAATCTCTGTTTCACCATCCAATAAATGAACTTAATTAATTTATATTGTAAATAATGAGATTAATCATACCTAAAATATATTAAATAATACTCATACTATTAAAATAATATATTATTACAATTAATATCATAATTTGAGTCTTAAAAGATCCATCATATTAAAGTCTACTTGTTCGATTGGATCATCTACAACCAATTAGATCACTTGATTTAATTCATTTAACTGTTCAATTTATGTCTATTGGATGATAATTTTTCCAACTTCTCTATTTGACTTGTGTTAATTCCTCATATGTCCAAGTCATACTATTCAATTCGCATGTAACATCATTAAATGCTCATTGAAAGATTATTGGATATTCTATCGAGCATTCGATAAAGACTCACAGCACATATGTTGAAAAATTATTTAGATTTTTTTATATTTTTCAATAGATCATTCAATCTTTTGTTGGTTTATTAGATTTTCCCATTGGATATATAACGAAGACTTTGTTTATTTCTTGTATTTTCCTTAAATCGTGAAATTCCCTTCTACAGTTATGATTTCATGCACATAAGGCTTAGTTCACTTTACAAATCTTCCATACATGACTCCATAGCAAGAAAAAGCATGAAAATACTTATACTTTCAACTTAGATCTTAACTAGAACTCTTCAAAATTAATGGTAAATCATGAGGAAAACTTACCTTATTTCTTTTAATTAGATTTTTCCCATAATGATCTTTTAATTCATTTTCTTTTCTTCTCTACAACAAATTAGGAGTTATGACCGAAGCTTATACAATCTCTCTTTTTGATAAAAAAGTGCATATGTAATAGTCTTTTTATTAACTTAAAAATTCCTTCTAAATAAGTTTAAATTATTTAGTTTGTGCATGTCATATTTGAAACTTGAGAATTTATTGATGAATAAGCTTTTTAAAAAGCTTGCCATGACAGTATTGATAGAATAAAAAATCTAAGTATATTATCATGAAGGTTTCAATTTGAGAAATCTTTATGTATACGGTTTATATTTTTCAAAAACTATTTAAAATTTGCATAAATATTTAAAATTTAAAAAATGTAAAATTACAAGAAATTTAGATTAAATAATAAAATAATCCTCTTATTAAATAATAGGATGCACTCTATTGTCTCGAGCATTTTGGTAAACTTCGGTAGTGCATAAATGAAGCATGAAGAGAAAAAGCTTAGGGAGAGTGTTAAAGGAGATTTTGCTTGAGATCTTGTAGGAATTCAAAGAAAATATAGAGAAAAGAAAAAAAGCAAAACAAAGAAACAAAATTTTTGACCTCACTTTATTAGAATCACATCTTAAGGTAATTTCCTAATTGAGTTCATGTTCATAAATCATATATTTGTTATTTGGGGTGTTTTGGAAGTAGATCTTGTGTGATTTTGGTGGATTTATTGTTGAGTTTATTAATTTTTTATTTGTTATGATTCAATGAAAATATAAACCAAATCATTCGGTACAATCTATAAAACATGACCAGTTATGGGGCTTTGGCTTTGTATAAATGGCTCAGTTAGTTGATCATTGTTCTAGTGCACTAAATTAACCAAACAAATACAATTGATTTAGGAAAGAAATAACAACTGTTTTATTTAATCTTTTCTTTGACAAGTGATCGTTAACATCTTACAAGTATGATGAGCTGATCAGATGAATATGATGGGTTTAGAAGAAGGTCTAATAGAGTGTCCCATATAATCGATAATTTGGCCTATGTATGCCATGGATCATACGATATGATATAGAGATGATACCATATTATATGATGCTAAAAATGTTAAAGTATACAATCTTGTTTAAAGATTATTTTGACAGTTTTTATAAGTGCTTTTTCACAAAAAGTGGCAGTGATGACAAAAGATAATATGAATTGTATAAAAAAATGAGAAGAGAAGAAAAAGGAAAAGGAGTGTCCATGGAAGCGATATCTCAAAGCCATTAGATACATTAACTAATTAATTATGATATAAGCAAGTTGCTTTACTAAACTCCAATCTATTATTATGTAAAGACATCATGATATGAGAATTAGCATAGCATGTTATCATTTGCATGTGTTTTAATATTAAAATAGTCCTTTACTGTTATTAATATATAAATGTATACAAAAGGATTATTATTTAAAAATTAAGTAAATATTTATTAAAGCATAAGTGAGGTAAATTCAGTCGATGTAATATAACTAGATTAAAGCGATGCAAAAATCACATGCAAAGCAATAAAGATTTACATAATAATATATCTAAATCAATTAAAAAATCAAAAGAAATAAGATAAATTATATGTGAAAGTTGTATTCGAGGGCAGTATGATAAATGAGTATAATATCCTGAATCATCAAATTAAATATGAATCAAAATGTTTCTAAGAGAATGCCAAACACTTAGAAAATAATATTTAAAATTATAAAAAATAATATTTAAACAGGTAAAGCTCATGGAGATGAGTACAACCACATTTTTTTCATCTCGATCCCCTTGTTTCAAATTATAGTAAATTACCAATATAAATAATCACAAATAATAATAAAGTATTCTTCTAATATTGAGTAAATATATAATAATGCTAAAAAAGTTAAATTGAATCAATAAATATAACTAAATGAAAATTATATATAAATCACATGAGAAGAGATTTAGAGTTACATAATAACCAAACAAAATTGATGAAAAATATTTTAAGAAAATGAGATAAATGGTACAAGAAAGTTACTCTCCAAAATAACAAAGAGATTGAATGTAATATTCTTGATCATGAAAACATGTAGTTATTAAAATGACTTATAAGGTTTTTCAGAACAATAAAAAGTAAAATATTTTAAAATATAGAAATTATTTTCTAAATAGGTTGAGTAGGTGAAGCATTTAGATCAGACATCATTTGGAATTACTTTAAATTAACATAATAAATAAGCATTAATACTAATTTATTTTGATATTAATAAATATATATTAAAGAAGAAATCAAATAAATTGATGCAATATAATATTATCAAATTGAAGCAAAAATGTGAAAAAATGAGACAAATATTTCTAGATAGTTATATTTTAAGTTACTAAAGAGATAAAAAATAAAATACTCAAACTTGAAATTAGTTGAGAATAAAATGTCTAATAAATTAGGTCAAAACCTAAAAAATATCTAAAATTATTAAAATAAGAATGTAATAGAATAAAGGACATCATGATGAGTAAAAAAAGTTTGTTTCTTCATGATTGCATCTCGTTTGAAATTATAGTGAATTATAAGAAACTAAATAATAAATTATAGCTATAATATTAACTATATATATATATATATATATATATATATATATATATATATATATATTAAAGATGTAATAAGATAAATTGAGACAATATATTCATGCGAAATTGAAACCTTATCAAGGTTTTAGAATGATGATTAAATGTGGAATATTTATATAACTAAATTTGATGAGAAAAATGTGAAGAAATAAGGTAAATTATTTGAGAAAGAAAAAAATCCAATATTTTGAGGAGATAAATATTTAAAAATATAAAAAAATAATTATTTATTTTGTGAGAGCTTATCCATATTAGCCCAACAACTATTGTTTCATGTCAAATGGACTTATTATAAAATTATAGTGAAACATGATATCTTCCTTAGCAAATTTACACTTCTCCTTATTTGCATAAAGTTGAAATTCTCTTAATTTAGACAGCATTTTTTACAATTGCACAAAATATTCTTCAACAGAACTATTGTAGATAATAATACTATCAAGATATACAACAATAAACTCGTCAAGATACTCACAAAGAGTATTATTCTTTAAATTTTAGAATATAGCATGCACATTTGTTAAGCCAAAAGGCATGACTAAAACCTCAAAAGATACTTATTAAGCCACATAAGTAATCTTGGCTTCATCTTCAGCCACAACTTTGACTTGGCTATATCTTGATCGTAGGTCTAGCTTAGTGAATCCTATTACCTTATATAATTGATCCAACAAATCTTGCATTAAAGGAGCTTAGCACTTGTTTTTCATTATCATTTTCTTCAATACATGGTAATCTATGCACACTCACAAGGAACCATCATGCTTTTTTGAAATAACACTAGGGCACTAAATAGAGCTTTAGATGATTGAATGAAGCTTGCATCCAACAACTCATTCAATTATTTGAGCAATTTTGTCAACTCTAATGGTGGCACAAAATATAGGAGATAGGCAGGAGGAACAACACTAGGTAGCTACTTGATTTTATGATCAATCTCCCTTTTTGGAGGTAGCTTTTTAAGCAACATCAGAAGTAGTAAATATTCAAATTCTTTGAGAACTTCTGTAACTACATCAAGTACATAATGACTTAATCCTTCATAATCTCAATCAAAGTAGCAAAGTGTTTGTCCTCACTTAATTTCAATCCTTTTCCAATCTCACTGTTAAAATACATTTTAGCTTATTCTTCATTTCAATTATCTTCTTCCCATATGGATAATAGTAATGAATGAAAAGGAGTGTTTTCTTACATCACCATGATATCATCGAGGTGTGGCATTGAGGCTATCTTAAACTTCCTATGAAAATTGACCCCAAGAATCAAATCAAAACTATCCAAAGGATTCACCCACAAGTTGATCTTTCATGTCTAACTTTCCAAAGTTAAAGGCACGCCATGGGCCATTTGTACCACAACTTGAACCTTAGCATTCATTATTTTTAGAAAATTAGATAACTTTCTCACTTGAAATCTATATTTCTAAACAAGCATAGTATCCACAAATTTATGTGTCGCACCCAAGTCATCCTTGGCCATAATTTCTTGTCCTTTTGCTTTCATCAAGATGTGCATCAACATAGAGTGTGTAACTGTCACATCATTACTCATTGTGTTTAATAGTTGATTAAACCAAACATTAAAGGATCGAGCATTTACAAAAGATTGACAAGTACATCAACTTCTCGATCAAATTCCTCATTGGTTTTCTCAACCATAAGAGCATTAAGCTTCTCTCACTTAGGACAATCTTGAGCATGATGAGGTTCATTACACAAGGAACAACCTTTTTGATTATTAGAGTTATTTGTACCTTGGAAAGAAGATAACTTTTGCTTTTATTTCCTTCATTTTTCCTAGTGCCTACCAAACTTCTTGGCATCCCACTTCTATGCTCCTTTCTTCTCCTTGTTATTTCCTCTAGATTTTGAAGGGCATGTAAAACTTTGGAGACTATTACTCTATAAGTACATCGACAATAATTATTATGGTTGAGAAGTCTTTCACATTTTACCAAAAAAAAGTTCCAATTGGATCCATAGTTGTAGCCAATACAAGAGGTTGAATCCACTATGCTTTAACCTTTTGAAGGCATCACAAGTCATCCACAAAATGTTGTAAGGGAGAAATTTATCTTTTATTTCTCTTTTGAATTTTTCTTATTTATAAATTTTCATCTTTCCATCATTTGCATCATCAACACTCTACATTTTTCATCAAACTTTTGCATCTCCGATGAGATACATGGTTAAAATGATCACTTTCTATGCATCCAGCACACGAGTAGATTAAGTATTGCTCCATGTTCTATGAGAAATTCTCTAACTTCTTCATATTCCTAATTCCATTGAAACACTTTTGTTGAAGAGTTTTAACGAAGTGTCCATTTTCTTTTCTTCTCTACAACAAATTAGGAGTTCTGGCCAAAGCTTATATAATATCTCATTTTGATAAGAAAGTGCATATGTAATAGTCTTTTTTATTAACTTATAAATTCCTTCTAAATAAGTTTATATCATTTTATTTGTGTATGTTATATTTGAAGCTTGAGAATTTATTGATGAATAAGCTTTTTAAAAAGCATGCCAAGATAGTAATGATAGAATACAAAATCTGAGTATATTATCGTGAAGGTTCAATTTAAGAAATTTGTATGTAAGCAGTTTATATTTTTCAAAAACTATTTTAAATTTTTATATATATTTAAAATTAAAAAATATAAAAAGTTAAGAAATTTGGATTAAATAATAAAGTAATCCTCGTATTAAATAATAGAATGCTCTCTATTGTCTCGAGCATTTTGGCAAAGTTCAGTAGTGCATGAATGAAGCATGAAGAGAAAGAGCTTAAGGAGAGTGTTGAAGGAGATTTAGCTTGAGATCTTGTAGGAATTCAAAGAAAACATAGAAAAAAAAAGCAAAATGAAGAACAAAAAATTTTGACCTCACCTTATTAGAATGACATCTTATAGTAAGTTCATAATTGAGTTCATCTTCATAAATCATATATTTGTTATTTGGGGTGTTTTGGAAGTGGCTTTTATGTGATTTATGTGGATTTATGGTTGAGGTTGTTAGTTTTTAGTTGTTATGATTCAACCAAGCAATCAACCAAATCATTTGATACAATCTATAAAACATAGCCAGTAATGGTGCTTTGGCTTTGTGTAAATGGCTCAGTTAGTTGATCATTGTCCTAGTGTGCTAAATTAACTAAACAAATACAATTGATTTAGGAAAGACACAATAACAATTACCATATTTAATCCATTCTTTGACAAGTGATTGTTAACAACATACAAGTATGATGAGCTGATCTGATGAATATGATGGGTTTAGAAGAAGGTCTAATAGAGATTTTGCATATATTCGGTAATTTGGCCTATATATGCCATGGATCATATGATTTGATATAGAGATCATACCATATGATATGAAGCTAAAAATGTTGAAGTATACAATCTTGTTTAAAGATTATTTGAAATAGTTTTTGTAAGTGCTCTTTTATAAAAAGTGGCAGTGACAACCAAATATAATATGAATTCTATAAGAAAATGAGAAGAGAAGATAAAGGGAAAGGAGTGTCCATGGAAGCGATATCTCAAAACCATTAGATACGTTAACTAATTAATTATGATATAAGAGAGTTGCTTCACTAAACTCCAATCTATCATTAAGAAATGACATCATGATATGAGCATTAGCATAGCATTTTATCATTTGCCTATGTTTTAATATTAAAATAATCCTTTACTGTTATAAATATATAAATGTATACAAAAAGATTACTATTTAAAAATTAAGTAAATATTTATTGAAGCATAAGTGAGATAAATTCAATCAATGTAATATAACTAGATTAAAGCGATTCAAGAATCACATTCAAAGCAATAAAGATTTACAAAGTAATATATCCAAACCAATTAAAAAATTAAAAGAAATAAGATAAATTATATATGAAAGTTACATTCCAAGGCATTAAGATAAATGAGTTTAATATCCTAAATCATCAAATTAGGTATGGATCAAAATGTCTCTGTGAGCATGCCAAACGCTTAGAAAATAATATTTAAAATTATAAAAAAATAATATTTAAATAGATAAAGCTCATGAAGATGAGTATAAACCACATTTGTCTCATCTCGATCCCCTTGTTTCAAATTATAGAAGATTATCAACATAAATAATCACAAATAATAATGAAGTATTCTTCTAATATTAAGACTTACCTCAACTTTAGGCATTTTCCCTTTCTCTTTATTGTGCCAATAATTCTTTAGGTGGTGCATTTAGAGGTGTCAACGTGTTGAGCTTAGTAGCTTTGAGGCTAGTGGTCCCTTGGATAAGCTTTTTGAGGAAAGTTCTTATCAAGTCTTAGTCTTTTTTTCCATTGGATGAGACACTTTTAAGGCAAATATGCTTTTCCTTTTGGCTTCCCAATAAATGCAAAGGAGAATCCTTTCTCATCAATGAGCCAGAAAATTCTTCTAAAGATTTCTTGTGAGGACAATGGAGAATCCATGTTAAAAATTTCTCACTTGTGTAATGCAAGAATTTTCTTGATTCGCTTACAAGCATCATTGAAGAATTAGATAAAGGCTTGAAGGGGCTCAAATTAATTTTATCTTAGATTAATGAGTGATTCAAAGAACGACTTAGGTTTAATGCAACTAGTAAAGAAGATAGAAAATATGCTCTTGTATTACTTAAGAGAGAAATTTGATATTGGAGGCTACTTCTACAATCATTTGGAAGTTACATCTTTTAAAAAAGTGAAAAAACTTGCATTTATATGTCTTGAAATGACTTGTAAAGAATTAATAATCTTGAACTCCTTTAGAAAAATACAAGGGTTTCAGTTAATAAAATAAAAATAAAAGTTAGGTAAATATAATTGATAAGATCTACTTCTTATTAGGAGAAGTCTCATAAAAAAATGTGTAGATTATACTCGTATGCCTATAATAGGTTGGATTTCTCACCAAAGTGGTAGAGGAATCCTCAATAAAGTAGAGTTGGTATAGTCTTAAAGTCAGGTACCAACCTAATCACTTAAATAAATAAAAAAATCAATTGTTTTATGCATATAAAATATTGAGTGAGGAAAGTAAATTCTATGTAGAGACTTGACAATATCACAAAATTATTAGTACTAACGAAAATAAAATCATACAAATAAATTATCATTATAACATAATATACATATAACTTGTATAACAATATATATAAAGTTCAAATTGATGTTTTATTTTACTTTCAATTACCCAATCTATACTAAGTATTGCTCAATCTGAAATCTTAAGAGTGTGGTCTTCTCTCTTGGTGTCAAATCCCCAAATCTCAATTTAATGGATGCATGATCTGTGATGTAAGCACAAATGATATTTAATTATTTCAAAAGATAAATGAAATAAGACAACTAAACATAAAGGAATGCTAAAATAAAAAAATATGTTGAATAAAATAAAATCCATATCATAACTATTATAATAAACCACTTGTGTATGTTTGAAATCATACTAAATGTCATGCATATTATAAGTAAACTACATCAAATATAAATACTAGTTTTTTAATTCTTTCTAATTTTTAATATTTTATATAATCATCAAGTTTAGTATTCTTTAAATCATTATTCTTATTAGATTCAATAATTATATGATAATATAGCCTCTAATCATCATCTATTAAATCTATCTAAATAATATTAGGTAGATGTCTATTCCAAATATCGATACTCTACGATAACTCCTTAGGTTTAGTGCCCTATGGTAAGTATGGTAGCTATATCTTATGATAAAATTTGGTTGGCTTAGTATCATCCATTACAAGTAACGACGTCAAAACACATACACAAGGCATATAATTAATTTAAAAATCAATACTTTATAATAACATCTATTGGGTTTAGTGTCATCAATATCATAACACACTAAAAAATGTCTAATTTGAAGATCGATACCATAACATCTCCTAGGCATAATATTGAGGATAATATCTTTTAAAAGCTATTTTTTATTTTTATTTTTCGACTATACAATATCATATGATATGTTAATCGAAACTATTGAAATATATATATATATATATATATATATATATATATATATATATATATATGTCAGCCTGTATATTATTATAAAAACTAATACACATTATTTATATTTTAAGTGTTTTTATTTTATATTGCTTTTATATACTTCTTTTATGATGCCATGTAACAAATAAATGAACAAAATAATGTAAATCATGTAATTAATAAAGTCATGTACCAACTAAGACAAAAAATCATTAATATCATACTAAATTATAATATATAATTATTTTCCATCATAATAAATATAATTTTAAAGAAATAAATTAAAATAATATTATGTTAGATCACAAATTATAATTTTTTATATTTTAAAATTTTATTTATTAAAAAAAATATATATATATATTAAAAAATATTACTAAAATAATACTATCATGTTACATAACATTTTGTCCAATTTTTCTATCTAAATATGACAATTATCTTCCTTTTTCAATTTTAATTTATTTTTATTTTTTAAAATATTATATTTATGTAAGGTCAACATACATCCTAATTATAAGTAATTAAAATCATGTAAATTCACTTTCTATGATTAAGTTGTTACTTATATCATACTTTAACAATTCTTTAAATTGTATCATACAATTACATAGAATTAAGTAATTTATATTATATCGTACATATATGATATCTTTATTGTATTACACGATCCACTTTATTCCTCATTACTTAGCATATTATTTTATTCGAATGTACAAATCTAATAAAACTATCATACTCTATGATAATAATATTGTATTATATGTTCTAATTCGACTCCTTATATTTTAATATATTTTTGATGTTATACTATGATCCATATAATCGCACAATATGATATGGAGACTTCTTTATTGATTGTATCATATGATTAAGCCTATTTTACTAAATGATTTTATTTCTCTGTGCTAACATCATCTGTTTTCATACTAATTTGATAAATGCATCATATTATACGATTAACCTCTGTTAAAATTATATAACTTGAAATTGCACCATACGATCACCAACATTTACTAATCTACCTATTTAGACTTATCAATTCTCTTTCAACTGAAATAGATCATACAATATGATGTTTATATTATTTTGTTTGATAGATTCATCTATGCAACAATAATTATGCTCTTAGTATTCATGTGATTTAGCAAAATGACAAATACAATTATTTTTGACAACCTTCTCATAGATCTATCATAAGCTTATCATATATTGTGATACCACAACTCCTCTTTCTTCAATGAATTCAACATAATAACATAATAGAAAAATATAGAACTTACATCATCGATGATTCAACCTTTTCAACTCTCCTTTAATGGCACAATTCTACTTCTCAGTTTTCTTATATGAAAAAGCTTATTGGAGCACATAAGTTAACTTGAACTTAGCCTCTATTGGGCCTACTAGACCTATTTATAAGTCGAGAAAACAATGTTGTGATGACCTGAACTCCTCAAAGCTCACTATTGAATTAAGCTTGGGAAGTGAGGGAACTTAAAATCATTTTTTATCCTACCCATACAATCACTATTGAGAATTTGAAAATCTTATTCCTAGGGGTTTCAATATGACATCTTAATAAAACACCTAAATATTATATTATTTACTAATATATCATCTTATTTAATATTTTTCTATAAAGATATCTAGAAATTACATATATACCCCCATCAAAATCTAATAATTATATATTTATAAATATATTATTCACTAATTAGTTTTAATTTAAGCCAAAATTCCAAAAATTATAAATTTAACATGACGCTTTTTATACTTTAATATTTATAAATTTATCAACTATAATTAGATTCGACATAAATCATAATTTTTAAAATTTCAAAACTATCTTACATGTCCATTTAATAATTACATTTATACATGTAACTTTAATAATTTACAAGAACTTTTTTGGATCTTTAAAAATTACAAACTCAATATCATTGTCTTCATCTCCCAAGTGTTCTATTTATTGATATACTCAAATAATATATTTTTTACTAAGTTTGAACTTATGATATATTATGTGCACATTATTATTATTTTAATAATTTAATATAAAATAAATATTTTAATATTTTTATATAAAATAATATATTTTAAGAAATTAATTCGATTAAGTTTAATAATACTTTGTCACCATCTTTTTAACTTAAATATAAAATTTTTCTAATCGATATAGTTTGAGATTTGAGGGTTGTTACATTTAAGATTAAGTTAAGGGCAATAAAAAATTTAACTAGGGCAGAGGTGGTAGGCTTTGATTCATAAATCATTGTTGTGGTGTCAATAAGATCGTGTTGTGAAGGATTATAGTGCATAAGATTTGCGAAAATAGAAGAAAAGTGATTATTGCAAAGGGTGAAACTAAGAGCCTCAAGGGGCTCTCGATTAGAAGAGAGGGATTTTGTGTTATCTCCCTTGCTAGAGTTATTAAATTACCTTATATGCCCCTTTAAAGTATAAGAAGAAATAAATTTGCTAAAATATTTTATTTGTTATTAAAATAAATGGAAGTGATTATTGGTGGATGAAGGAGAAAGATTACAAACTTGATGTGGAAATGTAAGGAACTTTGCTTGATTCTTAACCAAAAGTGTGGAGAGATTCTCTTTCAAATTACAATATCATATATTTTTAGTCTCCATTTTAGCTTACTTATCTAGTTTCTTACCAATGATGTTAAAAGATGTTAATGTAAAATTTAGGTTCAAGGGAATCAAGAAAAATGTAGTGAACATTTTTATTGAGTGCTATTATAAAAACAATTAAGTAATACATTGGGGTCTCCTAAGTAGAGGATCACAAAGGAGACAAGAAAAACTAGGGGAATAAACTAAAATTCTATTTCTAAGAAAAATGTTTGTTCTTCAAGTAGGCAATTTTCTTTCCTTGAATTAAACCCTAAGTGTCACTTCATATTTGAGTTTGTGCATTGACAAAGAATGACCAAATATTATCTTTCTTCTTTTATTTCCATAGCGGTTGTTTTGCATGTGGCGACACAAGACATTGTCAAAAGGATAGTTAAACTTTACACTTACCTCCTTAGGTGCCAACATTACTAGAAGACCTGGGTACGAGATGGATGAATCATGTGCATTATCTCCTTAGACGGTAGCATTAAAAGCGATGGCAATTAAGTCTTGATTGTCCAAACTCAAGCCATTGGTATTATCAATAAAGGTTCTCAAACTTTACATCTCTATTATTTATTATATAATTATATTATAGGTTGATAACAAAATTTGTGATCCATATTTAAGCATCTTAAAATTGTAATAAATATTACCAATAATGGTGTGCTTATTGATAGATTATAATTTAATAATAACATAACAAAAGATTTTTTTTTTCGAAATTTTGTAATAATACACCAATCTTTTAATAAATATATTATTAAATTTATTTTTATTAAAATATTTTAAAAATTTTAATCCCGTACTAATGCATAGAGCAATCAAAGTGTTGCCAGTCAAAATCAAAACAATACTCCCTTCTTTTGTTTAATAAATTATTAATACATAGTAATTATCTTTTGTATTAAAACATTTGCCATCCCAAAACCGCATAAGCTCCTTAGCTTAGCTCTTCTTAGCTTCCCTTTGAATAGGGTTTTGTTAATTGATATATAGAAATGGTGATGGCGGCGAACCTCCTCTCACCAGATTCCTTCTTCGCATCTGGAAAGGGAGCCAATAGGCTGAGCCTTCCTTTGCTTCAATCCAAGATGAAGCTGGACCCAGAAGGATACAAGTCGGAGCTTCTCCTTATCTACAGCCACTTTGAATTGTCCCGACATCTCTTCCTTCAGCAATCCACACTCAGTTCGTCGTCGGACCTGGTGGTCTCGAAAGATGTTGGTGACCTCACGATGTTTCTGGTGGACATGACCCCGTACTATCCCTGACACCTCACTGAATTTCCTCATTACTCTCTCATCTCCTTCAAGGAAAAGTTTAGACCCTGCCGTCTACCCTTCGTTCCAATCTAGCATAAGCCATCATCCTCCGTGTCAATGAGAAGGTTCATTATTTTATTTTATTTTTTGATCAAATTTGTTGTAGTGTTCGGTACATTTGAATTTGGAGGGCCACCATTATTCAACATATTTCTATTCAACATTTTAACGGGTGGAAATATCTTTTGTTTATACAGATTAAAGTTATATTTTTAACTGGGCATTGGAGAAAATGGGAAACTTCCACTTCATTGAGCTTTAAGAGAATATTATAATTATTGATAAGTTGTTAGACTTGATTAGGCCTTTCTAATATTTGATCAAGGTAAAAATTTGATTTCCCTCTACAAAGAACAAAATAGGCACTTTTCCCATGATTTCTTAAATAAAGAATCTTAACCATTTCTTGTGAGGATGTATATTTCTTTTGCTAGATTCCTATGTTAAAAAGGTTTAAGCTGCCAACACCGAATTCATATTCTGTTATTATAATTACAAGAATAGTCCTTTAACACATCAAGTGTGGTCAAATACATTGATTCTAAGATGTTATTGTTTCTTTTCATTAGCTACCTTTCTTCAAGATCCAAAGTTGTTAAAGCCATTTCCAAAAGTCAATAGTCATTTTTTTGTTCTATTTATTCCTTTTTTATAGGAAAGATTCAGTAATCTACTTCTCTTATAGAATCACAAAGTAAACTTCTTAATATAACCAAACCATCTAGATTGATTTTCTTTAGGCTTGTTTTCAATTAGCAGAATGTCAACTTTCTCCATTATAATAAGTTAGTCTTCAAACTTAAAAGCTTTATCTATATAGCAATTATTCTATTTGTGTGTTTGTACTCATATATTGACATTTGATACCATTCGATCTTATAAATTTGCCTTTATTCTTGAGTGTGATATTTTGATGACACCACACTTAGAAGTATGTTTTATTTTCGTCTTATTTGTTTGGTGCTTGGATCATATTAGTGACATTATTTTGTTAATTTTTTTATCATTTTGAAGTATAGGCACAAAATAAGTAAATTTTGCATTGTTCCTTTTTCTATGATAACTATTACAATCAATATTTTTTTGGAATTACTTGTCTAAATATAAATTCCTTATATTTATCATAAGAACTAGAAGTGTGATACCATTCAAATTTCAGAGTCATTGTTCATAGACTCAATTTTTTTATCTATTTGCTTTGTCTTAGTTTTTATTTATCTCTTTGCTTAGTCTTATCAATTGGTATAAAATTATTAGCAAAATGCATAATAATGGTTTATCTTGAATTTTACAGTTGCATCAGTCATTAGTGTAAAATTAAAGCTGTCTTTTAGTGCTTATGTTGTTAGAAAGTTTTATGAATGAACGAGAGCAATAGTACTTATGAAGCATTATCTTTTTATGTGCAAAAATGCGAGTTGTGAGACATTTTCAAAATGTTTTTATGCTTTTAGTGTATAGGTAGAAAACATTTTTGAAATTAAGTTTCCGAACACAAGCAAGGACTTAAAGCATAGCCATAATGAAATTCAATTGTAATTAAGAAATTTTTATTGTGTTCTCCTTAGGCGTGCAAAATTATTTTTAAAATATTCAATTTCAATTCATTTTTATTCCTTTCTATTGCCTTATCAATATAAAGCCTTCTAATACACTCATCATTACTTTGTTCTGCATGTTTTTCATAATTTCAATATGCATAGTGCTTGTTTCTTTTTTTCATTTTCTAATGCTTTTTTGAGCATGTGAGAGAAATATCATAATAATAATAAATTTGAGTTCATGATGATTCCCTTGTAGAATTAAGAAAATGTTTTTTGTTCCTTGAAGTAATGATAAGAAAATGTTTCAATCATTTTATGTTCTTCTTTAAGCTCTTTAATCCCATAACAAACATTCATTATATAATCGTTTATAGAATTATCCAAAATTGTACATACCCATTTCTATTTCAATTCTTGCTTGAGTATTGAAGCTTGAATCCTAAAATTGGTAATACCTTGGTTTTCTGACAATGTGCTTAGTTTGTTGAACAACAATAACATTTATCTTATTATGAATCATGATGTTAATTAACTTAGCAAAATTTATGATTTAATTCTTGTTTCTTGAAATTATTTCTTTATACATATCCATCCATGATGGTGTAAGAATCCTTACTTCTTTTCAATTAACTCATTGTTGATATAACCATCTTTGTTAGTATGTTTAGACAATACATCACATTACTTATAGGAAGTCCTAAGCATTAGCTTTAAAAAAACATTTTGGACATACATTGCTATGGTTTGGCTACCTTTAGGACAATGGAGAGGTACAAGTCATAGAAGTAGAGGGTTGGGAGGCGTCTGAGATAAATGGAAAGATACATCATAGAGTTGCCTAGTGGTCAACTGAAAGAATTAGGAAGGAGAGATGGATAAGTGGTTTTTTTAATTATATTCTATAAGCTAAGAGAAATGGCTTATGTGAAATATTTTCATCAAATTCCTAGTTGAAGGCAATGAAAGTTTATGGGCTTAAACCAAATGATCTTAAAAGAACCAAAAAGGAAATTTTCTTTCAAAATATAATTTAGTATTGCAAGAGGTATGTTGTTCTAATGATTCTACAGAAGTTAATGTTTTCTAGCATGTTATTGATTTTTCTTATTTATTTGGAAATTTTATGCTTTTAATTATATTTTGCTTATTTGTATAGGCAGATTGTTGAGTTGGATGTGCCTCTTCAATTATATACAGACCTTTACATCGTCGGTGATTGAAACCTCAGAAAACTTGCATTTTCCTTTGTTGTGCACAATATTCGACACATGAACAAAAAACATAAAAATGAAGCAAAAAATAAGAAGCTTCAAAATATTCTTTTCTCATTACTACAGATGAGTGATGTCTTATATACTCTATTTTTGATGATTTTTCATAATTTTGTTGATTATAATAAATTATATATTATTTCTTGTTTGAAAATTATGATTTCATGATCGAACTACTAATGCTATTTGCAAAGCATGCTTTCACAGTTCTTGAAGGTTGATATTTTCCTTATCTCTGCAATTGGTTAAGTCCGATCAGTTATCTTATTATGACTTTTTTATTGTTTCTTTTTTAGGAACACATGGTCATGGTATCGGCTCTGTGTTTCCTTCTTGGTTATTAACATGTTGATGATGATGATGATGATAGTGAAGCCTCAATTGATGAGGATGATGAATATATCCAAAATCCACAAATCGTTCTTACTAGGGAAGCTGTTTATAAGGCATGTAATTGGTGTCTACAATTTTTTTCCTTTCATGTGTGGAGTGATGAAGATGCAATAAGCATGATGTGATGTCATAGTTATTCCATATGATAATCTAGGTGGTCTTAGAGTCCATGATATGTTGTGGTGCTAATGGTCAGCAAACAATGATTAACATATATTACACTTTAACTTTGAGATGATGATGGGGCTTTCAAAATTTTTGCATAAGGTCTTGGATTTTGGATTGAATAGTTTATATTGAAACTATTGTGCAAGTCTTGATTCAATAAACCAAAAGCCTTTTTGTTCTAGTTGCAGAAGTTTCAACCGAGTATTCATTTTTTAACTTTTATGTCGATTTCTATCTACAACGACGGTCATTCCAGTAAGTTATTCTTTCATTTGACAAATAAATGCTCTTTATTAATGTTCCAGAAATCCTAAATAATTAAAAACTAACGTGTAATTCTAATCAAGTCTTTACAGTTAGGTAAATTGGGTAAATTTCTTTAATATGGTTCAATTTGACTTGAGGACATTCAATCAGTTTTTTGTGCCTAGTCATTGACTCAAAGTTTGCGCTTGTTTAAGTAATGCTTGAGTTAGTATAAGTGCTTCTGTCTATTTTTCACTTGGAGGTGGTGAAGTTGATATGCATAAATTCGAGAATTTTCAAATGTCATCGTTATACCTTAAGTAAAAAAATATTCACAGACGACCACTATAATTTGGTTGGGTGATATAAGCTTACCAAAAATATTTCAAAGAAATTGGTCATCTGAACTCCAATATGTATCATCTCAATTTTAGCTTTTCTGCATCAATTCCATCTATAGATTTTCATGTTGCCCACTCTGTTCTGCTGAACTTTGAGCATGAGTTTACATTTTTTGTTTTAACGAAGTTTATGCTATTAAATTGAATAAGACGTGCTATTTCCACTGAAAAGTCTCGATAGTCTGTCAAGTTTTTGTAGGATTTTGTTTTCTTTAACCTACAGTCTATGTGATTACAAAAATGCTAGTGATAGCAATGGTATTGTAAGGAAAAACTTGACTTATGGAACACTTTCATTGATTAATGCATGTTCTATATGATCATTGCTGTAGAATTGGGTTAGGTACTGGAATTCCTAAATATTTTTCTAATTGTGATATCTTTGTACATATTTGGGCACAACACAAGGGCACTACTTCAAGCAAGAAAAAGAAAAAAGCAAAATTGCAATGTGTGGTTCGCGGTATGAAAAGGCAACAACGTCAATCATCAAAAAATGAAGTAGCACACTCCTACCCTCCTCTTATTCATCTTAAAGATTCATTGGTTAATCAACCTTGAATTGAAGTCCTACTTTTTTTTTGAAAATTCTTGTTTCAAAACATAATTCATACATTGTTTAACTCCACAAAGCTTTGCTGAGATGCTCTTCTCTCATCTTCATGTATGCAATGAATGATTTGAGGTGGTTAGCTTTTTGTCGATCTCCATTTAGTTATTTTATGTCTTTAGTATGAAGGAACTTATTAGATAATCAGATTTTACTTCTTGGCCATGATTGCTTCTATAATGGTGTTTTCTCCCTATTGTTAATGATGTCTGCTTCCTCTTACTTGGTTGAATGGTGATACCTATAGTTTGATGGTAGTTTTTTGGTTCTCTTAGATTTTCCCTTTTTCATTCTTGCCTTATAACTTTTTTGCATATTTCTAAACTTCTTTTTCAGTCTCCAGATTGTTTGCATGGGTGTGTTGGGGGTCATTATTGTATATATATCTGAAGATTGAATGAGGAACATTGAATTAGATTCATAGTTGATCTATATTGTTAAAAACTACTTAGTTTGAAAATTTGTATTTGTGCAATATTATCTACTATTTTTAAATATTGTTGGAGTTTTTGGCATTTGTAAACATGCTAACGAATCTATGAAAAGCTTTAAAATGGGTCCATTTTTGGGTCAAGCGAGGTTAATTCCACATAAAGCATAATATATCAGCCTTTCAGTAAAAAACGTTAAATTTTCATGTAGTTGAATTCGTATTTTTTTTTACAAAATGGTCTAATTTCAAGGTCATGATATCTTGAGTAGTAGTTAGCACTTCCTTTTATGATCTTTTAAATTTTAAAAATCTTTATTGAGAATTGTTGAAATTTTGTTTGAAGCCTATGGTCACAAAAGACAATTATTAAATTAATTCTTTCTAAGATTAGAATCGTACTTCTTTGCATATTCATTTTAATTCTTCTTTTGGCTGCTCAGAGATTTAATTGTCAAGTGGATAACGTCTTAGGGATGGTATAGAATGTCGTCAAATATGTTGGATTGTGGTGTGCATTTTTCCCACTACACAAATTTTGAAGAGTTCTGATTGAAGAAAAATTTTAATCTCAGTTTCTTGCCACAGCTAATTCGTTTTGTACATGACAGCCTATTACATTTCATTTCCCTTCCTGAAGTGACTTTTGTTTTTATATGAATGAGTGAGTTATTCATAGTAGATAATAATACTAAGAATGATAGGTTTGGTTTTGGATTCCATTAACTGTATTTACTGGTGGAGCTATGTTTAGTTATGGATGGACTAAATTTAATTTCCTGCCAATTTGTAATTTAGGTAAATAGTGAATCAATTTGTGCATGATCGTTCTCGTCCTGAGGTGTTTTATACTCTTTTTAGATATTGAATATTTTTTCATTACTGAGTGCTGTACTGATTTCAATCTGCTGCTTGTGCTCTATTAGGCAATTACTGTTGGGTTGTGGTATGTGAGATGTGCTTGAGGATGCCATTGGATGTGTTCTATTCATCTGATTGGGTTTCTATTGAACTTGTTATGCTTTGAAGCAATTTTATTTGTCAATTATTTTGGACTATTGTTGAGTATTTTTGTGTTGTTTAATGGTTGCTTTTGTCCTTGCTTGGTTTCCTTCGTGATGAATTTTTGTGTCCAGCTTAGTTTTTTCACAGATGGTGCTAGCTTGCAATGGGCTCCCCTTGAGTGTCCATGCAAAGTTCACATTTATTGTATTAGCACATTTGATGGCCTAATTGTCACTCCTCATTTGGCTAAATATTAAAATATACCAACAATATCAAAAATATCATACAATAAAGAGAGCATTTGACAAATCTAAAGGACACAATTCCAAAATTGAGTTTTGGTGATGAAAAGCATCAAATATCCAATATAATATCTTAAGATAAAATAATAGCATAAAAAGAAGCAAACGTGATCTCAAGCTATCAAATGAAAGATAAGTTGGAAAGTATATAAATGTATTTTTTGTCAACTAAGTACAACAATTGTCTTCACATTTAATGTCTTTCACAAAGTTTAAAAGATAATATGCTATTTAATTCAAAATCTTAAGTTATATTTTAAGAACTCTTAGCTTTGTATATGCATGTATCTTGGCTTATAATATAAGTAAATAAGCATAATATACTTAATTTGTAAACTACTAATTGCAAGAAGATAAAATAATATGGATGTGTGGTTAAATAAAGATGGAGCAATAATTAAGCATAACATATGCTATTAATAAAAGATATAAAATGCTGAATCATTGTTTATATGCTCATAATACACATAATTGTCATATAATCTTTATCATATATTATTATTTTTCTTGTTCTTATATTTGTATTCTTTTTATTTTATTTTAAAAAAATTTTTACTTATATTTTTAAGATTCTAATTTTTTTCATATGATCACTATCCTCACTCAGGATTCCATATCAGATTATTTATCATGGAGCCATCGCTCATATTGTCTAGTTTTTTGTAGTCACATGGTGTTGTACTTGTCGTGCTATGGCTCACAATTTAGCTACAACAGACAATAGGGTTCACCGTATCATATACCGTTTTACAATTGCAAGCATTGTTTTGAATCTTGTATTCATGGGTATTCATGGTGGAGGGTTTGTTGTTTTTTTATCTCATAATTTAGGTACCAACAATACAAAAGGTGATTCTCTCATATCAAACAATCACAAGATGGGGTCATAGAGAAATCATCACATTCTTATTTCATCATTTTCGTGTTCTAGATTTATTTAGTCAATGATTCTCCCTTTTTTTAATTTCTTTTTGTATCATACATGTCTATTTTTTATTTTATTTTTTAAATTCCATATGTGTGTGTATATAATTATAGTATGTTGTCATATAAATCAGAACATATGTCTAGATAAATATATGTTATGTAGTCTGCTCATATCATAGTACATCTCAATCAAAAATAATATTTTAAAATAATTTAACAACTTAACTAACTTATATTATAGTTTTAGTTTGTTCATATGATGACTTTTTTATGTCACTTTTATGGCCTTTTCTTTTTTTATCTTTTCTTTTTTTATAATGTTTATTACATGCTGCCAGTAATTATTTATATTTTATTCATAAGACTTTTGAAATTCTTAAACATTATTTTAAGTTTTCTTCTTTGTAATTTTTCTAAATTATATATTTTTATAAAATAAGTATTCACAAAAATAGTTACAAAATATTTTTAAATCCTTCTTTTTCTTTATGGAACCATTGCCCACATTGCCTAGTATCTTCTACTTATGATGATAGTGTCCTTGTCGTACTATGGCTCATAATTTTGCTACTAATGACAACAGGGTTGATCTTATCATATATCACTGTAACATTGCCCATAATTCAAGTGCCAACAATTGTAAAGGTGATTTTCTCATATCGTATGGTATATTTTTGCTTGTCATATTGTGCGATTAATCCTATTGTATGGTATGTGACATAGACTTTCTTAACAACACTTCAAAATTCAACCCTGTATTTGGTTACTTCAAAAACATTTCTAAAGTAGCTCAATAGAAAATTTAATAGCATTAAAAAGGAGGAAAATCTCAATCAAAAGTATACTTTTAACAGTCCTTATTTTTTTATAATAATAAAGAGGATTATATAAAATATTTTTTAATTTTCTTTTTAAAAATTTATAAAAAAAATTTAGAAGACTTCAAAAAATCACAAATAATGTACTGGCAGATATCTTATTTCGAGATTTTCTCAAGGGTTTGCCCAAGTTTCAAATCTAGCTATTGGCCACAAGAAATTTTTTTTGAGATGCATCAAAATATATTGATTTCATTGTGTAGGATCTATACATTTTATATTCAACATTAAATACACAAATGCAAATGTATTTTATAATTAAATAATTTAGGCTATCATACTAATGCTCTTGCATTTGATGCAATTCCCTTTGAATTGTACCTAAATAGGAAAACATATTTAATTAAAATGGCTTGGATACTGCCAAATGCACTTTTCGAGAATTAGCAGCATATGTGAAAGACTAATTAGTGCACATGATGATATAGTAATAAATACTGCAATTTTCATGAATTATAGCTTTGAAAAAAATGGAAATATATGTGATTTAAGTGCCTGCATATCTTAAACAAGCATTCAAAGAAATGGAATAGTAATATGGTTCAGATGCATGATAGATAGATAGTTGGAACTAATGCATTATGGAATTTGCACCTTATATATTTACTCAAGCCCTTTTGTGACATCATGAATCCTTTTCTCATTACACGATGGTTTCCCTTCATATTTGCTTATCAGTGGTAATTTATGAATTATTTTTTAGTTTGCAATTCTGATAAATAATTTCTTATCAGCACTAAAAATTCTTCTAGGTGATCAAAACCTAGGAAGCAAGATTTATTTGTAATTAAGGACAGCCTAAACTGAGCTATTGCACTTTCATTCTTGCTCTTCATAGCAGTATAAGAATATTTGGATTCCTTTATTTTTTTTTTTACTACAGCATGAAAGCAGCAGTTACCACCATCTTCCTTAATTTTTTGTTTTTTTCATTTTGGCTTAGTTGATGAATGAAGACCTTCTTCAAGACTTGGTCTTGTACAAAAAGTGGCATTATAAAGCTGTTTCAATTGCTGTGTGCTTCTTGATCACATTATTAATAGTGGTATGTTTTTGACTTTGCTATTTTTTACAACATCCTTAATGGTGCAATAAAAAAAGAATGACAAATTTGTTATATTTTGAACAAAAATTAAATTTTTTTTTCATTTCTATAGATATCACTTCATTTTTGGTCAAGAAAGACCAAGGTCATCCCATTGATTCAAAAGCTAGACCAAAAGAATTTGGAGAAGTCAGTGTTGCCAATGACGTGCCCGGTGTTGAGTTACTTAAACAAGACGATGATAAGCCTTTATATAGTAGTTCTAAGGATGAAATGGCTGCTTATGGTTTGGAAGCTTAAAATGATTCCTTACCAGTTGACAATGATATTTGTGCTAGAGTTGTATATGAAGAAGATGAGGATTCTGTAGAAAATGATGGAGAGAATGACAATGAATTTTCCCTGCAAGTGGACAATCTAGTGGTATTGATGGTTTGGAAGATGATGCCTGTAGGAATGATAGTGATGAAGAAGGTTCAGATGATGGCGAATTGGCTAATGTTTGTGACACTGAAGAATTGAATGAAGAAATGAAAGTGCAAGCCATACGTATTTTTGGGCAAGATGAAGATGCTGACGATGGGAGAGATCCATCAAATAGAAAGAAGAGGAAGCTAGGAAATTCTGTTGAATATCTGAATGCTGGTGATGCAAGTCCACGTTCTCTTAAAAGACTTGCAGTAATCAGGGCTGCTGAAGTTTCAACTGATGAAGCTGATGGTCTTGTTTCTAAAGAAGACATCCAACATATCAAAGAACTGAAGGTAGACTTCACCTTTTATCTTCTATATTCAACTTTCTTAGCAGCTTATCAATTATCTTGTATTTATTGATAGCATGGCTTCTACAAAGATTACCTTTTTCATGCAAATGTTCTTGACCAAGCTTTTAAATTGAAGGCAGTCTCCGTTGTTATCAAATAAATGAGCATAAGTTATATGCAGGGTCTTCATGTCTTGACTGGAAGTTTAACTTGAGAAATCATATTCAAATGTTTATTAGGCAAATAAAGAGGCAATGAAGGCCTTGTCTCAACATGGTCTATGAAGAAAGGATGAAGGCTATAAAGCAGCAACTTCTGAAATTCCATCTTCTGAGCCGCTAAGTGCAAACGTTTGAACCCTATTGAACTTGAGGTAATTTTCTAACATGGTTCCTTTCGATTGGTTTGATGGCCCTTCTGATTTCACTTCTCAACGTGTATTATTCATGCATATTTGATGGCTTTTAATGGCCTGATAATGTTAATGTTGACCTTGTCTGGATAAGTGAAGCCAGATAGTTAGTCCTATAGGTGTATCAGTCGACTTAGTATTTAGAAGATGAAATACCGATGACGTGGTTTTATTGGACACATAAATCTTCATAGGATATAACTTAATTTCATTGTTAAGGGGATTAAGCCATGTTTTATACTTTGACCATGTATTATTTGAAGTAAAATTAGGCAATAGTGAGTAATTTCTAGGACAAGTTAATTGAAATGGAGTTTTATTTCATCCAACAAAAGCGTCATAGTAATATTCTATCTAGAAATTAGCTAATGGAAGCATTATTACTGAGATGTGTCAGCAATTCTATTATCTTAAGCACGAAGAAGTCTGTGCTCAATGATGCACAAATATAGTTCATAGGTTTCGGCTTTTAATGTCTTATAACATGGTTGCTTTCTTTGATGTTTCTCACCAGCCATCCTTTGGGAGTGATCTCATTGAAATGGCAGGAATAAGAACAATCAGAACGCCTTGGATGTATTCAAGTTTATTTTACTTTTGAGTTGAGTGCATACAGTGACGTTTGACCCATCCAAGTTGGTTTGGCATTTTTAAAAGCAATTTACTAAAGTTCATTGGTTAAGAAATGATAATCATGTGTTGTGTTTAGGCGCACGTCAGGAGCAAGCTCAGCAAGTAGGAGAGAGTAGCTCTCATTCGAGTAAGTAGACGGGATAGAGAAAAGTACAAGGCTAAAACTATCGTGAAACCAAAAACAGTATGTCATAGTCACATTTTCCATTTTTAATTGCAAGAGCATCATGTTTTTTTGCTTTGTTACATGATTTTGTTATTTCAAAGCTTATTTTTATTTGGGTTGGCTTGAGATAAGTTGCTGTTGTTGTTTAACCAGACTGGTGGGCAAAGCAACAGGTAGAAGCAACACTCGTAGTTGATGTCAGTGGCTACCAAAAGAGCAAGGACATATCATTCTCATCAAGAGAAAAAATAGTGGCAAAGGCAAGGTGGTAAGCAGTTTAGGGGAAGGAAAGCATGGAATTGAAGCTCGGGAACTCCAATCGATTTCAGCAATTTGGGATCACATTTTTTGGTACGACCTATATCTTTACTTAGTTTCCCTTTTATCATTCTGATTATTTCCCAAATCGTTAAAGATATGTATATGCATGCATGAGGCCAATAATTATTGAATAAGATTTTCAGTTAATTCATAGTTTCCCTTTAAAGAAGTGAAAAGGATGTTTAAACCAAGGCCGTCTTGAAACAATGTTTTGAATTTCATTTAACTTTTATATTCAACTTCTAGTATTACAATGATGTAGACTTTTTTAAGTTTCAAAGTCTAGAAATTTTTATGTGAATATGAATAAAGACTTAAGTCAATAGAATAGATGTCAAGACAATTTTTTAAATCATAACGAAGGATAAATGATAAAAAAATTGGTTCATGATATTTGTTTAGTATTTGAATTTTTAGCTTGTTGTTCATTAACTATTAGGTAAGTAATATAGTAACATTATTTTGTATATTTGAGGATGAATTGTGTTAATGAGGTGTTTTTAATAAAAAACTTTCATATTAACAGTATCATATTTGTTTGTACAGGTTAAGAATAAATGTTAGTTGTGATATTATTAGAATGATTTTTTGTATTTTTTTAGATTTAAGTTATAAAATAAAAAATATCGAATGATATTTTTTTTATTTTTAATGTTGATTACATTTGTGAAAGTTATATTTTTGATAAGCACCAATAGGCATCATTCTTAAGTTTTAGAAAGTTATGTAGTCTCTTGAGTTCGTCCATATTGATATTTGTAATAAATGAATATTTTATTTGAAAATAAAAATAGATATTATTTATTATTTAGTCATGACCTTATTCATATGAGTTGGATATCTTTTGTAGTTCATAAATTAAAGGTATTTTAAAAATATAAAGAATTTGAAGGTCTTCTAAAAATAAAAAATTTGTTTAATATAAAAATTATTTGAACTAATAGAGAAGAAAAATTTTAATCTAATGAATTTAATTTTTTGCACAAAAACATGAAATTTATAAGCAATTGTTTTTTAGAAAAGTACCAAAATAAAATAAAATTGTGAAAAAAGAAGAATAGAACAATTGTTGAGATTACTTATATTGAATGAGAAAAAAATTTTAAAATAAATTTTGAACAACTATTACTCTTTTTGTTTATATTTATGCTTCGATAACTTTAAATGAATACAACAACTTGAATATAAAGAGTTAAAAAATATTATATTTTGTTCTTTAATGAAATATAAGATTTTTTTGTCACTGAAATAGAGATGAATGTGTCATCCATTCTATAAGTTCGGTCAGCATCAGCCTGCATGCCTTCCCCTCAACCTCATCATCACTGTTCACAGTCGACGTCAAATCCTCTTAATGTCGTTCGATGAACTGTACCATATCATAGCAAGCGTACAAGCAAATCAGCGGGCTCACTCCTCACATGGTTGCCATTATCTCTGGTAGCATCAACACTAGATACAACATACAGTCGGACAGGCACTTGCATGCCTGCATCATGCACCAAGTGCACTTTTATGCTCTGAACCCCTTAGACTGTGGTTGAGTTTCATGAGAATGATGCAACGGGTGCAGCTCCTGGGGCTTCCAGTGGTAGCATAGCTATGTCGCAATGTGCCACTCAAGAACTTGCTGATCGGCTGACAAGCCTTCTGTCAAATTAAGGAATGCAGGGACAACCCATACTGGGGCATCAACTTGTCGGAGTGCAACGAGCCTTGCCTTATCATTGAACTGCCCCCAGGATATTTATATGCGTTTCTGAGCATGTGTAGTGATGAGCTCTAGAAGAAGTTGATTGCCTTTACTGACTTCTGTGAATACGAACCTTAGGATGCAAATCCACTAGTCCAGCTTGGGAACAATATCGTTGCTACTTGAATGCTCTAATGGGTCGTCTAAGCTTGGATTCTATTATGCGTACCCATTTTCTTATCCTCATGTCCTTCGGATTGTCTGGTGATACATGTTCCTTTGGCTGTACTATTGCATTCCAGAAGTAGTTGGTGAACAACTTGAGTTGTGGCATCTCTCAAGGCCTCCATCTTTTTGCATGCCACAATCTTCTTCTTATTCTGAGAATGAGCTGGCTAAGAAGGAAACCCCACTTGCCAAGTTTCTTAAATTTGAGAAGGTAGATCATCGGCCAGTCGAAAAGCAGAAACATAAGAGAAGGCACGGTATCAAGACATATGGAAGCTCCAAGCCGAACATAAGTGATCGCGACATCACTAGTGTCAAAGCAATGGTTTGGGGAGAAAACGAACAAAAAGAAAGCGAGAAGGATATCGGAGGAGCAGCCAGAGGATGATGCCGGCACGTGAGCAATTAACGACGCCCTTCGTGTACATCTAATCATGGGCATAACTGAGCTCCATGCTTGTCAGGCCCAAAACATCCTTAATAGTTATCTCCTTCAACATGTCTTTGATTACCTTATATACATCCAAGAGTGCAATAACGTCCACAATGAAAGGCTTGCAAACCGAGTACATATCGAAAGCTCCTTCTAAAGCATTGAATTCGTATTTTTTATTTTTGTCCTGCACACATGCTGCCATTGTCTTATGGTTGGAAGAAATCTGGTTCAATTGACTTTGCTTGCTTGAAATGACCACGAAGTTGTGGAAACCATCAGTGCTGGCTCTGTAGAGTGAGTAAGACCTTTCTGCGTACTTGATGATAGCGACAAAGAATACGAGTAGGGTGGGAGTGAATAGGATGTTACTTGGAAGAGACCGAAACATAACATAGACGTCAATGATGAGCTTGTAGGTGAGGGCAAGAAGGTGTCGAGCCCACAACTCATTGTCCTCCATGGAATAGGTGGTGATGGTGTTTGGGCCACCAAGGTGAAGCAGAAGAAAAGGCGCCCAGAATGCGAGGATGGCATTGTTGCTATTGTCGTCCATGCTGCTGCTTAGCTGGCTAAGAACGAAGTCAGCAACCCAATTGTCCAAAAGATAGTTGCTTCAAACAACCATTCTTATCCATGCTCTCGATGCTGAGGTGTTTCTCAAACCTCCAAGGAAGATGAGCACAATTTGTATTGCGAGGCTTACAATTATCAAAATACGTACATCCCACTTGCTCAAGAGTTTCTTATATTTTCCTGAAATATCCATTAATTTTGTGTCTATTGTGCGATCAACTCTTTGCAGAAAGTCAAAATAATTTAACTTTCTTTATTCATTTCAATCTCCCTGAGCCATTTTCCAGCAGGTGAGTGTGAACATATATTTGACGGGGAAACCAAGCAAGTTTGGAGCAAGAGCAAAAACCTGATCAACTTTCTCATGTCAAAACACAATGAAATATACATTTGTTTAGGGGACACCTCCGATTTATAATTGACACGCAAAGGTTAAATAAATTCCTTGTTTGTGTGGGAGATCGCTAGATAGTTAACATCTTTTCCTTGATGCCTTTCAATCTTTCTTGCAGTCATTCTTGAAAACTTATATCATCGATGACTCAAACCTTTGCAACTCTCCTCTATGGCACAACTTTGCTTCTCAGTTTTCTTATATGAAAAAGCTCATTGGATAGGGCCTACTAGACTTATTTATAAGCCGAGACAACAAGGTCGTGATGACCTGAACTCTTCAAAGCTCACTATTGAATTACGCTTGGGAAGTGAGGGCAGTTAAAATCATTTTTTATCCTACCCATACCATGACTGTTGAGAATTTGGAAATCTTATTCCCTATGAGTTTCAAAATGACATTTTTATAAAATACCAAAATATTCTATTATTTACAAGTATATCATCTTATTTAATATTCTTCTGTAATGATATCTAGAAATTACATAACATATAGCCATTAAGGTTGTAGAGGCAAATATTATTCATTTGTATAAGAGTACAGTATACGTGATTTGTGCATGCCATTCAAGATGCTCAAGATATTGTGCGTTAGGTTATAAAAGTTAAGGAATCAGCAATAATATAGGATTAGCTGTAGAGTGGTTCTACATAAAACATATAATGTAATGAATTTAATGTATGGTACTCTATTAAAAAATTTTACAAAATATATAATACATTAAGTATAAAATATGGCATGCTAATACTATAGTGGGGGGAAAAATAAAGATGATAATTTGGCTGAAAAAATCATAAGAAATATGGAGTGTGTATGTGTCTATATATATATATATATATAGATAGATATTTAAAAAATTATTTTGTGATAAATATGCAAGTTTATATTTGAAAAAATAAAAAAAAATTTGAAAAAGATGTTTTCGTCTTAATTTCAATTAGTAAAACTTGTAATCATGATATTTGCACAATATTAAATTAATATATAAAATGTTTCTAAGAGGTTGATTATTATTTTATTAGTATATCATTTCATTTTTTAATAATATTTATATTTCATGATATGCATGATAATATTTATGCTTTCATGAAATAATGCATACAAAAATAGAATTTTGTTATTGTAATATCTTAAATTTTTGCACTATATAATATATTACAAATCTTGAGATTTGATTGATATAATTGTAATTATGAGAATTTAACTAACACAAAATTATTTTTTAAAAAATACATTTATTAATTAAAAGAAAATAATAATAATAATTTTATTTTGAGAAGTGTGTCATATTTTCAAATGAAAAAAAATATAATTAAAGCATATAACTAAAAAGAACTCTCTTTGAAAAGTATAATTGTAGTGTGCTAATAATGTTTTATGACCTAAATAATTAATTGCAATTTTTTGAATAATACATATATATATATATATATTATGAATATTTAAATGGCAAATAATACTTTTTAATTTAAGCCAATCATCTTTCATAACATTAGTGTTAAATAAGTTATTACTAAAAGTTTTAGGTCGTTTAGAGATGTAGCTAATGAAAGAAAAATGGAGGGAGAGAAAAAGAGAAAATAAAGAGAAGAGGGAAGAACAAAGTTTCAATTCAAGAGGACAACAAGAAAGAGAAGAAATGAATTGTGTTGGTCATAAGGAGAGCAGCAAGGAAGATAAAAAGGAGTCCTACTATTACTATAAGAATAAAGAATGGAAGAATGTACTAGAAAGCTACTATAATGAGCAAAAATAAGGCAAAAAAAGTTAAAATTATGCTTTTTATTGAATTTATTTTTTTTTATAAAAGAATTAGAGGTTTTATTTTATTGTACAAGAATGTTATGATAGTTAATTATGGGGTTTAGAGTTGTCTTATAATAAAATATAGTTGAATTTAAGCCTTATGGTTTTGTTTGAAGGTGAGTCTACTATATGATTAGACTCAATATACAACATGATTATCAATAATTTGCTTAGGGAATTAATAAACATATCATACAATTAAGAGAATATATAATACAATTAATGTCAAGTTGGTTCAAGAAGAAAGCTTATTGTGTGGTCCAACAATGTCATCATATCATAGATGGAGTGTCATATTGTACCATGGGATTCTCTTACAATATGATTCGATAAAGGTCAAAGAGTAAGATGGGCTTCTGATAACCATATATAAGGAGTTGAAGGAATCATATTGTTTGATGGAGAGGCCATATAATACATTAAGTGATGAACTATTAATAATGATTTAGTGAGAAGCCAATTATACAACACGAAGGGGGAATCATATTGTTGATATTTTTGTGGTAGAGAAAGTAGAGAGAATGCTTTGGGTTATATAGTCTTAAAGAATTTTAGATATTTTCATTATTAAAGATTATATAGTAACTCATGTGCATGCATCTATGAGTTTGTAGAAAAACTAAAAGAAAAGAAAAGTGGATTATGAATCTTCACCTTGAATTTAGGTACAAAAGTTTGATAATGGCAATATAAATATAAGATTAAATTAATAAATAATTTATTCTTAAATTAAGATATCTTATATGCCATTTTATATTGTGTATTGTGATATATGATATAGTTATCCTGATAATAATTATTTGTATTTCATTGGCTCATAGTTTTTAAATTTCTATGGATCTTTTGTATGTTTATTTTTGGAGAAGGTACATATACTAAATCATATAGATAGCATGAGAACTTGTTTATATTAGAAATATATATATATATATATATATATATATATATATATATATATATATATATATATATATATATATATATATATATATATATATATATATATATATATATATATATATATATATATATATATATATATATTATTTTAAGTTATGGCATGATATTTAAAATAAGTTTAGATTAACTAAAATTAAATAAAAAATAATATTGCGTTTTTTGTTACTCTAATGTGTTTGATGAGTCAAGCATAAATGTTTATATCTCATATGGACTTGCTTTAAGTGAAATTGTTAATATTCAATTAATTCTAGCCATGAATATTAAATGTCTAAAATTGTGGTCTTCAAGACTTTTGGAGTGATGGCAAGCTTTAAGAAAATTAAAGGCATGCACCAAAATCTTTATACTTGAATATCTTTTTATTTTTCTTGAAGTTGATATATACAAATTTTGAGATGATGTGGCACACGAGTAGTATTAATATTTGAAAATATTATAATTTTAATAATTTTTAAATTTTGATTTTTGGCCAAGCATTATTGATGAAAAGTATAGACATCGGTATTTTATTTTTTTAGATTATTTAGGAAAATTTTTCATGAATTTCTCTTCATAATTATTTAGGACACTTGTAATACTATCATAATATAAAATTATTTTTATATACTTATATTCCTAATTCTGACACAAAAATTCTCACAAAACACTATAAAACAACTTTAGCCTCGGGAATTTTCACTGTAGCATTGGGCAGGTCAACCCGACCCGACGGCTGATCCATCCTGGCTTTAAGGATTTAAAAAATAAAATAAAGTAAAGATTGTTTGATAGACCCAAAAGGGGCAAGGAAAGCCCAAAAGCCACAGGTAGAGCTGTTGAACGGAACGAGTGAGAAATAAGCCCACAGCTACTGAACTCAACAAGTGCGAACTTAGACCACAAAGAAAGCTGACCGTAGCAAGCACGAAATAAAGCCAACAAGAACCCAATGATGAAATCTTCATCGAGGAAGAGGAGCCAACCCCAAACGGCTTGAGAGACTAATGAACAAAAAGTGTTATAGAGAGCAATGACAAAGACATTTGGACGATGTGGGACTAAACTTCCATTCGGTTGTCAAAGAAGGCGGAAGGGCAGGCATGATTGGCTGGCTTAGATTAATCGAGGTAAATTGTTGCAAGATTACAGAGTAGAACGAGAACCAAGAGAATCGAAATCGAGCCAGATCTATAAGAGGATACGGAACCACTGTAGTAAGTTTCTATTTTACTTGATTTCTAGACACATTATTTTAATACATGCAGGACAACCAACATGCGATCCGATGGCCCAGATCAAGGCCAGCTAGATCCAACGACCAGGATTGATTTCAAATGATAAATTTGAGATTCAATTAGAAACATCCATTTCAAGCTCCAAACTGAATGGTGACTGCTTTGTGTCAATTACCCAAATGGATGTTCATTTTAGAACCACTGGGAGTGGATTTAGAGCTCAAAATAAGCTTTATAATTAGGGAATGATGAACTCCTAGAGGTTACCATTCATAAGTTTTCAAAGCTTTCAAGTCACAATATCGAGCAATTCTAAGTGCATACGGTGCTTCCAAAGTCACAAAGTAAAAGCTGTAAGAAGAAACCCAAAATTGGAGGTTTTTGCTTCAATTATTTTTCAATCTCTATTCCTCACACTTTTTGGTATTGTGTGTGCCTCATATTTCTCTTAAAATTGTCTTAAGTTTGCCAATTTTTTATATTTCTTTCTTTCGAGTAAGGGCATCCCAACAATTATGTGAAAGCCTGGTGTTTGAGTTAAGCCCAAAAAAACTCAAGTAATTTCCAGATTAACAGTAGATAAAATCCCAAGTAGGTTAGAGCTAAACCGTACGAAAAATCTCGCTTGCAATTTGGTGATTTTAGTGTTTTTTTCCAAACATTGATTGGTGATGGATGTAGGCTTGATTTTGAGTGGAACCACCTTAAAAATCTTTTGTGTACTATTCTATCTTATTCTTGCTTAAAAGATTCAAGTTTTAATTGAAACCAAAAATCGAATGAAATTTTTATTTACCAAAATTCACACCCCACACTTGTGGGATTGACTTAAAGAATAAAGAACTTCAATTGGTATCAGAGAGAGTAATCCCAAATTACGTGAATAACATCATATAGAAGATCCACTTGTGTAAATGAAGGCTTTCTCACATTCTTTGTGGTTTTGTGATTTTTTGTTTTATGCCTTCCTCTTTGGTTGATATGGGTGCAATCTTGTGTGAAGGTTTTTCTTCAATTCTGTCTCCCTTGTTTAATTGAGAATTTTACTTGTATTGGAAAAATTGTTTTACAATTTTTATTCAATTTATCAATTTAGAATTATGGGGGGTTATGACTAAGCCTTGTAAACTTCCTAGAAATTCTTTTAGTAATGAAGTCAAGCCCTTTAGTGAGCTTAATGTTGAGCATAAAACTTTGGCTCAATTGGATGCTAGGGGGAACTATCTTCATTGTGGAATTTCTCCTAGTGAATTTACACAAGTTATAAATTTTTATGTCATTTGAGGTGTGGAAAAAACTCGAAGTAACTTATGAGGGTACCTCACAAGTGAAAGAGACGAAGATCAACATCCTCACCCATGACAATGAGCTTTTTAGAATGAATCCTATGAGAGTATTAAATGTCTGTTTTTAAGATTTAATGAGGCAAAAATTGACTTGATAAATCATTGAAGGGCATTCTCAAATGTCACCTAGTTAGGAAAATTGTTAGAATCCTTCTAAAGGAATATGATCTGTTTTCAACGGCTATTAAAGCGGCTAAAGATGTCAACATACTTTCTTCGGATGAACTCTTTGGGGAACTTCCAACTGCCAAAATAGAGATGACTAGGAGACTTATGGAAGAAGCTTCCATAAGCATGTTAAAGTATGAAAGGAAGAAGGAAGAACCCATGGCCTTCAAAGCCACCAAATGTGATTAAGATTCCACTTCTACCTCTTCCACGAATTTGGAGGATGAAGTAAGTTTTCATGTTAATGGTTTAGCAAAAAATTTAGCAAAAGAAATGACAAATAAAACTTTTTAATTTAAGCAAATTATCTTTAATAAGATTAGTGTTAAATAAGTTATTACTAAAAGTTTTAAGTAGTTTAGAGTTGCAGCTAATGATAGAAAAATGGAGGAAAAGAAGGAGAAAAAGAGAAAATAGAGAGAAGAGGGAAGAAGAAAGTCTCAATTCAAGAGAACAACAAGAAAGAGAAGAAAAAATTGTGTTGGTCATAACGAGAGTAGTAAGGAAGACAAAAATGAGACATACTATTACTATAAGAATCAAGAAGGGGAAGAACATACTAGAAAGCTACTACAATGAGTGAAAATAAAAAAAATGTTGAAATTATTTTATTTATTGAATTTATTCATTTTTATAAAGGAATTGGTTGTTTTATTTTATTGTACAAGTTGAGAATGCTATGATAATTAATTATGGGTGTTTAGAGTTGTCATATAGTAAAATATAATTTAATTTATGCCTTATGATTTTTTTTTCATGTGAGTCTACTATATGATTATACTAAATAAACAATATGATTATCAATAATTTGTTTAAGGAGTTAATAAACATATCATACAATTAAGATAATATGTAATACAATTAGAGTTAAGTTGGTTCAAGAAGAATGGTTATTGTGTTGTCCAACAATCTAATCATGTCATAGTTTGAGCGATCATGCTGTACCACGAGCTTCTCATACAATATGATTGGATAAAGGTCAACGAGTAAGATGGGATTCTGATAACCATATATAAGGAGTTGAAGGAATCACACTGATTGATGGAGAGGCCATATAATACATTAAGCGAAGAATTAATAACAATGATTTTGTGAGATGCAAATTGTACAACAAAATAGGGGAATCATATAGTTGATGTTTTTGAAGTAGAAGAGAAAGTAGAGAGAATACTTTGGGTTATATAATCTTATGGAATTTTAGATATTTTCATTATTAAAGATTACACAGTAACTCATGTGCATGCATCTATGACTTTGTAGAAAAACTAAAAGAAAAGGAAAGTGGATTAAGAATCTTCACCTTAAATTTAGGTAGAAAAGTTTGATAATGGTAATATAAATATATTATTAAATTAATAGTTAATTTATTCTTAAATTAAGGTTTCTTATAAGCCATTTTATATTGTTTATTTTGATATATGACAATTATTTTGATAAGAAGTATTTGTATTACATTGGCTCATAGTTTTTAATTTTCTATGGATCTTGTATATGTTTATTTTATGATAAGGTACTTACATTTAATCTATAGATAACATGAGAACTAGTTTATATTAGAAATATAATATATAGATTTTATTTTGAGTTGTGGCATGATATTTAAAATAAGTTTAGATTAACTAAAATTAAATAAAAAAAATATTGAGTTTTCTTGAAATATTATCCTCATGTTATACGAATATGTTGTTCCATTGGAATGTGTAGGGTGTTAGAGATACTTATTGGGTATTGGCTCATCACATTATTTAGTATCACTAATACTTTGTGTTTGGTGGCTTAGGTATTAGTTTAAGACATTGTACCTAAATCGATAATTTGGATAATATTATAAGTTTTTTTTAGGAAAATAAAACTATTATTTTATAGTAAATATTATGGAAAAGATTGTTATCATCCTTTATCCAAGCTAGATAAGGTTGTCTTGATAATCAAGTATGTTATCCTTGTAAGTGTGAAATATATGACCCTTAATAACCAGCTTCTTGAGGATGCTGGATGCTTTAGATTACTTCATTAAATAGCTTAGTTAACTTGTCTAATAATTGAATCCAATTATTAATCTCACTGTTATCAATTGTTTCATTATCAATCATCATTGTCTCTTTGCAGCACATGTACAATAATGTAATCATGTTGCTTGATTCGCATAAGATTTGAGCATAGTTGTGGTGACCAAGCATGCCTTTCTTGGGATAGGGTGTCACATCCTCTATTTTTTTTATTTTTTCTTTATACTTTAATTTTGAAATATACTTTTTATAAAAAATTAAAATAAATACATTATGTTTCAAGACATTTGGTATGCTCACATATCCAAAACAAATGAAAAAATATGCCTAACCTTCGAAATAAATTTTATCTGAAGCCAAATATATGAAACAACATAATGATCATATTACAATAAGCAATTAACATGTCCAATAAAACCAAGTAGATATCTAACTTATTATAAAACATCTGAGGCATAACGAATAAGAGGGGATGAGTGAATTGTGTATTTAAGAACATTTTCAACTCCAAAAATTAGTAAAAAAACTGTTCGACCTTAAAAATATTTTTATCGATGAAATAAAATTTCTCAATAATAAATGAAATACACTAAAGATTTTTTTGGTGCTTCAACCAAAACCTATGCCTACATACACCCTCGATCCCTGATCGAGCTTCCACTAACCATTTTCTTTTTACTGAAGCTAGTAGAGATAAACCAAATACACATCAGTGTTTTAATGAAACCAAAATCAGAGAAAATCAACTTACTCAAAAAAATTTAATACTTTACAATTTTTTGTTTACAAAAATCCCTACATCTTTAATTCTTTAAATAAATTAATATTTTAAAATTTAATAAATATGTAATAAATCTAAAATAAGATAAATTAAAAGTATTATACAACAAAATCAAATAAAATCAGTTAAAAAAACTATTAAAAATAAAAATATTTTTAACAGTTAAAAAATATTAAATTAGACAAAAATTATCAGGAGGAGTGTAACAAAGTTTGTTTCCTTATTCTGAATTACTTCAAAAATACAAATTTAAATAACTATATCAAAATAAAAAATTAATATTTCAACAGTTACTAAATCTAAAATATGATAAATTAAAAAATATAATATACCAAAATTAAATGAAATTGAGTGTAATATCATGGATTTTCAAATAAGATATAAATCAAAATGTCTCCTAAGTAATTCAAAAAGCTAAGAAAATGAAACATTTTAAAATATAAAAATAAATATTAAAATGAAAATAGCTTTTTGAAATGAGTATAATGATATTTCTTATATTTTGATCAGGCATTATATAGGATTACTGTGAATTATCAAGAACAATAGGCATATATATTTACCAAATATTATTTTTAAATAAAGATATATTAAAGCTAAAATGAGATAAAATGAAAGAATGTAATATAACCAAATCAATGCAACATAGATGTCACACAATAGAAGATTATAGTTTGACACTAACATAACAAAATAAAGAAAAAAATTTAAAGAAAAAAATTAAAATGTATAAGAAAGTTGAATTAAAAAAACCTTTGGAGATAATGTAATATCTGTGATCATCAAATAAGATATGAATAGAAATGTTTCGTAAAGCATGCCAAACTACTAAAAATAAACGATTCAAAAACACATAAATGAAATTTTAATTAGGTAAAGCTCGTTTAAATGACGCTAATGACTTTTGTTATAAAATATGAAAATAATAATTAATAAAACAATAAACATTTTTAATATTAAGAAAACATATATTAAAATAGAAAAGAGATAAATCAAATCAACATAATCTAACCAAATCAAAGTGATGTAATCCTCATAAGAGAGGTGACTTAAGGTTATATAGTAATATAACTAAATAAAAACAAACAATTTTAAGAAATAAGATAATATATACAAAAATTACATTCTAAGATACCAAGGAGATAAGGTATGTTATCCTCGATTATCAAGTCATGTATAAGTCAAAAAATATTTTAAAACATTCAAAAATCTTAGAAAAAATATTTAAAAATATAAAAACAAAATATCTAATTAAAGAGAGCTCAGTGACATGAGGCTACCAAGGTTTTTTAATCATAATCAATCATATTTAGTATTACTACTAATTATCAATATAAATAATTACAAATAATAATCTTTTATTTTTTAAATATTCAATGAAGATATATTAAAGCAAAGATGACAAAAATAAAAGTTATTTAACAAAACCAAATCAAAAAGATATATATGCCACATGATAGGAAATTTCAAGTTGCATAACAATATAGCCAAACAAATGTGAAACATTTGCAGAAAAGAGATAAATTTTACGAGAAAGTTGTGTTCAATTAAAGAAATCCAAATATCTTAAAAAGAAAACAAAAATAAGAAAATAAAATATTTTAAAATTAAAAAATGTAAATTTAATAAAATAGATTTCGTGTAGACGAGTTCAATAATATTTATTTTATCTTGGACAGACTTTGCTTTGAATTACTGTAAATTGTAAAGACAAATAAGAGTAAATATGTATTAATGCTAAAAAGTTTACAAATAGAAATAGTAAAATATGACCAAATAAAAGTGATGTTTAGGTTACATGGGTGGATAATTTGAGTCTCATAGAAATATAACCAAATAAAAATAAAACATTTCATGAAATGAGATAAATTATATGAGAAAACTATGTTCCAAAATACTAATGGAATAAATTTAAAAAAAATATAATATAAAAAAATCTAAGTGATATTAAATTTACATGTGTAGAGAATTTGAGTTTCACCATAATATAATAAAATATTTGTTTAATGAAATGAGATAAATTATTTCGAAAAAGTTGCATTCAAAAATACTATGTAGGATGTGTGCAACAACCTTATAAGAATCAAAATATCTTATAAGAGTGCAAAAACCAAGGATAACAAAATATTTAGATTTATAAAACTTATTAAACTAGAAAGCTTATGATTTTTGATATGTCTCGATTTGAATTTGTTTGGATTTATTATAAAATATCAATTTAAATAAGTGTAAATAATAATAAATTAGTATTTTAATATTTTATAAATATATAATAAAGATAAAATAAGATAAACTAAAACAATTTATAATATCTAAATAAAAACTATGTAAATATCGTACCATAGAAGAGTTAGAGTTTCATAATAATATATCCAAACCAAAGAAGAATCTTTGATCAAATGAGCTAAATTACTTAAAAAAACTTGTATGGTAAACTTATCCTCCAAGGTACTAAGAGATCAAGTATATCATCCTCAATGATGGAATCAAGTATGAGTAAAAATATCTTATAAAGTAAGAAAACATATAATAAAAAATATATAAAAATATTAAAAAATAATATTTAATTAGATTGAGCATATTGAGACAAATAAAACAAATTTTTTTTTAATCTAATTCAAAACACATTTTATAGAAAATATGAATTACCAAAAAAATAAGCATAAATAATAATCAAGTATTATCGTAACAATAAGTAAATATATATTATATTTGAGATGAGTTAAATTAAAATTATGTATTAAAACAAATAAAAGTGATTAAAAGGTCACATTAGAGGAGATTTAAAGTTAATAAGTAATATAACCAAATCAAATAAAAAATTTGTGAAAAATTGATAAATATTATAGAAAAATTGTGATCGAAGATTCTAAGAAGATCTAATGTAGTATCGTTTACTATCACATCAGGTTTGGATTGAAATGACTATCACATCAGGTTCGATACACTTCAATTTGGAGGGCCACCGTTATTCAACATATTTCTGTTCAGCATTTTAATGGGCAGAAATATCTTTTATTTGTACTAGTTAAAGATATATTTTGAACTGGGCATTAGAGAAAATAGGAAACTTGCACTTTATTGAGCTTTAAGAGAAGATTATAATTATTGATAAGTTGTTAGACTTGATTAGGCCTTTCTAATTGTTGATCAAGGTAAAAGTTTTATTTCCCTCTGCAAATAACAAAATAGGCATCTTTTCCCATGATTTCTTAAATATAGAATCTTAAATATTTCTTTATACGTATCCATGCATGATATTGCAGGAATCCTTACTTTTTTCAATTAATTCATTGTTGATATAACCATCTTTGTTAATCTGTTAGTATATTTAGACAATATAACACATTGCTTCTTGGAAGTCCTAAACATTAGATTTAACACAATTTGGGACATACATTGCCATGGGTTGGTTACCTCGAAGACAATGGAGAGGGACAAGTCATAGCAATAGAAGGTTGGGAGGCATCCGTGATAATTGGAAAGATACAACATGGAGTTGCCTAGAGGTCAACTGAAAGAATTGGGAAGGAGAGATGGATAAGTGGGGTTTTTAAGTATATACTATAAGCTAAGAGAAATGGCCTATGTGAAATATTTTATCAACTTCAAATGCCTAGATGAAAGCTATGAAAGTTTATGGGGTTAAACCAAATGATCTTAAAACAACCAAAATGGAATTTTTTTCATAATACTATTTAGTATTGCAAGAGTTATATTGTTCTAGTGATTATATAGAAATTAAAGTTCTCTAGCATGTTGTGGATCTTTCTTGTTAATTTTGAAAGTTTATGCTTCTAATTATGTTTTGCTTATTTGTATAGTCATATTGTTGAGTTGGATGTGCCTCTTGAATTATTTATGGACCTTCAGATCGTTGGTGATCAAAACCTCAAAAAATTTACATTTTTTTATGTTGTGCACTATATTCAGCACATGAACAAAAAACATAGAAATGAAGCAAAAAAAAGGAAGCTTCAAAATATTTTTTTCTCAGTACTACAGGTGTGTGATGTCCTATATACTCAATTTTTACTGATTTTCCTTAGTTTTGTTGATTATAATAACTAATGTATGATTTCTTGTTTGAAGGGAGAATAAGCACTAAGGGCAAGGAGGTCACTTTTTGTACTGTGTGATCTTCATCGACGAAAAGTATGGCTTGATGATCGAAGTGCTAATGTTATTTGCAATGCATTCTTTCACCATTCTTGAGGGTTGATATTTTCGTTATCTCTGCAGTTGGTTAAGTCCCATTAGTTATCATATTATGCCTTTTTTATTGCTTCTTTTTGTCGAGCATAGGGTCATTGTAATGAGCTATCTTAATCATTGTAATGAGCTATCATACTTGAAAAGTTTCTAAGTTTTGGTGTTTTAGTTAAAAGCTTAAGCATAAGGTAAAAGAATTAAATAGAAGAATCTGATCTCCAAGAGTGAGTTTCAAGTTTAAAGGAGAGAGAGAGAGTAAATTACAAGTCAAAAATTAACAAGGTGAAAGAAACCTTTTTTCCCAAGTGAATGGTATGAGCAAAGGGGGAATACTTAGGTACTTAGAAGTTAGAAATAAGATTTTCACTTTGCAACAAGATAAGATGAAAAGACAAAAACTCTCAACCTCCATACAATGGGTTAGTGATGAAATTAGGAAGGAAAGGAAGAATTGTTTTAGCCATCTGTAGCCTTCACATAATGGAACAATAATGAAGGAAATAAAAAGAGAAAGTAAGATTTATGCTTCTCAAAGCATGCTTACTATGGAATGGTGATGAAGATCCATGTAATAAAAAATTCTCATAGATGTCTAACTCAATCAAAAACTTATTCAAATGATGTGAACCGAAGCAAGTTGAAATGGTTATTTCAAGTAATGAAAAGGCACTTGCATTTTTATTACTTGAGCATTACTTAAAAACCATTTAACATAAAGAAATTATTAGGACTGATTGTGCTAAATGGATTTGCCATGAGGTTTTCATGTCTTAAGAGAATATCAATTATTGAATGATCATCACTAACATTTACTTATATGGATGAAATATATTCAACTACAAACTAGATGTAATTAACTTAAATAATTGATTTGTCAATGTAAAGTGAGAATTGTTATGTTGATTTTCTACCAAAAGAAATAAAAACCCAAGTAATTTGGAATTTTATAGAGGACATCAAAACTTTTGATTGATGAATTAGCTCAAGAGATGACTTCTTTTAAGATATAATTTTTTTTGTTAGTCCTCAAACAAGTCTATACTTTTAAAGTACAAATTTATTAGTGCTTAAGATATATAAATATTATAATTAAACAAAGAGAGTTGACTTTGTTTATGTTAACAAAATCTTGAGAATGTAAAATCATTATGCTAAGTATGAAATTTTATTGATAACTTTAGGGAAAGTCAAATAATACCATTGATAGTTAGCACAAGAAGAAAAGTGTATAACTTTTAGCATATATAAAGCCTTTTTAAGCGATCCTTACTCTTTGATTATTGGAACTCAACATCTTCCTCTTTACAAAGTTGATAGACATTTGGTCCCAGAACATTCTTGATCAAGTACAATTCTTTCTAGTTTGGAGCAAGCTTATGGAGGCTTTATTACTGTTTAGAGCTCTTATATTGTCTAAGAACCAAATCTTTGACCTTGAAAGGACAATTCTTAATATGTAATATTTTTTCATACTTTACTTTATATTTAGTTTCTTTACATGGTCTCTAAGACACTTTTCCGTGATTAGGTCCAACTTTTGATGTGCTAGTTTCAAGTTCAAGCTTTTGGACTTGTTAAGTGATTGACCTCGATAGTGATTATAGCTTTGAATCCTTAAAAAAACTTGATGTGCTGCAGAATGTGTTGTTCAATACGCTCAGAATATGTCGAGGAGTACACCTACCCACCCAACTTTTTTATCATCAAGATGAGGCTTTAGAATTTTTAAGATGTCTTTGTTCATTGCTTTGGCTTTCCATCTATGTGAGGATGAAAAGTTGAGGCGTACTAAAAAAACAACCATACATTTTGTATAAATCTGGAAATTCTTTAGATTGGAACATTATTGTGTCATTTGTAACAATTGCTATGGAAATATTAAACCTACTATAAATGCTTGTCTAAAGAAAACTTCAAATCTTATTAATAGTTTTGCCAACAAGAGGCATCACTTTGAACCATTTTTAAAGGTTGTTGACCACCATGAGAAGGAACCTCCTTCCATTTTTGGCAACTGGAAATAAAAAATGGAAATTCATACCATACTTTAACAAGAACACATAAATAATTATTTCTTCCATCTTCGTTAATAATTAGTATGAAAGGGGAGCATGAACTTGACACCCTTTGCTCCTTTTGGTAAATAATGTAATCTTTTTCAATATTGGTAAAAAAAATCCTTGATACATAATCTTCATGGCAAGTTTATAGCCAGAGGCACATCCATCACACTCTCTTGAATGGATCAACTTGATCATATCTTTAACTTCTAAAGGATGTTGTGATGTCCTTAGTTTCTTAAACATTTTTCCTCTTCTTTGTTCACTAGGGCTTAATTCTTATTATTAATTATTTATTTCTAACAAAGATAATTGTATATATATATATGACCAAAAATTATTTTGTTGATAAAATGATGAGTTTATAATTAAAAAGATACATGAGCACTCAATTTTCTTTAAAAACTCTTTTTCTCACCACTTTTCATCCATACTCTTTGGGACCAGTGGTGTCTTCAATATATACATTTGAAAATCTTAAATTATCTTTTTTAGAAAATATAGAGTAATAAGAGTCAAGTCTATCACAGACTTATTATGTCAAAAATAATAACTTCAAGCCAAAAATCCATGTTATCTAAACATATTATAATTAATCTTTTAATTGATATAACTTTAATGATTATTTGTTCATGTAACATTAAATGAAGCTAAGAATGTGTAAGATATCTTCAAAAGACACTTCATATAAATCAATAAAAAATATTCATATACTGATAACAATTAGTACAATAAAAAATATCCTATTATGAGAATGTAAGCAAAGCAAGCACATGAGACTTGGTAATAACAATTAAGAATGAGAGAAAACCATCAAATTATGGGGACATCATGCTTCATATAAACTATAAGAATGTTATCAAGTATCACACTATTATATCAAGTATCACAATAAAAATGTCTTGTTATTAAATTGTCCTATACAATTTATTCTAGATTTTTGTGATCTTTTTTAATGGGCTTATCACTTCCTAACTATCCATTTAATTTTAAACTTGATTATAATGAAAACTCTTATTTTATCATGTCTTTAAAGCTTACATGTGAAAATCAATATATGCAACTAAGATACATCTAGAATGATAACTAGTATGAGGGGTTTTCTCTACTCAATTTTTACAAATAATATTAATACATGGTGCTTAACTAAATTGTTTCGCATTCTCTTGTTGTCACAAATTATTAATAGTGCCCAACCAAAAGATTTTTTCCAACCTGATTGTCACAAATATCAATGCACTAATTAATGAGTTTTTCTTTACTTGATTCTCACAAATATCTCATTCACCTTATTAAAATAATATCAATCAATTGGTATCATTGCTTGTTTTTGATGTCCATTACACTCGATTATAATCAAAATTTTGATTTTATCTTTCAATTTTCAATACTTAAAACTAAGAAGTATAATAATATAACCATTCTTATTAAAGTGCTACAAATATTTTTAATATAACTTCATTAATTTTGTCTAGCTTGTTCTCACAACATTATCGATTACAAAGTATCTAATTTCTCATATTCATTGACATATGTCCAACATCATATATGCATCATCACATATCATTATCATATGCTTATGACGTCTTATGTATATTATTTTTTGTTATATCCATATCTTTTGTTCATCATGTACTTAGCTCCAGCACAACTCTTTGTACTTATTTAGAGTTTGTCATGATTGGCATTGAATTTACACAAATAATATTATCTAATGGCATCATGATTCTTCAACATAAGCTATGTTCAATAAAATTTGTGCATGAAACCAAATTATGGAACTAAGTATCACAAATATGATTAAATATGAGAAAAAGGAATTTTATTAAACTTAATAATGAACTTTATTAGTCACGTATCTCAAGAGACACAATTTTTATTGATCAACTTGGTGTCAAATTAAGCATTGGTCAATTTGTGTTGTTTGGTCATTTGGGTTAACTTGAGTAGTCGTTTGATTTTATATGCTAATTTAGGCTTTGGGTCACAAGTGACACCTGCATTCTAGAACATTTAGTAGTTAGCTAAGACTTTATTTTGGGATAATTTATTCATATCAATATTATAAGAACCAACTTTGTTGAATTCACCCAAATTATTAATAATATTGTCATGATGTTTTTCTTCCAAACACTTTCTTTCCTCCTTTATCAACATCTCCCTCATCTTCAATTGTCATGGAAAAATAAGTTTTGGATTTACTTAAATTTGTTAATGATATGCTCTTCTCATTAGCATTAGCTTTGTGGAAGCTCCCTTAGCTCGTAAGTGTCCTCTTATGGGCACTCTCCCTTTCTCAAATTTCTCTCTCTATCTCTCTCTAGTCTTTTTTATTGAAAATAATCACAACTTTGTTCTCTCTCCTCAAGATCATCCTCTATTTATTTGTAAGAGAGCTTATGTGAGAAATGGGTTAGCCAAGCTTGTCCTTGTTATTATTATTATTATTATTATCATTTTTTTTATTACTATTATTTCTCCTTGGTGGTAGCACTGCAAAAAGCAGTAAGGCATCATAGGGATGAGTAATTAGCTTATCATTTTAGATCAGACCTTGTAATGGATGGGCTCTTATAAAGTCAACCAAGAGGGAGTGTGACGTGTTAAATTTATGATTAAGGATGTTTGGAAAAGTTTTAAAAGGTTGCATTTTTTTCTTCACTTAGTGAAATGCTCACTATTTTATGCTCTCAAATCATTTCATCTAAGAATTATTGTTTCAAAAAATAATAATTATTTTTATAATATTTCAAACTTATCTAAGGTTGTCTTAGTTACTAAGATTTTTTAAAACATAACTATTAGCTTGATATAAAATTTTAAAAGTCATAGATGAACACATTTGTGTATGTCTTGAGATAGGATTTTTGATAATATTGTTAATCAACCAAAGTATATTATTGAATGTATCACTTGACCTTTTTTACATCTAACTTTATAAGGGTTAAAATCCCAAACTTTAGATAAGTGTCATAGGGATTTATTAGTAAGAAAGCCTTTTAGGCTGAAGAAATAGGTGATTTAGTAACTCAAAACTTAACTTCTTAAGATGAGAAAAGTCTTCACTAGAATCTCTATTATTGGCTTTTAGATCCACTTCTTGATTTTGTTCTTAATGAATAAAAAATAGATCTATAGTATCATACTTTTGGAGAGGATGCCAATCTAGTATTCATAAGATTTTAGTGTAAATCTTTACTTTTTAATAACACACTACTTATTAGTTAGTTGGAAAATGCTAAAGATTTTTAAGTGCTTCATTTGTAGCCCTCAAGCAAACTAGGGACTTGCAATCAAGGCTTCATGCTTAGCCTGTTTGTTGGTGATAATGAAAACAATTATCATAACACCTTTAAGCTTTACTTACTAAGAGCTAAGAAGGATTGAACTAATGTTAGAAGACTCAAACATGAAAGCTCCATCAAAAAAGGTTGTTAAAAGTTCATAAGGGTCTTAGTTTTTGAATCAAAAGAGTTTATCTCCATTAGAAAACCTTTAAGAACTTGAGATTTTATAAATGAATAGGAAATGAAGTTAAGTTCAAACTCATTATGCTTAATTACCCACTTTTGCAACCTATTTATATCATCTATTGGTTGAAGGATGTGCCTCATAGGTTTACTGGTTTTCACATTGATGATGTGAATATTGATATAACTGATAGGGTGACATAAGTAATGCTAGGGTTAGATGCTTTATAAGAGAGTATCTTAGCTCTACATCTTTTCGAGTGAGAGTAACATAATAGATTAGTTGTTGAAATCCATTATTCTCTTGAATTAAAGCAAAGTTAATTATCAAACTTGAAGCAATTAGATATATACATAAAGACTCCCTAAGGAGTAGATTGCTCAAGATTGGAGGCTGAGATGAGTAACAATTAAGCTCTAGAAAAGCCATTTAACAATCTTTGATTTACTATTGTCTAAACGTATTGTAGAGTAGCTTGATGAACTGTTGAAGTTTCTCCCATGCTTGAAAATAAAATGGGAGAACCTGATAATTTTTTTAGCAAGATATTGAGCATCTCGATGAGCTTTTTTGGAAGACATGTTTATCAAATCCTTTACCATGCCTAGATTTAGTTAGATTCCTTTTTTTTAGAGCATGAAGTTCAGAAGCTTTCTCAATAAAGTGCTAAAATTACTTTCAAAATATTTAGTCCCATGGTACATTTTTTACATGTCTTTAAAGATCTAATTTTTCGTAAAGATTGTTTACATAACATTCTAAATTTTTGCATGTCTAACTGTAGAAGATAAAATCGATCATCATTTAACAAATAGCTCTTGCATTATTTTAATCAAATGGCATTCCCAAAAATGTCACAAAGTAATTATGGCTCATGTCATATCTTTCTCTATCTTTTGATATTGAAAACTGATTTTTTAAATAAAAAACCATTAGCATGATCATTTTTAAAAATCATATTAAAACAAAAATACATTTTTATATTTTTAAAATTATAACAAAATTAATATAAAAAATTTAACATTTTTTCAAAAGTCAAGTTCTTAAATCACTACAAAAATACAAAAACTAACAACTTAATAGAAACGTAACAAACTACTAAATAAGATAGAGGATGATCTATCATTCCCTTTGATTGTAACATCCATAATGTGAGGGCAATTATTAGAATAATATTTTGATATTTTAAATTATCATGTGCCTAAATTAATAAAAAAAATCATAATTATAGGTTTAATTTATGATCTTTAGAAGAGAAGATTTATAATATCCAAAATATAAAGAAAATTGAATTATTGTTATTTTCAATTATTTGGAATTTTAAAGAATTTTTTTAAAACTTTAAAGTATCATTTAATATTATTCAAAAGTTGTATACCACTAAAGTAGCAAACCCTAAAAAGAAAGAGACACACTGAGAAATAAAATGAATAAATTGTTTGAATATAATGATAATATGTTGAAAAAAAAAATCTTTTGAGTATTAATATAAAAGATCAAAGATTTATAAGGATTAACTTATGAGCTTGAAAAGTTTTTAAAATAATTAAAAATATTACATAAACTCACAAATTTATGAAATTTTACTAAGGCATAGAATTTACAAGTATAAGCATAGTAAAAATATTGTCTCTAAAAAAGTAGGCGTGGTAGTCATTGAACCAAAAGTTAATGCGGATTTAAAAATATTTTAGGTTTGGTTAAATTATTAAAAATATTAAATATCATTAAAATATATGAAATTTGGCAAATAGGTGGAGTTGGTCAAGAAGAATCATACAAAATTAAACACTAAGCTTTTGAAGTTCAATTTATTAAAAAAAATCAAGAAATCTTAGAATTTCCTAATTTTTATTAAATCTTATTTTTTAATTTTCCTAACCTTATTGTACTGACAAAAATTGACATGACAATAACCTAATTTTTTGCAAAACTATTAAATTCCAAGCAATATGAAGGCAAGACGTCACTAAACTTAAGAGGTCTAATTGTTGAAGGGAAATGAAGCATCGATATTTAGTATATGAGGGGATGACCATGGATGATGAGGGTGGTTTGAATAAAGTTAAAACATTTTGATCATCGTTGACAGCTTAAAGAGAAGGGGAGGGAGAAAAGTAGTGTTGTTAAATTATTAGAAAGCGTTTAACTAGTCAAGTAAGGGAATTGAGAAATAATCTTGGAAATTAGGAAAGATAAATTGTAGTAAGGATAAAATAATGAAAATAAAGGAAATATGGATCATAATGGCTTATAATTTGATATCTATTTTAAGGGGAGACCTTTGCAAGAGGAATTGAGATAGCAAGCTTATACATCTATATATACTTAGTATTATATAACGCTTGGCAACTATAATAAGTAATGAATTGAAATCTATCAAATTCAAAGATGATTGAAATTCATGCTTGTATTTGTTGTGTTTGCTGATATTTTACTAAGCATCATATGATCATGATTTTATTATAGATGTGTAAAACATGTTACAATAATATGTATGATGATAATGGCCATTGAAAAAAGATGAAAAAAAGGTAATGATTATTCTTAATTTATTAAGAAAAGAGAAAAAACGAAAAGAAATTAAAAACAAAGGTTGCTAAAAGGTAAGGTATGATTCTATATGTTCAATGATGTTAGTTTTCAAAAGTGATGTTTATCATTCAAAGAGCTTAAATTATGACACAAAACTAATATAGTGTTGATTCAATTTGGTTTTGTGTCTAGAAGATCAATTATTTTGACTATTAATTGCTAAGGGTTTGATGAAGAAATCTAGAAGGGAAGTGATAGAAGTCAAATAATAGTCTTTTGAAAGGCCTTGTGATAGGGAAAAGCTTAGAATAAGATATATTGAAGTTATGAAAGCATGCATATAAAAGTAATGATGCATATGTGCATTCAAGTATTGTGGATTAAAGGTTTCTCAATTGTAATTTTTTGCATTGGTTCTAAATTCACAATGGTGCATTCTTATTTTTAATTTCGACGATGCATTTGTTGATAGCACTAAGAAAGACGTTATTTTATTATGTTTAAATGAACATGGAATTCATTTTTAATAAAACCCAAAAAAGTACAATTGCTAAGGATTACTATTATATGATACTAAAATATAAAAAAATGAGAGATTTCATTATTTCTAATATAAATTTTAAAAAATAGAAAAATTGATAGGATGGTTATAATCGAATTCAAACATGTTGAAGGAATTGAGGAATGCTTTTGTTATATTGTGTGATCAAAATATCTTACTGATGTTTACATATATGTTTTTTAAAACCAAGTGGAATAAACAATATTATATGATTTTAAATACTGTCTTGTGAATTCAAGTATACAAATAGAACATGTGGTAGATATACTCGAAGTGATACGATTAGAAATAATCAAAGCGATAAAAATGTTATTGCCAAAAGTGTTTGGTTGTATGATTTGAACATGTTAATTTTTGATGAATTAACTTGTTAAGAGAGACGAGTTATCATAATTCTCTCATTCAATGATGGAAGAAGAAGACCAAAAAGATGTGAGAACAAATTAATATAAGGGACTTGACATTTTTGAATGTTAATATCTAGTCAATATGGTGCAATGGTGTCATAGAATTCATGTAATGGTCTTGGATAAATGGGATTGTAAAAAAATGCACACTCAAAGGTTTGGGGTGGTGTCTAGTTGCAATCTTTGGGATTTTATGTCCAAGACCAAACTATGAGGACTTATGAAATGTGTTTGAAATTCAGAGTAAAGATATGCTAATGCAAATGTGGTAATAAAAATGAAAACAAAAGATGCATGCAATAAATTTTGAAAGACATGTGTTTCGTACCTAATTGCAAGTACAACATATGTAAGGTATGATTTTGAAGAGGCATGACGACCAGTTCAAAATAATAACTCATAATTGAAACCTTCTCTCTTGCAAATCAGGCAAATTAACGAAGTTCTTGAAAGGCAACTATCCTTTGTCTAACAATTTGCTTGTTGATTCAAACTAAAAGTAGTTAATGAAATTAACTTTAAGCATGCTTTTAAACTCTTGCAAGTAAATTTAAATGTAAGAGGAAATCTGAATTTAAATTTTAATGGTGCAATGAAGATGAAAGTGACAACAAAATGAACTCATATTGATTGAAACTATGTTTTTATAGCAACTTTTATAGGACCAACAAAACTAACATGAGAAAGATGTAAAATCATGTTGCTCTTAGTTTAACAGTTATATCGATACACAAAGAAATAGCAAGAAAGAATTGTTAAAGCTTGTACAACAAACATGACTGACAAGATATACCAAGGGAAAGACTTGAGAGGTCCCTCTATACGTACACATGAAGCGAGTAGCACCTCTGGTTCTTTAATCTCTGGTCATATTGGGCTCAATGACAATGATTTCTTCTCTAAAAATGTCATAAAAACAATATTAAAAAGTGAAACCTTTCATAATGGGATGTGGCTCTTATAAAGCTTTATATTGTGTCAATTCGTCTAGCCCATTATTTTTCTATGTGTGCCTGTATCTATAGACATTTAATACATCTTATACATGCATTAATTTTTGTTAGACCCTTTTTTATGGTCAATGGATGCATTGTTTTCACTTGTGCATGATTGTACATAATGATTTTTGTTCTTATATAACCATGTTTGTATGTACATAATGTAATTTGTGAACGCATTAACTTCTTTATGTACATATGACTATATTCATAATCCAAAACATATATTAGACATTGTCTAGACTTGTATAGAAATAACTATTGTGGAATGAATATTTTTATGGGCATTTCTCCCTTTGTGCATTTTACATGCATTGCTTTATTTGTGTATATGTAGTTGGGAGACAAGCATCTATATGTGCACTATGCATCAATAGATAAATGTAGTTTGCCTAAGTTCTTTTTGAATTTGCTGGAATTGAACATGCCCATAATTGGTGATGTAGCTACTCATATGGTTTGAACATTCCCACGCATACAAACTGATCATGTATTGGTTACAACAATGGGCATCTCTTCATAATACCTAGTGACTAAGGCCAACATAACAAAAGAAAACACATTTTTCTTTTCAAAGGCATTAAAAATACAAAATATGATCAAATATGCAGAAAAAATACAATACCACCTTTTTCAATATATAATGGATGAGTATTAAAAAGTAGTGGGATTGTGTTGCATTAAATTGAATTTTGTTGTTATTATAAAAGGCATGTAACATATTCTAACTTTCATTTATGATTTCTCACCTATGCAATGATAATAGTTTTGTAGAGTATGCATTTTTGTGTACAGAATTGAAGAAAAATTGTTAAATTACTCAAATTAGCTATGTTTTTGTCTACATTTTTTAATAATTATATATATGCAGAAGAAAAAAAAATAGTTAATGAGAAAACATGAATGTAGAGTTTACCATATAATTGAGTTTTAAGATATACTTGAATTTTTTTATTTGGTTTAAGCATAATCTAGTTGGGCCTGTTTAAGATGATTTATCTAGTATGTTTTTGATTTAGCCCAATTTTCATTGTTTGGACAAGGCAATGAGTCAGCTGCATGTGCTCGACTGGTGAAACAACAAGCTTTGTCAATTTCTATAAGATTGCATAGTGCACTTTAGGTTGTATTATATTAGAGGTGGTTTATACTTTCTAGGTGATGGTAATAGTAATGATAAAAGAAAAAAAAAGGCTAAAATGTGTCAAAACTATTACCTCAAAAATAGGTTTGGATTAGAATAATGATCAACCTAATAAATGTTAATGAGCATGACCATGTTGATTTTATGAGCAGCAAAAAAATGTATGAGATAAGGAACCTCGAGCATTCTTTTGCCTATATAACATGTAAAAAATACAAGGACCTTGCAGTTTAAAAAATCTTTATTAGAATAACTACAAAATTTTATATGAACATATGAATACACCTATTTGGTTGTCTATCCAAATTATATGAAAGAGAAAGTAAGTAATTTTAATGCAACTTACTAATAAAATTATTTTTTTTAAATGGTTGCAATTTATATGTGATTAGAACTATGCATTATGTGGAGAGAGAACTATGAATACTCACAATTAAGGTTACATAATTATAAAAAAATAAGTCATATTGCATGTAAAACAATCAATTATTTATAAGTATAAAACCATTAACTTTAGCATACAAATATGAATAATAGTTTGCTTTTAATTACAAACAAAATTCTATAAAACATTTATGCATAACTGTGAATATAATGCATAAAGATTCTAACCTATAAAGATTAGTGCAAAGTGAATCGTTATTTTTTCTTTAAGAATGTTTGAATGACATTAATCATGATGCATCATGTCTATTTTCCATGAAACACAAATGTTTTGAATGCTTGTCAATCTTGAACACTTTTTTAGGGTTAGGAAGAGTGTTAGACACTTGTTAAAAGAATGTGTAATACATCCTAAAATTTTGTGGAGGATATGAGAATTTGCATTTACATAATTTTGATTAGTGATGCAACATGGCACTTTTAATACATGGTCTTGAAGCCCAAGTTTGAGAATTCGACAAGGATACAATACCTTCGTTAAGAGTGTTTGTATTTCATGGAATTTTCAATTTGTCGAGATCTATTTGAATCCTCTTCTAAAATAATTCGATATTTGAAATGTGTAGGAAAGCTTTAGAAAGGCTTTTGAATTAAATATTTGAGTATAAAAATGTAATTTTAGTGGTAATGATGTTTAAAGATTATGGTGGTAATGTTGGAAAAATTTACTGCTAATTGGATATTCTTCAAGTATATTTCATTTATTATACCAATTGTTTGGACATAACTTGAGGCACCATCTTTCGGATTTAATGCCATGCATTTAAGTTGGAGAAGTTTTCTTGATGTTCTATTTGGTAAGGCTTTGTTAAGACTGGTAGGCAATTTCATATTGCCAGTGTTTGACCAGTTATGCTACATGTTGCTCATGCTTGATAATAAAGACATTATTTTGATAAAGAGTGAAAAAAGAATATTAGAATGGATTGTTTTAACCAAGAAAGAGAGCTAAAATGACATTAGGGTCAGGGCAACAAAGCTTTTGAATTTTTTTTGGTAAAGTTTTGCCATTGCCAGGTGCTTTAAATAATAATTTTATTTTGGATAGGTGGAATATTTTCGAACCAAACAGTGCAAATTGATAGAATTTTGTTCTCTAGTGAAAAACATAATTGTACTTTTTTACAATTTAAAATGATTTGAATTATTTTTTTAAGAAGATTGATGCTACGCCATAACTTTGAAACATCCCTTTTGAGGACATGGTTAATGTTACTTTGGTAACGACTCATTTGCTTTTAAAATATTTGATCTTAATGTGTCTTATCTTAATCTTTTTTCAACTTTCAAAAACATAATATCTTTTCAATATTGTTATGTTTCACTTGATCACATAAATGATAATTAAGTATTTTATAATTCAAAACAAATATCAACATATTTTTTGTGACTAGTATAAATTTTTAAAGTTTTTTATTTGGTATATTGCATGAAGATTCGAGTTAATTAATCCTTTATGTTTCACTGGTTGCAATTTTTGTAGGACAGCTTTGTGTGGCCAAAGGTGACCTAGCACAAGCATCAAGCATCAAGCCAATTCAATATTTTTTTAGGAGAAGACAAAAATAATGTTGCTGCACTTTTGGATGATGTACTTTTACTTTGTGATGTTTGTACTTTGGTTAAATGAGTCCTCTATATTGATGTAGAGCTTGTTACATGTATTGAGGGGAATGTTATAAAATTTAAGGGCAGCATATTGAGGGATTACAACTAGCTTGTGTCCTTTTAATTAAGTATTTTGAATAGAATAATATTGTCATTAAGTATTTTCTTTGAGGTATGTACATAATCACTAATATTTAGGCTATTATTAGAATTAATTAAATTTGGGAAAAATGCATATATGTTTTTGGCGTTTGGGGTTATTGTCAACTAAGGTTTCTTGAGTTTTATAATTGGCCATTTAGGTCTTTTTAAGTACCATTTAGTAAAAAGAGTAGGTTCATACACCTCAACAATGTTAAAAAGCAAAGTTAATATCAAAATCCTCTTCTTTCTATATTGGCAAAACCTTTAACCCTTTGCTAATTTTAAGGTTGTTGAAGTTCATGGAGGTGGAAAGAGAAACGATGATGATGTGTTATGGCAAGGGGTGGCAAGGATAATGGAGAATAATATAGAGATGTTGTCACTTCTACTTGCACCTATTATATGCTAATACTAATAGTCTATTGTAGAAGGACTATTGATGATATTAATGTCAAAATAGATGAGGGTGATAAAAAATTGATTTGAAACTATAAACATGTATACCTATTCCAACTGAAAGTCAATGATACTATATCAAGTACAAAACTATAATATACATAATATCATCTCACAATCATCTTACATGTCTTAGAAATTATCCCTTCGTGAATTTGTGATATGTCTTGTAATATAAATAGAAAAATAAGTTATACAATGTTTAATAAGTAAATATTGTTTGTAACAGTTAGCATGATATGATATATTGATATAAATATGAGTATAAACATGACATCTCTAAATACTCTGAGAAGAAATGAGTCGCCAATAGTAATAAATAATCTGCTAAGTAATACAAGAGTCCATATTTATATATTATATATTTTTCATATACATATTGTAAATCATTTCTTATTAATTTCTCTTTTTTATCTTTCTTTTTCTTTTTTGTTAATTTATTATAATTGAACTCATATTTCTTATATTACTATTATCATATATTTCTATCATAAGTTATCTCATATCTATATGACATCTAATCACATAATCTCTACACCTTTACTAATAAGCATGTCATAATTGGTTAGTTCTATCAATCACATCATGTCATATAGAACATCAACAATGCAAAAAGTGCTAGTAGTAGTAGGGAGATCTGTATTGCCATTTCATAACTTGATAAAACTAATGCTAATCATGTTTAGCATATCATGTGTTGAGCTCATCATATATAGTGGAATCATGAAATAAAATATAGAATTTTTTATTTTTTATTCTTTTTTTATTCAAGATATTTAACCCAGTGATAATTTACATCATATTATAAGATACTATTTCATTTATTTATCTTTTTATCTTCTATGTTATTTCTATTATGTAGTGTTTTAATTACTCAATGTCATAAAAGCATTGATGTATAAAAACATGAATGCAAACATGAGACTTATATGTCATACTTGAATTCTCAAATAATTATATCTACTATATTATCATCTATTTGAAATTACATGGATTCCAAAAATCTATCTTTTTTCGGTCCTTTCTTTTTTTTTCATTTCTTACAAGGAAATTCATTCATAACTCATAAGGATCAATGGTTTTAATATCCCAAACTATTTTACTTCAGTTTCTTGAAATTCTTTAGATTGTATGTATCAATAATAAAGAAATTGCATTTAGATATTGATCTTACTAGTTCATTTTTTGTGCTTGCAGCAGTTAAAATCACCTCTAAGTTCTTTTATCATAGTTTCTCACACTATTCTTGCTTTCATTTTTTGGATTTAAGCTACTACAACAATTTAAACAAAATATTCCTTAGTTATGGCTTCTCTCACTTTCCCTTGTTTTTTGCAAGTATAGCAGTAGTCTTTCTACATCATAATTATCCAAAACAGAAATTCTTTTCTTAATGTTTAATTGAAGCTGTAGCTCACTTTAACTAGAGTTTCCCATTCCTTGTTTGGCAGAATGCCTTTTTCCCACTAAGCATCAGCTTGCTACAACACTAGCCCTTATTGTCTTGTAAAAATTCACAGCATTCATTTCCTTTAGGAAAGAAAATAGAAATACAAAGCTGAGCTCTCTTGGTAGCACAAGTATTACCAAAAACTTCTCCTAAATTTGTTTATTGTCAGCTCACCTGCTTTGGCTGCCTTGCTTCATTCAGCATTGCAATTAACTTGTGTTGCTGATTTTGATTTTGTTTCTCTTTTCTTGTTCTTTTGCCCTTCTTTCTTCTTCTTTCTTCATTTTCCTATCCCTGGTTCCTTTTCTTTATTAAGGTCTTCTCCCAAGCAGTTGATTCCTTCGCAAACCTTCTCAAGTGAGGGTCACAAATGTTCTCGAGGTTGACCCGAAAAAAAGGGAATAAGGGAGGAAGAAAAATGCGGTTGTTACTATTGCTAAATAAATAATAGAAAGTATTTTTATAATTCAATAACTTCTAAAATTAATTAAAAATAAAGGAGAGTTTAAAAAATTTTTCCACAAGGATCATAAGCTTCAATTTAGAGACGTAATCAAGGGAGAACATTCATCGAAAACCTTGGTTGCATATTATTTTTGAATGGAAGTGATTCAAAGGTATGTCTTGTGGAGGAATTTAAGAATCTTGGAAGAGGAGATGGAAACATTGTTGAGAACATAGAAAATGGTATCATTGTCGGAGAGGTGGAGTCCTGTTATGACAAATGGTATTTTAAGGATCTTATAAATATGTTATAATAATCCACTAGCCTAACTTATCCAAACTTGATCAACCTTTTCTTTTAATTAAATCTACTAAAATTAGACTTGCTTATTATTGGCATACTTATGAACCTGCATGTATTATCAAAAATCTTGAAGGAACTTGTTGAGAATTAGAGCAAAATGCATACTTATTAGCAATTTATGAAGGGAGAACATTCATTAGGCACCTTAGTTATATCTTATTTTTAGTAAGGGCATTATGAAAGACTTAAATGGAAGTGATTTAAATGATTGTCTTGTGGAGGACTCTAAGGAAGCTTTGATGAGAGATGAAAACATGATTAGGATTGTAGAAAATGACATCATTATTGGAGAGGTGGAGACAGGCAGATGCTGATTAGAACAAGGAGTACTTTAAGAATATTATAAATATTCTAAGATACTCCACAAGTCTATCATACCCATACCTTGTGTTTTAATTGAATATGCTAAGTTTGGACCTATTTATTATTGGAATACTTGTTGACTTGCATGCTTTATGATAAATCTTGAAGGAACCTAAAGAGAATTAGATCATAACTCAGATTTATATGCAACTTACTCCCTTATTTATGTATAACATGATGTATTAATGTTTGTTAGTTAGAATTTTTGAAGTAGCTAGTTATTTTACAGTAAATCTTCATCTTTTAGTTGCTTAAGTGTTCATTATTGCTAATGAGATGTTTTGTTATTTGATATGGATGTTGACATTAACAAGTTTTTAAGCAAACATACTGCATAGTTTATCTCTTTCTTAATCAAATCTTCATTATTGAATAAATTAATACACTTAAGTTGGATTAAGTGTAGCTTAGGAGAGTGAGGCACTACCAAATGACACTTAGGCTTAGAGTTTGAATTTAATGCTTGCTTATTCACGTGCTTTAATTATTTACGGAAATTAGATTACAGTTTTTGCCATAATGATATTTGACTTTCTAGTCTGCTCTTTTTTTCCCCTGTTATGAATTTTTTGCTTTTTACTTGACCTCAAGGCATGAACTTCTTTCTTTAACCAAGCATTAACATAAGTATATAGTTAAACAATTACTTTTGGTTGGCCTGCTTTAAATGGATCAAGCATAGTGCTTGTTTCTGGCAAATTCTTTTTGGTACTTTGCATATCTACTTGTAGTTGTATAGAATTTTGTTCAATTTGAAATACTTCTATAAAATTATTGTCTGAATTTCTATGAATACTCTACAGAATTTTATATTTCACTTGACCTTTATCTTGAGTACTATGATCTAGTTGATACTATGCTTTTTTTAATAGCTTTAACTCATTTTTCTATGATTTTGTTGTTTCTTCATAAAGCATCATCATATTGTCGAAAGGAGGGATAATAGAACAAGGAATAAAACTAGATAATTTTTAGGAAAAAAAGATGCATAGAAAGAAGGAAGATTCAATGTTGAAAACTTGTTAATCTCTCTTACATAATAGATAAAAATGCACGGATTTAAACCTTTACGGTTTTGTTTAAATTTTAGATTGTTTATTTCAATTAAATAAAATCATTATTTACAAGCTCTGAATTTTGTTATTGCCACCTTGATTGGAAGTTCTTGATTATAGGCTTATGTGGAGTTTGATGCTAGGGAGAATGAAGATCTGTATCAGAAAGTAGTAGAGTCATAAAAGAGATCTTGAAACTATTATAAGGTCTGTTTAAGCACTTCTTATGCCCAAACATATGATAAAAATATTTTTGTGCATTGAGTTTTTTTTACTGAAAATTCCAAATTCAATATTATATCGCAAAAATTAAATATTGTTTAGGGCATGTTTTACTCTTTGTCCAGGTTAAGTTTTTTGTGACTTGGAAGTTGAGTTCAATTCATGAAACCCTTATGTTATTTAGGGTAATGCGTGCCTAAAACAGCTTCTTCCTATATTCAATTTTTTGGGAACTTATATTATGCCCTTCTATTTGGTATTTTTCTGTTGTAATGTGGTAGGATGAGTCATCCTATCTCCTCTTGAGCAAATATTTGGTTTGTTGCATTGTGGCATTTCAAACATTTAATCACTAATGTGGTGTTAATTTCAGTGAAGCTTAAAAGTGCCAATTTATGTTTGTAATTGGTATATAGTGACATGCATTTGGTTATTTAATATATCTGTATTAGTACTTTTATGTTTATTGTGATATGCATTACCATGATCTAAATGTTTTTAGTCAGGCAGCTATTTTAACGAACTGATTATGATATTGACCAGAAAGCACAATTCTTATCCTTGTTGTCTTGGACCTGTGAGTCATGGTATAGGTTACTGTAGATGCAGACTTGGTCAATTTGACAAGGCTCGACAAGCCTTTCATCGAGTGCCTGATGTAAGTTAGATTTAATTTGTAGTATAAATTTCATGACATGCCCTGTATATTCTTATATTCCATTTTTACATGTTTCCATTGTGTAGTTAGATCCAGAAAATATTGATGCTCTTATGGCTCTTGGAATTATGGAATTGCAAACAAATGAAGGTGAGATCGTACTTGTCGATCTAGGAGGTAGCATAGGCAGTTCATTTTTTTGTTTATTCATAATAAGGTGGGTTTGGTTCACTAAAATTTTGTTTTCATTGATGGCTAATTCATCTTAATGTTATTTGTTTGCTGTTGATGGTCTTCAAAAAGGAATGCTGAAGATGCAAAGAGATTTTGAAATAAATCTATATTGTTCAATGGCATGAAATCATTTTGCAAATCATTTCTTCTTTATTGGTCAACATTTTCTTATTGAATAGTTAATTGAGACAGCACTGTCTGTAATTAATCATGGATTGATGAGAGCTCATTCCTGCTATAATTTGGCAAGATCATAGCACAGCAAGGTATGAACAGTGCCATATCCATGATGTTTATATTATCAACCAATCTTGTTTATACTCTTAACACCATGCTTGATCATTGGTCTTAATGATTGAGCCTTTATGTACTCTAGTATATAATATGCTCTGTTTCTTTTTGTTTGTCTTAAATCTTGTTGTATTTGATTGCTTATTAGGGTGATTTTGAAAAGGTTGGGTGGTATTACATGGCTTCTATCAAAGAAATTAACAAGCCTCAGGAGTTTGCTTTGCCATTTTATGGTGTGTTCATATATATGCTCACTGCTTTTTGTCTTCAATAGTGTTATATTTTTGAAAGAATTGTGTACATGAAAAAATATTGCATGCCATTAACATTGCATTAGGATATTCAAAATTTTACTTTTTGTGGCATTGTATTTAACTATTTCTTAACGAAATAATTTTATCATGGCCTGCCTTGGTGATGAAAATTTCCTATAACAGTTATAAACTAAATAGTTTTTGTTGTTCAAATTCCTGTTGTATGTGAGTAGTCTTTCTTTGATTTTTCTTACCAACCATTCTTTGGAAGTGATCTCATTGAAATGATAGGAACAAGAACAATTAGAACCTCTTGGATGCATTCAAGTTTATTTTATTTTAGAGTTGAGTGCATACAGTGATGTTTAACCCATCCAAGTTGGCTTGGCATTTTTAAAAGAAATTTACTAAACTTCATTGGTTAACAAGTGATAATCACGTGTTGTGTTTAGGCGCACGTCAGGAGCAAGCTCAGTAAGTAAGGGAGAGTAGCTCTCGTTCGAGCAGACAGAGGGGATAGAGACAAGTAAGAGGCTAAAACTGTCGTGAAACAAAAAAATGGATGTCATATTTACATTTGCCTTTTTTTATTGCAAGAGAATCAATATTTTTTTTTTTACGTGATTTTGTTATTTCAAAGCTTATTTTTATCATGGGCCGGCTTGAGATAAGTTTCTATTATTGTTTAACCAGACTGGTGTGCTAAGCAACAGACAGAAGCAGCACTCGAAGGCAATGCCACTGGCTTCCAAAAGAGCAAGAGCAGCTCATTCTCTTCAAGAGAAAAAAGAGAGGCAAAGGCAAGGTTGTAAGTAGCTTAGGAGAAGGAAAGCATGGAAGTGAAGCTGGGGAACTCCAATCGGTTTCAACAATCTGGGTTCGCATTTTTTGGTAGGACCTATATCTTTACTTAGCTTCCCTTTTATCATTCTGATAAGTTTTGAAATCGTTAAAGATATATATGCATTGTATGAAGCCAATTATTATTGATTAAGATTTTGACTTAATTAATATTTTCCCCTTAAAGTCGTGTAAAGGATGTGTAAACCAAGGCCGCCTTGTAACAATGTTTTGAATTTCATTTAACTTTTATATTCAACTTCTAGTATTACAATGATGTGGAGTTTTTTAAGTTTCAAAGTCTAGAAATTTTTATGTGAATATGACGAAAGACTTAAGTTAATAGAATAGATGTAAAGACACTTTTTTAAATCATAATGAAGGATAAATGATAAAAAAAATTGTTCATCATATTTGTTTAGTATTTGAATTTTTAGCTTGCGGTTCTTTAAGTATTAGATAAGTAATATAACAAAATTATTTTGTATATTTGAGGATGAATGGTGTCAATGTGGTGTTTTTAATAAAAAAATTTCATATTAAAAGTAATTTTTTTCTAGTAGAGGTTGAGAATAAATCTTAGTTGCCATATTATTAGAATGATTTTTTGTATTTTGTTAGATTTAAGTTATAAAATAAAAAATATTGAATGATATTTTTTTTATTTTCAATGTTGATTATATTTTTGAAAGTTATATTTTTGATAAGCACAAAAATCATCATTCTAAAGTTTTAGAAAGTTATGTAGTCTATTGAGTTAGTTCATGTTGATATTTGTAATAAATGAATATTTTATTTTAAAATAAAAATGATATTATTTATTATTTAGTTATGACCTTATCAATATGAGTTAGATATCTTTTGTAGTTTATAAATTAAAGGTATTTTAAAAATATAAGAATTTGAAGGTCTTATAAAAATAAAAAATGGGCCCAATATAAAAATTATTTAAACTAATAGGGAAGAAAAATTTTTATTTAAAGAATTTGATTTCTTGCACAAAAGCATGAAATTCATAAAGAATTGTTCATTAGAAAAGTACAAAAATAAAAAAAAATTTTAAAAAAAGAATAATAGAACAATTTTTGAGATTACTTATATTAAACGAGAAAAAAATTATAAAATAAATTTTTAACAACTATTACTATTTTTTTTATATTTATGCTTTGATAACTTTAAATGAATATAACTTGATTATAAAGAGTAAAAAAATATATTTTTTGTTTTTTCCTGAAATATAAGATTTTTTTGTCACTGATATTATTAATCTATTATAATAAAATATTTCTATGTGATTATTTATTCCTTATGAACAAACATCCATATATTTATTTTTTCAATAAATTATATTTTCTTTCTTTCATCTTTCTCAATGAGCAAATATAAAAAAACTAAGCTTTGAAAGACAGTTTATTTTGGAGTGTCATTATCTTCAATATTGCTATGAGGACCAATTATTGTAGACCAATTTAAGGAGAATTTTTGATTTTAACGAAGTTGAATCTATGGATACATTACTCATACTTGTTCACCAGTCATCATCAAAGTAGACGATTTCATAAAAATAGTTTAATGAAGGACGATAGCTTTTTGGCTATGTCCAACGCACCATCCGTCATGTATCCACCAATATCCAAAGCATCCACCATTCCCACTTGCTTCACATGTCGCAAAACAAAAGTTAGAATGTCGCCTCCCTACTATGCATGCTCGCTCGAGTATTCTTCGCTACTTGCATCAAAAGCTCCAACCATGCCGATGTTATCACCTACCACCTTTGTCCTCCGAAAGCACAAGAATCAGGTGTGCAAGCACTCACGCTATCTGAAACAGAGATGGATATGTGATCCATTCTATAGGTTTGTTCAGCATCAACCTACACGCCATCCCCTCAACCTCATCATCGCTGTTCACAGTCGACATCAAATCCTCTTCATGCCATTCAATGAATTGTACCATAACATAGCAAGCATGCCAGTAAATCAGCGGGCTCGCTCATCCCATGGTTGCCATTATCTCTGGTCGGATCAACACCAGATACAACATATAGTCGGACTAGCACGTGCATTCCTACATCCCGTGCCAAGTGCTCTTCTTCACTCTTAACCCTTAGACTGTGGTTGAGTTTCATGAGGATGATGCAATGGGTGTAGCTCCTGGGGCTTCCAGTGGTAGCATAGCTGTGTCACAATGTGCCACACAAGAACTTGCTGATCGACTGACAAGCTTTCTATGAAATTAAGGAATGTAGGGACAACCCATATAGGGGCATCAACTTGCTGGAGTGCAGCGAGCCCTACCTTATCATTGAACTGCCCGCACGATATTTGTAAGTGTTTCTGAGCATGTACAATGAGGAGCTCTAGAAGTAGTTGATTGCCTTTATTAACTTCTATGAATACGAAGTTTAGCATGAAAATCCACTAATCCAGCTCGACAACAATACCGTTGCCTCCTGAAATGCTCTGATAGGTCGTCTAAGTTTGGATTCTATTCTACGTGCCCATTTGTTTATCCTCCTGTTCTTCTGATTATCTGGTGATACATGTTCCTTTGGCTGTACTGCTGCATTCTTGAAGAAGTTGGGGATCATGTTGAGTTGCGACATCTCTGAAGGCCTCCATCTTCTTTCACGCCACAATCTTCTCCTTATTCTGAGATTGAGCTGGGCAAGAAGCAAACCCCACTTGCCCAGTTTCTTAAATTCGAGAAGGAAAATCACTGGCTAGTCGAAAAGCAGGAACATTAGAGAAGCCACAATATCAAGACATATGGAAGGTCCAGGCATGGCATAAGTGATCGTGACTTCACTACAGTCAAAGCCAGGCTTTGGGGAGAAAATGGACAACAAGAAAGCGAGAAGAATACCGGAGGAGCACATCACCATGAGGATGATGCAGACACGTGAGCAATTAACGATGCCCTTTTGTACATCTTATCATAGGCATAGCCGAGTTCCATGTTTGTCAGGCCCAAAACTTTCTTTACAGTCATCTCCTTCAACATGTCTCCGATTACCTTGTATAGCTCCACAAGTGGAATAACATCCACGAAGAAAGGCTTGCAAACCGAGTACATATCAAAAGCTCCTTTTAAAGCATTCAATTCGCCTTTTTCATTTTCTTCATGCACACGTGCTACCATTATCCTACGGTTGGAAAAAATCTTGTTTAATTGACTTTGCTTGCTTGAAATGACCACGGAGTTGCGAAAACAGTTAGTGCTGACTCTGTAGAGCAAGTAAGACCGCTCTACGTACTTGATGATGGAGACAAAGAATATAAGCAGTGTGGGAGCGAGCAGGAGGTTACATGGAAGAGATCGGAATAGAACATAGACGGCAATGATGAGCTGATAGGAGAGGGCAAGAAGGTGTCGAGCCCACAGCTCATTGTCCTCCATGGAATAGGCGGTGATGGTGTCTTGGCCACCAAGATGAAGCTGAAGGAAAGGTGCTTAGAATGCGAGGATGGCACTGTTTATATTGTCATCCATGATGCTGCTTAGCTGGTCAAGAACGAAGTCGGCGACCGAGTTGACCAAAAGATAGTTGCTCCAAACAGCCATTCTTATCCATTCCATCAATGCTGAGGTGTTTCTCAAATGTCCAAGGAAGATAAGCCAAATTTGTATTGCAAGGCTTACCTTATCAAAATACGTACATCCCACTTGCTCCAGATTTTCTTATATTTTCTCAAAATATCCATTAATTTTGTGTCTTTTTGAGATCAACTGATTGCAGAAAGTAAAAATAATTTCACTTTCTCCATTTGTTTCGATCTCCCTATTCCATTTTCTAGTAGGTGAGTGTGAATATATATTTGACAGGGAACCCAAGCAAGTTTGAAGCAATAGCCAAAACATGATCAACTTTCTCGTCTCAAAAGAGCACGAAATATATATTTATTTAGGGGACACCTCCGATTTATAATTGACACGCAAAGGTTAAATAAATTCCTTACTTGTGTTGGAGACCGCTAGATAGTTAACATCCTTTCCTTGATGCTTTTCAATCTTTCTTACAATCATTCTAAAAAACTTACATCATCGATGATTCAAACCTTTGCAACTCTCCTCTATGGCACAACTTTGCTTCTCAGTTTTCTTATATGAAAAAGCTCATTGGATTGGGCCTACTAGACTTCTTTATAAGCGGAGACAACAAGGTCGTGATGACCTTAACTCTTCAAAGCTCACTATTCAATTAAGCTTGGGAAGTTAGGGCAGTTAAAATCATATTTTATCCTACCCATACCATGAAAATCTTATTCCTCATGAGTTTCAACATGTCATTTTTATAAAATACCTAAATATTCTTTTATTTACAAATATATCATCTTATTTAATATTCTTCTATAACAATATCTAGAAATTACATAACATATTGCCATTAAGGTTGTAGAGGCAAATATTATTTATTTGTATTAGAGTACTGTATACGTGATTTGTTCATGCCATACAAGATGCTCAACATATTGTACGTTAGGTTATAAAAATTAAAAAACCAACAATAATATAGGATTAGTCGTAGAGTGGTTTTACCAAAAACATATAATTGAATGAATTTAATGTATGGTATGCTATTAAAACATTTTACAAAATATATAATACATTAAGTATAAAATATGGCATGCTAATGCTATAATAGGGGGAAAAATAAAGATGATAATTTGAGTGAAATAATCATAAGAAATATGGTGTGTGTGTGTGTGTGTGTCTATATATATATATATATATTTAAAAAATTATTTGGTCATAAATATGCATGCTTATACTTGTAAAAAATAAAAAAAATTGAAAAAGATGTTTTCATCCTAAATTCAATAATTAAAACTTGTTATTATAATATATGCATAATATTAAATTAATATAAAAATATTTCATAATTAAGATATTTTTGCATATTATTTATTATTTTTTTACTCTTACATAGAATATGATTTTTCTAAGAAGTTGATCATTATTTTATTAGTATTTCATTTTATATTTTAATAAAATTTATATTTCATGATATGCATGATAATATATATGCTTTCATGAAATAATGCATACAAAAATAGAATTTATTTATTGTGATATCTTAAATTTTGCTCTATATGATATATTACAAATCTTAAGATTTGATTGATATAATTGTAATTATGAGACTTTAAATAACAATAAAATTATTTTTTTAAATAATACATTTATTAATTAAAAGAAATTAATAATAATTTTTTTTGAGAAGTGTGCCATACTTTTAAATTAAAATTTTATTAAAGCATATAATTAAAAAGAACTCTCTTTAAAGAATATAATTGTAGTGTACTAATAATGTTTTATGACCTGATTTAAATTTCCTAATCTAGAAAATGGAGGCATGCATAGCAAGCTGGAGGATTCGTCCCGTCTTTGGCTGGTAGAGTCTCACTTGCTACCTCTGTGCTCAACGCCATTCCCACGTATGTTCTCAGACACTACACTGTGCCGGCGGGTGTCATCGACGAGATCGAGAGGCACGTGAGGAGCTTCTTGTGGAATGGAGCAAGCAACTCTCATATGATCCACTATGCGCCATGGAGCTGTGTTACACTTCCAAGGAATGCGGGCGGCTTGGGGCTGAGGGATTTTCGCGTGTGGCAGCGTGTTCTGATGATGAAACAGTGCAAACGGTTGTTGTGTCACGAGGAAAGCCCGTGGGTTGACATCTTCAGGAGGAAGTACTGGGGCAATTTGGCGACTTCAAGGATTCCGTGGAACATATCCCAATCGGGCAAGCTGGTGCTTGAGGCAATGCCGACGGCAGTGACGGTGTTCGTTTGGAGAATTGGTGATGGTAAGGAGGCGAGATTTGAGGAAGACAACTGGCTTGGCTTCCTCTCGATCTGTATGTGGCCGACGCTGATCAATATGGAGACGGTCTAGCCAGCGAGGGTGGCGGATTGTATCAATGATGACGGCGAGTGGGATGTTCACAGAATTCGGGCTTGGGCAAGTGCTCTACTCCTTGACAGAATCCTTCATTTGCACAGGGCGAGATCCTCTGCTCCCGACATGCTGGTCCAGGTGCACACGGAGGCGGAGGTGGTGGACAACGGCAGAATTTATTGGGACCTGAAGTGCAGAGAGGGAGATGGCCTTCCCACGGCGAGCTGGCAGGGTTCGGAACAGCTAAGGGGTCTCTGGAAGATTAAAACCTTGCCGCGGGTACGCCTGTTTCTTTGGAGGGTGGCGAAAGACTATCTCCCCACGGCGACGTGGCTGTCACGGAGGGGAATGGCTGAGAACCGAGGTTGTGTATGGGGCTACGAGGAAGAGGAGACAGCGCAACACATCTTTTGGAGTTGTCCGAAGGCCCAGGCTCTTTGGCAGGATTCCGCTGCACGGGACGCCGTGGATGCTGTACTTTTGGCGAGGGAAGTCAACGACGAGGTGGTCAACGACCCCAGCTGTGACTTCATCCGACAGCTTATGGATTTCATTGGTTCGCTGTCGGCAAGGTACGGGGTTGGTGTTACGCACGCTGCATTTCTGGCTACGTCGTTATACTATATATGGGGGAGGAGGAACGCGAAGAGACATAATGCTCCACCTGGCAACCTTGCGACGTTATTACGAAATGTGAAGATGGAGATCACTGCTGTAGTTGAGCAGTGCAACCTACATTCATCCATGTCCTGCGGGAACCCGTACAGTTCACCCAAACTGCCTGTAACCCATAGATGGGTTCCCCCCCCACTGGATGGATTAAAGTGAACTGTGACGCTGCTTGTGGTCTGGATTCTGCAGGTATTGGTGTATGAGCGAGAGACCATATGGGGAGGCCGATCCTGGTGATGGGGAAGAGGTTTGTTTCTCAGGCAAGTGAGGCGATGGAGGTCCAGGCAGTACTTGAGGCCTTCCAGCTATTGCAGAAGTTCCTGTCGCAGTTCCATGCTATTGGGATGCAGACGGATTCCATGACGGCGGTGCTGACGATCTGAAAGCTAATTGCCAACGCACCTGTGGTTGGACCTATTGCTGAGAATATACGTTGTGCTAGTGATCTGGACACCCTTACTATAACACATGTATACAGGGAAGGTAATCAGCCTGTCGACTGGGTGGCACGTGCTGCTTGCCGAAACGACTTCGTTTGGAATAGTGGGACCTCATATCACAAGCCGCTCATCAAGCTGTTGCTGGTAGATTACATGTTCGATCCTCCGTGAGGATAGCACCTATTAGTGTACTTTTGTTGGGCTTGTGCCCCTTTTGAATATCAAAAAAAAATAATGTTTTATGACCTACATAATTAATTGCAATTTTTTGAATAATACACATATAAATATATATATTAGGAATATTTAAATGAAAAATAATACTTTTTTAATTTAAGCCAATTATCTTTAATAAGATTAGTGTTAAATAAGTTATTACTAAAAGTTTTAGGTAGTTTAGAGATGTAGCTAAAAAGAAAAATGGAGGGAGAGAAGGAGAAAAAGAGAAAATAAAGAGAACAAGGAAGAAGAAAGTTTCAATTCAAGAGGTCAACAAGAAATAGAAGAAAAGAATTATGTTGGTCATAAAGAAAGCAACAATGATGACAAAAAGGAGACTTACTATTACTATAAAAATAAAGAAGGGGAAGAACGTACTAGAAAGCTACAACAATGAGTGAAGGTGGGGCAAAAAAAGTTGAAATTATATTTTTTATTGAATTTATTCACTTTTATAATTTAATTAGAGGGTATATTTTACTGTATAAGAATGTTATGATAATTAATTATGGGGGTTTAGAGTTTTCTTATAGTAAAATATAGTTGAATTTAAGCCTTATGATTTTTTTGGAGGTGAGTCTACTATACGATTAGACTCAATATACAATATGATTATCAATAATTTGTTAGGGAGTTAATAAACATATCATACAATTAAAAGAATATGTAATACAATTAGAGTTAAGTTGGTTCAAGAAGAAAGCTTATTGTGTGGTCCAACAATGTCTTCATATCATAGTTGGAGTGATCATACTGTACCATGGGATTCTCATACAATATGATTAGATAAAGGTCAAAGAGTAAGATGTGCTTCTGATAACCAAATATAGGGAGTTGAAGGAATCATATTGTTTGATGGAGAGGCCATATAATACAATAAGCGAAAAACTAATGACAATGATTTAGTGAGATGCAAATTATACAACACAATGGGGAAATCATATAGTTGATGTTTTTTAGTAGAGAAAGTAGAGAGAATGCTTTGTGTTTGATGAGTCAAGCATAAATGTTTATATCTAATATGGGCTTGGTTTAAGTGAAATTATTAATATTCAATTAAGTCAAAAAATGAATATTAAATGTCTAAAATAGTGGTCTTCAAGACTCTTAGAGTGATGGCAAGCTTCAAGGAAGTTGAAGACATGCACCAAAATCTTTATACTACAATATCTCTTTATTTTTCTTGAATTTGATTGGTCCAAAATTTTAGATGATGTGGCATACTAGTAGTATTAATGTTTGAAAATGTTATAAGTTTAATAATTTTTGAATTTTTATTTTTGGGCCAAGCATTATTGATGAAAAGTATAGACATTGGTATTTGATTTTTTTAAATTATTTAGGAATAACTTTTCATGAATTTCTTTTCATAGTCATTTAGGAACTATCATAATATAAAATTATTTTGGTATAGTTATATTCAAAATTTTGGCACAAAAATTATCACAAAACACTATAAAATTACTTTAGTCTCGAGAATTTTCACTGTAGCATTGGGCGGGTAGACTCGACCCAACGATTAGTCCATCCAGGTTTTAAGGATTTAAAAAATGAGAAAAAGTAAAAATAGTTTGATAGACCCAAAAAGGGCAAGAGAACCCCAAAGGCTGCAAGAAGAGCTGCTTAATAGAACAAGTGAGAAATCAGACCGCAACTTCTGAACGAAAAAAGTGCAAACTCAGCCCACAGATAAACCTAACTAGAGCAAGCACGAAATGAAGCCAACTAGGACCAAGTGATGAAACCTTGGACGAGGAAGAGGGAGCCAAAGCCAAAAGGCTCGAGAGAAAAATGATTCGAAAGTGTTATAGAGAGTAATGGCAATGACATTTGGACGATGTGAGACTAAACTTCCATTCGATTGTCAAAGAAGGCGGAAGGGCAGGCTCGAACGGAGTCAACCCCAAACGGCTCGAGAGACTAATGAACCGAAAGTGTTATAAAGAGCAATGGTGAAGACATTTGGACGATGTGGGACTAAACTTCCATTCAATTGTCAAAGAAGGCAGAATGGCAGGAGTGATCACAAGGCTTAGATTAATCAAGGTAAATTGTCATTATAACAGTGAAACACCAAGCAGGAGATTCTTAACTGAGGCAGATCTTCAAGAGGCTGCGGAACCACTGAAGTAAGTTTCTATTTTAGTTGATCACAGGAAACATTATTTTAAGACATTCAGGAATACCAACATGCGATCAAATGGCCCAAATCAAGGCTTCTTAGATACAACGGCCAGGATTGATCTCAAACGGTAAATTTGAGATTCGATCAGAAAGGTCCATTTTAGGCTCCAAATTGAACAGTGATTGCTTTGTGTCCGTTTCCCAAATAGCTACATCATTTTAGTGTCGTTAGGAGTGGATTTAGAGCTCAAATTAAGCTTTATAAATAAGGAAGGATGAAGAACTCCTAGAGGTTACCATTGCTAAGATTTCGAAGCTTTCAAATCACAATATCGAGCAGTTCCAAGTTCATACAATGCTTCCAAATTCACAAAGCAAAATCTACAAGAAGAAACCCAAAATTGGAGGTTTTTACATCAACTATTTTTCAATCTCTATTCCTACCTCTATTCGGTGTTATGTGTGCCTCATATTTCTCTTAAAATTGTCTTTGATTTTGCCAATTTTTTGTTTTTCTTTCTTTGGGGTTAGGGCATCCTAACAATTATGCAAAATCCTGGGGTTTGAGTTGAGCCCAAAAAAACTCAAGTAGGTTCGGGATTAGCCGTAGGTAAAATCCCAAGTAGCTTTAGGGTGAATCGTACGAAAAACCTCGTTTGTAATTTGGTGATTTTAGTGTTCTTTTCTAAACAACGATTTGGGGTGGATGTAGGCTCAATTTTGAGTCGAACTACCTTAAAAATCTTTTGTGTACTATTCTTTCTTATTCTTGCTTAAACATTTAAGTTTTAATTGAAACCAAAATTCGAAAAAAAATTTTATTTACCATAATTCACCCCCCCCCCCTCTTTTGGGATTGTCTTAAGCACTGGTATTAGAGTGGGGAATCCCAAATTACGTGAGCAGCACCATGTAGGAGATCCACTTGTGCTAGTGAAGACTTTCTCACATTCTTTGTTATTTTGTGATTTTTTTTATGGCTTCCACTTTGGTTGATATCGTGCAACCTTGTGTGAAGGTTGTTCTTTAATTTGGCCTCCCTTGTTTAATGGAGAATTTTACTTATATTGGAAAAACTGTTTAGAATTTTTATTCAATCTATCAATTTAGAATTATGAGAAGTTATGACTAAGCCTTGTGAACTTCTTAGAAAATCTTTTACTAATGAAGTCAAGCCCTTTAGTGAGCTTAATGTTGAGCATAAACTGTTGGCTCAATTGAATGCTAGGTCCTTGAACTATCTTCATTGTGAAATTTCCCCTAGTGAATTTACACAAATTATAAATTTGCATACGACATTTGAGTTGTGGAAAAAACTCGAAGTAACTTATGAGGGTGTCTTACAAGTGAAAGAGACGAAGATCAACATCCTTACCTATGACTATGAACTTTTTAGAATTAATCCTGGTTAGAGTATTAAATGTATGTTTTTAAGATTTAATGATGTAACAAATGGCTTGATAAATCTTGGACTGTTGAAGGGCATTCTCAAATGGTGACCTAGTAAGGAAAATTTTTAGAATCCTTCCAAAGGAATATGATCCCCTTGCACTCACTATTAAAGCAGCTAAAGATATCAACAAACTTTCATTGGATGAACTCCTTGGGGAATGTCTCACTGTAAAAATAGAGATGACTAGGAGACTTACAGAAGAGGCTTCTACAAGCAAGTTAAAGCATGAAAGGAAGAACGAAGAACCAATGGCCTCCAAAGCCACCAAATGTGATTAGGATTCCACTTCTACCTCTTCCATGGATTTGGAGGATGAGGCAAGCTTTCATGTTAATGGTTTAACAAGAACTTTGGCAAAAAGTTTTCTTAATAGGAAAGGAAAGAAGATGAGCAACACGGAGAGGAAGAGGCCACCAATTTATTTTGAGTATTGTCAAATCGGTCATATTAAACTGGAATGTCCAAAACTGAAGGACAAGCATATGAAAGAGGAAAAGAAGAAGAAGAAAAACCTGAAGAAAAAGAAATCTTTCCAAGCTACATGGAGTGCTTCCAAAGATTCAGATGTTTCATGCTCAACTAGAGGAGAAGAAGGGATGATTTGTTTCATGGCAAATGAGGCATCTTTAATATCTTCAAGTGAAGAAAAAGAAGAAAATAAGGTAAGCACTTGGACAAGAGATATTTTAGAAAGTAATTATATTGAAATTATGAATGCATTGATTTCTTTAATGAGTGCTCATAAAAAATATAAAAAGGCTTAGAAAGAAAAAGTTCAATTACTTGATTTTGTTATAAAAGAAGATGAAAAGAAAAGAATAGAAAATCAACATATATGCGATGAAAAGGCTTCCCTTATCATTGAGAATACTTCTTTAAAGCATGATATTTTACCTTTGAAAGAAAAAAATATGATATTTTGAGCATGCTAGTGTAAGAAAAACTTCACAAACTTTTTATGCTTCACATGCTTATTGTTCTTCACATGTCTTTAATTTTTAAAAACCTAAATACATAAGCATGCATAGGCCATCAAATATTGTTTGTTTTTATTGTTGTAAAACTAGACATACTATGAAAGATAGTTTTTTTAGAAGAAATATATATTCATGAAAAAAAAATTTAAGATGGATTGTTAAGAATGAGAACATGAAAGCTTCATTTAGTGCTCAACCTAAGCTTTCTTCGGTTCCTAAGAGTAGAAATTAGAAGACAAGAAGAAAATGTCTCCAAAATATTTGGAGACATTCTAAGATAGGTCTAGGACATTTATAAAGCTTAAATTGATGATTTAATTTAGTGGCATGTTTCTAATTATAGTTTACACCTTATACAGTCGAAACCAAGAAGAAAATAGAAATTCACATCTTGGGTATTCATCTATTAGAAAAGCATATAGAATCCTTAATCTAGAATCTCATATGGTAGAGGAAACAATATATGTTATGTTTCATGAGTCTATCCAATTAGTTATGAGAAGTATTTAGAAGATGAAATAAAATTAGTAAAGATCTTAGATTTGAATAAGAATGATGGAAAATTAGAAAACCATGAAGTAGAAAAAGAAAAAAAATAAGCTACATGGAGAATGGAAATTTGTAACCTCACATCCAAAGGATTTGATCATTAGGAGATGATTTACTAATTATTTAGATTTATGTTGATGATATTATTTTTGGTAGTACAAAAAAAGAAATTTAGAGAATTTGGAGATCTTATGACTAAAGAATTTGAAATGAGCATGATGGGTGAGCTAAATTTATTTTTCTTTGGATTTCAAAAAAGACAACAACTTCAAGGCTATGATTTAGAAGTTACACATATACCTATTAGAATTGATAACATTAGTAGATTAGTATTAGCCAAGAATCAAGTTCATCATTCTAGGACTAAGAACATAGATGTTATATATCACTTTATTAGAGGCCAAGTGGACAAAAGATTAACAGAATTAAGGAATGTTCCCATTAAGCTTGAATTGGTTAACATTTTTACCAAACCTTTGCCATCAGAGCATTTTCAAACATTGAGGGAACAATTAAGAATTTAAACATTTCTTAGGGTTCACTCCCTTTTGATGGTGTCAAAGGGGGACAATAGTTAGGATTTAGGGGGAGCATGTTAATTCTTAATTTCCTCCTTAAAAATTTATTTTCATTTTCTTTGTCACATTTTTGTATTTAAAACATTTGTCTTGCCATTATTAAAAGGTGGAGATTGTTAAACCCTTGTCTTTGATGAGTTAAGCCAAATGTTTATATCTCATATGGGCATACTTTAAGTGAAATTGTTAATATTCAATTAACTCAATCCATGAACTTTAAATGTCTAAAATAGTGGTCTTCAAGACTCTTGGAGTGATAGCAAGCTTCAAGGAAATCGAAGTCATGCACCAAAATCTTTATGCTTAAATATCTCTTTATTTTTTTTGAATTTGATATGTCCAAATTTTGAGATGATGCGGCACAGTAGTAGCATTAATATTTAAAAATGTTATAAGTTTAATAATTTTTGAATTTTTATTTTCAGGCCAAGCATTATTGATGAAAAGTATAGACATCGATATTTGATTTTTTAAAATTATTTAAGAATAATTTTTCTTGAATTTCTTTTCATAGTCATTTAGGACACATGTAATACTATCATAAGATAAAAAATTTTTGGTATACTTATATTCAAAATTTTGGCACAAAAATTCTCACAAGACACTATAAAACAACTTTACTCTCGAGAATTTTCACTGTAGCATGGGGCGGGTAGACCCGACCCGATGGTTGGTCCATCCAGGCTTTAAGGATTTTAAAAATAAAATAAAGTAAAAATTGTTTGATAGACCCAAAAAGGGCAATAGAAGCCCAAAGGACACAAGAAGAGCTGCTGAATGGAACAAGTGAGAAATCAACCTGCAACTACTGAGCGAAATAAGGGCAAACTCATTCAGCAAAGAAAGTTGACCAGAGCAAGCACGAGATCAAGCTAACCAGGACTAAATGATGTAATCTTGGTCAAGGAAGGGGGGCCCTAAGCCAAACGGCTCGAGAGAAAAAAAGAACTGAAAGTGTTAGAGAGAGCAATCGCAAAGACATTTGGGCGATGTGAGGCTAAACATTCATTTGATTTTCAAACAAGGCCGAAGGGCAGGCGCGATCGGATCCAACCCCAAACGGCTCGAGAGACTAATGAACTGAAAGTGTTATAAAGAGCAATGGTGAAGACATTTGGATGATGTGGGACTAAACTTCCATTCAAATGTCAAAGAAGATGGAAGGACAGGAGCGATTGGATGACTTAGATTAATCAAGTTAAATTGTCATTATAATTGTGAAATGACAAGCAGGAGATTCCAAACTAAGCCAGATCTTCAAGAGGATTTGGAACAACTACAGTAAGTTTCTCTTTTAGTTGATCACTGGAAACATTCTTTTTATACATGAGGGACAACCAACATGCGATCCAATGGCCCAAATCAAGGTCGCCTTAATCCAATGGCCAGGATTGATCTCAAACGATAAATTTGAGATTCAATCAAAAACTTCCATTTCAGCCTCCAAATCAAATGGTGACTACTTTGTATCCGTTCCCAAACGACTAATTCATTTTAGAATCGTTGGGAGTGGATTTAGAGCTCAAATTAAGCTCTATAAATACGGAATGATGAAGAACTCCTAGAGGTTACCATTGCTAAGATTTCAAAGCCTTCAAATCATAATATCGAGCAATTCTAAATGCATATGGTGCTTCCAAAGTCACAAAGTGAAAGCTGCAAGAAGGAATTCGAAATTGGAGGTTTTTGCTTCAACTATTTTTCAATCTCTATTCCTCCCTCTTTTCGATATTGTGTATACCTCATATTTCTCTTAAAATCGTCTTAAGTTTTACCAATTTTTTGTATTTCTTTCTTTAAGGTAAAGGCATCCCGACAATTGTGCAAAAGCCTATGGTTTGAATTGAGCCCTAAAAAACTCAAGTAGGTTCGAGATTAGCTGTAGGCAAAATCCCAAATATGTTTGAGGTGAACCATTCGAAAAACCTCGCTGGTAATTTGGTTATTTTATTGTTCTTTTCCTAACATCGGTTGGGGGTGGATGTAGGCTTGATTTTGAGTCGAACCATCTTAAAAATCTGGTGTTCTATTCTTTCTTATTCTTGCTTAGAAGATTTATCTGTTAATTGAAACTAGAAATGGACATAAAAGTTTATTGACCACAATTCACCTCCTCTTGTGGGATTGTCTTAAGCACAAAGAATTTCATTTTCTTGAAACATTATCCTCTTGTTATATGAATATATAGTTCCATTGGAATGTGTAGGGTGTTCAAGATACTTATTGGATATTGGTTCATCAAATTATTTAGTGTCATTAATACTTTATGTTTGGTGGCTTAGGTATTAGTTTAAGACCTTGTACCTAAATGGATAATTTGGATAATATTGTAAGTGTTTTGTCTAGGAAAGTAAAGCTATTATGTTATAGTAAAGTTTATGGGAGAGATTGTTATAATCCTTTATCCAAACTAGATATGGTTGTCTTGACAATCAAGTATGTTATCCTTGTAAGTGTCAAATATATGACCCTTAATAACCAACTTCTTGAGGATGTTGGATGCTTTTGATTACTTCATTAAATAGCTTAGTTAACTTGTCTAATAATTGAATCCAATTATTAATCTCAATGTTATCAATTGTTTCGTTACCAATCAAGTTTGCCTCTTTGCAACACATGTACAACAATGCAATCTTGGTTCTTGATTTGCATAAGATTGGAGGGTAGTTGTGGTGACCAAGCTTGGCATTTTTGGGATCGGGTGTCACATTCTCTATTTTTTATTTTTCTTAATACTCTAATTTTGAAATGTACTTTTTATAAAAAATTAAATAAATACATTATGTTTCAAAACATTTGGTATGCTCACATATCCAAAACAAATTAAAAAATATGCCTAACCTTCGAAATCAATTTTATGTGAAGACAAATATATGAAACAAAATAATGATCGTATTACAATAGACAATTAACATGTTCAATAAAACAAAGTAGATGTCTAACTTATTGTAAAACGTTTGAGGCATAGCGAATAAGAGGGGATGAGCGAATTGTTTATTCAAGAAAATTTTCATTTCCAAAAATTATTTCTACATCTTCATCTTTTTTTACTTCTTTTTCTTCTTCTTCTCCTTCTTCCTCCCTTCTCCTTCTCCTCCTTCTCTCTTTCCTTCTCCATCTTTTTCTACTCTTTTTCTTCTTCTTTTTCTTCTTCTTCTTCCTTCTCTTTCTCCTTCTCCTTCTCCTTCACCTTCTATCTCTCCTCCTTCTCCTTCTCTGTCTCCTTCTTCTTCTTCTTCTTCTTCTTCTTCTTCTTCTTCCACTTCTTTTTTATCTTCTTCTTTTTCCTTTTCTTCTTCCTCCTCTTCTTCTTCTTCCTCACCTTTCTCATCTTTCTCTTCTTTTACTTCTAACTTTTCTTCTTCTTTCTTTTCTTATTCTTGTTCTTCTTCTTCTTCCTCTTCTTCTTCTTCTTCTTCTTCTTCTTTTTATTCTAATTCTTCTTTTTCTTCTTCTTCTTTCTCCTCCTCTACCTTTCCTCTTCTTCTTCTTCTTCTTCATCTTCTTCTTCCTCCTCTTCTTCTTTTGATTCTTGTTGTTGTTGTTGTTGTTGTTCTTCTTCTTCTTCTTCTACTACTTCTACTTCTACTTCTTCTTTTTCTTCTTCTTCTTCTTCTTCTTCTTCTTCTACTTCTACTTCTTTTACACTTACTTCTTCTTCTTCTTCTTCTTCTTCTTCTTCTTCTTCTTCTTCTTCTTCTTCTTCTTCTTCTTCCACTTTTACTTCTTCAAATTCTTCTTCTTCTTCTTCTCCTTCTTCTCCTTCTTCTTTTTGTTCTTCCACTTCTTCTTCTTCTTCTTCTTCTTCTTCTTCTTCAACGTTTTCCTCTTCTTCTTCCCCTCTTCTTATTCTTTGTCATTTTCTTCTTCTTCTTCTTCTTCAATGTTTTCCTCTTCTTCTTCCCCTCTTCTTATTCTTTGACATTTTCTTCTTCTTCTTCTTCTCCTTCTTCTTGTTCTTCTCCTTTTTCTTCTTCCACTCTCTCACCCTAATTTTCCTTCTATTTTTTCTTCTTCATCTTCTTCTTTTTCTTCGTCTTCCTCCCTATCTAATTCTCTTTCTTGTTATCATTCTCCTTCGCCTTCTCCTTCCCCTTCTCATTCTCTATCTCTTTATCCTTCTTATTCTCATTCTCCTTCTCCTTCTCTTTCTCCTTCTCCATGTCCTACTCCTTCTCCCTTTTCTCCTTCTCCTTCTCCCTCTGTTTTTCCTTCATCTTCTTCTCCTCTCCTTGTTCACGATCTTCTTCTTCTTCTTCTTCCACCTCCTCCACTTCTTCTTCCTCTTCTTTGTCTTCATCTTCATTCTCTTTTTCTTAATCTTCTTCTTTTTCTTCTTCTTCTACTTCTACTTTTTCCCTTCTTTTTCTTCTTACGTCTTCCTTCTTACTTCTTACTTCTTCCTTTTTACTTCTTTCTTCCTCCTTTTTCCTTCTCCCTTCTTACTTCTTCCTTTTTCTTTATCCTTCTTCCCCTTTTTCTTCCTCTTCTAATTCCTATTCTTCTACCTACTGTTTTTCTTCTTCTACTTCTTCATTTTCTTCATCATCATCATATTCTTCTCATGCAACTTTGTCTTCATTTTTCTTCTTCTTCTTCTTCTTCTTCCTCCACTTCTTCTTCTTCTTCTTCTTCGTCTTTTTCCACTTCTTCTTCTTCTTCTTCTTCTTCGACTTTTGCTTCTTCATCTTCTTCTTCTTCTTCTACTTCTTCTACATCTTTATCCACTTCTTCTCTTCTTCTTTTACTTCTTCTTCTTCTTCTTCTTCCTCTTCTTCATTTTTTCTTCTTTTTCTTCTTCTTTCACTTTTTCTTCTACTTTTTCTTCTACTTATTCTTCTTCTTCTTCTTCATCATCATCATCTTCTTCCTCCTCTTCTTCTTCTTCTCCTTCTTATTCTTCTTCTTCTTCTTCTTCTTCCTTTTCATCTTTTTTCTCGACTTCTTCTGCTTCTTCTTCTACTTTTTCTTCTTCTTCTTCTTCTTTTTCTTCTTCTTCTACTACTACTTCTACCTCTTCTTCTTCTTCTTCTTCTTCTTTTTCTTCTTCTCCTTCTACTTCTACTTCTTCTTATTCTTTTAATTCTTCTTCTTTTTCATCTATTTCTTCTTATTCTTCTAATAATTCTTCTTTTTTTCATCATCATCATCATCATCATCATCATCATCATCATGTTCTTCTTCTTCTTTTTCTTATACAACTTCTTCTCCTTCTTCTTGCACTTGTTCTAGTTCTTGTTCTTCCTCTTCTACAACTTCTTCCACTTCTTCCTCTTCTTGTTCTTCTTCTTCTTGTTGTTCTTCTTCTTCTCCTTCTCCTTCTCCTTCTCTTTCTCCTTCTCCTTCTCCTTCTCCATCACCTTTACTTCTCCATCTACTCTGCATTTCCTCCTTGTCCTTCCCCTTCTCCTTGTCTTTCTTCTTGTTCTTCTTCTTTTTCTTCTTCTTTCCCTTCTTATTTTTCACTTCTTTTTTCTTGTTTCTTGTTTCTCCTTTCTTATTTCTTCTTCCTTCTTCATTCTTCCTTCTTGCTACTTCCTTCTCGCTTCCTTCTTCCTTCTTCCTTCTACCTTCTTCGATCTTCCTTTTTCCTCTTCCTCTTCCTTTTCCTCTTCTCCTTCTTCCACTTCTTCTTCTTCTTCTTCTTTCTCTTTTTCTTCAACTTCTTCCTCTTCTTCTTCTTCTTCGTCTTCCTTCATCCTTCTTACTTCTTCCTTCGTCCTTCTTTCTCCTTCCTTCTTCTTTCATACTTCTTAATTTTTCGATATTTTTCTTCCTCTTCTTCTTCCAATCCTTTTTTTCTTCTTCTTCTTCTCCTACTATTTCTTCTTCTTCTTCTTCTTCTAATTCTTTTTCATCTACCTCTTCTTCTTGTTCTTCTTCTTCTCCTTCCTCTTCGACTTCTTCTTCTTCTTCTTCTAATTCTTCTTCTTCTTCTTCACCTTCGTTTTGTTCTTGCACTTCTTCTTCTTCTTCAACTTTTCCTCTTCCTCTTCCTCCTCTTCTTATTCTTTTACTTCTTCTTCTTCGTCTTCTTCTTCTTCTTGTTCTTCTCCTTTTTCTTCTTCCACTCTCTCACACTAATATTTCTTCTTATATTTTTTCTTCTTCATCTTCTTCTCTTTCTTCTTCTTCTTTTTCTTCTTCCCCTTCTACTTCTTCTTCTTATTCTCCTTCTCCATCTCCTTCTCCTTCTCCATCACTTTCTCCTTCTCTTTCTCCTACTCCTTCTCCTTGTCCTTCTCCCATTTCTCCTTCTCCTTCTCCTTCTCCTTTCCCTTCTCCTTCTCCTTCTCCTTTTCCTTCATCTCCTTCTACTTCTCCTTCTCCTTCTTCATGATCTTCTTCTTCTTCTTCTTTTTCTTCCACCACCTCCTCCGCTTCTTCTTCTCCCTGTTCTTTCTCTTCTTCTTCATTCTCTTTTTCTTCATCTTTTTCATTTTCTTCTTTTTCTTCTTCTTCTTCTTCTTCTTCTTCTTCTTCTTCTTCCTTTTCCCTTTTTTCTTCTTCTTTCTTCCTTCTTACTTCTTCCTTATTACTTCTTCCTTCTTCCATCTCCCTTCTTACTTCTTCTTCCTTTTTCTTTATTCTTCTTCACCTTTTTCTTCCACTTCTTCTTCTTCTTCCTCTTCATATTCTTTTTCTTCTTTTGCTTCTTCATCTTCTTCATCATCATCATCTTTTCTCCTACCACTTCATCTTCTTCTTTTTCTTATTCTTCTTCTTCTTCTTCCTCACCTCTTCTTCTTCTTCTTCTTCTTCTTCTTCTTCTTCTTTTTCTTCTTCTTCTTCTTCCACTTCTTCTTCTTATTCTTCTTCTACTTCTTCTACTTCTTTATCTACTTCTTCTTCTTTTTATTCTTCTTCTTCTTCTTCTTCTTCTTCTTCTTCTTCCTCCTCCTCTTCATTTTCTTCTTCTTTTTCTTCTTCTTCCACTTCTTCTTCTTCTTTTTCATTTTCTTCTTCTTTTTCTTCTTCTTCTTCTTCTTCTTCTTCTTCTTCTTCTTCTTCTTCTACTTCGTCTTCTTCTCCTTCATCTTCCTCTTCTTCTTGTTCTTCTTCTTCATCTTCTTCTTCTTATTATTATTCTTATTCTTCTTCATCTTCTTATTATTCTTCCTAATCATCCTTTTCCTCATCTTCTTCTTTGTCTTCTTCTTGTTCTTCTTTTTCTTCCTCTTTTTCTTCTTCTTCTTCTACTTCTACCTCTTCTTCTTCTTCTTCTTCTTCCACTTCTTCTGCTTCTTCTACTTCTTATTCTTCTAATTCTTCTTCTTTTTCATCTTCTTCATCTGCTAATTATTCTTTTTTTTCATCATCATCATCATTGTCTTCTTCTTCTTCTTGTACGACTTCTTCTCCATCCTCTTTTACTTGTTCTTATTCTTGTTCTTCCTCTTCTACTTCTTCCTCCACTTCTTCTTCTTCTCATTCTCCATCTCCTTCTCCTCCTCCTTCTCCTTCTCCTTCTCCTTCACCTCTACTCCATTTCCTCCATGTCCTTCTCCTTCTCCTACTCTTTCTCATTCTTCTTCTTCTTCTTCATTTTCCTCTTCTTATTTTTTATTTCTTCTTTCTTATTTCCTCTTTCTCCTTTCTTAATTCTTCATCCTTCTTTGTTCTTCCTTCTTCCTTCTTCCTTCTTGCTTCCCTCTTCCTTCTTCCTTCTACCTTCTTCCATCTCCCTTTTTCCTCTTCCTCTTCCTCTTCCCCTTCTTCCACTTCTTCTTCTTCTTCTTCCTTCTCTTTTCCTTCATCTTCTTCCACTTCTTCTTCTTCTTATTCTTCATTCATCCTTCTTACTTCTTCCATCTTCCATCTTCCTCCTTCCTTCTTCTATCATACTTCTTCATTTTTCGATATTTTCTTCCTCTTCTTCTTCCTCCTCTTCTTCCAATTCTTCATCCAATTCTTTTTCTTCTTCTTCTTCTTCTTCTTCTTTTTCTTTTACTTCTTTTTCTTCCCCTTTTCCTTTTCCTTCTCTTTCTTATTCTCCTCCTTCTCCTTCTCCTTCTCCATGATCTCTTTCTTCTTATCCTTTTGCTTCTCTTTTTGCAACTCCTTCGCCTTCTCCTCTTCCTTTTCCACCTCCTCTTCCTCTTCCTTCTCCTTCTCCTCCTACTTGTCCTTCTCCTTCTCCTTCTCCCTCTTCTTCTCCGTATCCTCCACCCCCTGCTCCTTCTCATTCTACCTCTCCTTCTCCCTCTCCTTTCTTCTTTCTTCCTACTTCTTCAAGCTTCCTTTTTGTTTCTTCCTTCCCCCTTCCTCCTTCTCCCTTCTTCCTTCTTCCTTCTTTTGTCTTTATTCTTCGTTCTTACTTCTTCTTTCCTCATTCTTCGTTCTTCCTTGTTCCTTCTTCCTTCTTCTAACTTCTTTCTTCCTTCTTTTTTCTTCTTCCTTCTTTATTCTTTATTCTTTCATCTTCTTTCTACTTCTTTCTTCTTATTTCTTATTCTTTCTTTCTTTGTCTCTAATTCCTCTTCTTTTTCTCTTCTTTTTGTTATTCATTCATTCATTCATTCTTCTTCTTCTTCTTCTTCTTCTTCTCCTTCTTCTCTTTCTTCTACTTCTTCTTCTTCATTTTTCTTTATTCTTTCTTCTTTCTTTTTTCTTTTTTGTTCTTTCTGTTTCGCACTTCCTTCCTCCTTCCTCCATCCTCCATCCTCCTTCCTTCTTCCTTCTTCTTTTGTCCTATTTCCTCATTCATTCTACTTTTTTCTTTCTTCCTATTTCCATTTTCCATCTTCCTTCTTTCTTATTTCTTTGTTCTTCCTCTTTCATCTTCTATCTTCAATGTTCTTCTTCTTTCTTTCTTCCTCTTTCTTCTTCCTCTTCTTTTTCTTCTTCTTCTTCTTCATCTTCTTCTCATATTTTGTCTTCTTCTTCTATTTCTTCTTCTCCTTCTTCTGCTTCTTTTTTTTCTTTTTCTACTTCTTCTTCTCCTTCTTTTCCTTCTTCTTCTTCTTCTTCATTCTCTTCTTCTTCTTCCTATAATTCTTCGCTTCACCCTTTTCTTCTTCTTTCTCTTCTTCATCTTCATCCTCCACTTCTTCTTCCTCATCTTTTTATTTTTCTTCTTCTTCTTCCTCTACTTCAC